>SJYQ01002253.1:271724-339712 GCA_006410935.1 Redunca redunca
GACCTTTGTTGGCAAAGTAATGTCTCTGCTTTTGAATATGCTATCTAGGTTGGTCATAACTTTCCTTCCAAGGAGTAAGCGTCTTTTAATTTCATGGCTGCAATCACCATCTGCAGGGATCTTGGAGCCCCCCAAAATCAAGTCTGACGCTGTTTCCACTGTTTCCCCATCTATTTCCCATGAAGTGATGGGCACCCCATAATTCTCTTCCAGCAGCTGCTGTCATTGTCATCATCATTTCAGAATCAACAGCACATTCAGGTCCATAGTTTGTCTAAGTATAGTTATTGTCTTAAACAGGAACATTGCTAATAGGAAGGAAGGTAATTAAGGGCAAGTGTCACGAAATACATTGCTTTAATCCTTTTTTGAGCTATAATTATCGCTCTGTATCTGCATTTGAACAGTTTTCAAGAGTACCGCCTTGGAAGTCTGTGGTTCATGCCTAAAGTGAAAGTGAAGTCGCTCAGTCGTGTCCGACTCTGCAACCCGTGGACTGTAGCCCACCAAGTTCCTCCGTCCATGGGATTCTCCAGGCAAGAATACTGGAGTGGATTGCCATTTCCTTCTCTAAGGAATGTGGTTCATGCCTAACTGCTCATGTAATATACATTGTAGGATATATTTGAAACAGTAACAATTAGCAGCAACCCTTTCCCCCACCACACATACCTACAGCTGAAAAAACCTATTTTGAGCCACCAAAAAAATAAGCGGATTTTTGTCATAATAGTTCTGGACTGCCAAAATTGTTTAATAGGGGTGGCAGAAGTAAAGGGATGCCGACTAATTTTGCAAATTATACTTGCAAAGGGGCATATAAGAATTGTTTTATTATTTATGTGGGTATATAATCCAGAGATATAAAATGATAATATTATAGAGGAATCACCATTATTTACTCTCTTCCTTTATCTCTATGGCTGCTACACCAAAAGCAAGGAAGTCCAACATTTCCATAACACTTTTTCATAGTCACCAATCCAAACCCATCAGCCATTGATGTTCCTCCTTTCTTTCTTTTTTTTTTTTTTGAAATTTTTATTTTAACTTTAGTTTACTTTACATTACTGTATTGCTTTTGCCAAACATTGACATGAATTCACCACGAGTGTACAAGCGTTCCCAAACATGAATCCCTTCCCACCTCCCACCCCATACCATCTCTCTGGGTCTCCTTTCAATGAAGAGAAAAGTTGTATGCCCATCTACACTGGGCCAAATGAAGTATATATGCATATACTTCATTCAGCTCTATAATCACTAACTTGATCTCCTAGTTCCTTTGTCAAGTACTAAAGATATTATTCCCTAATGGCTAAGATGGTAAAGCATCTGCCTACAATTCAGGAGACCCGGGTTCGATCCCTGCATTGGGAAGATCCTCTGGAGAAGAGAATGGCAACCTATGCCAGTATTCTTGCCTGGAAAATCCCAAGGACAGAGGAGCCTGGCAGGCTATGGTCCTTAGGGTCGCATAGAGTTTAACACGACTGAAGCGACTTAGCACAGAGATGTATTGGTGAACTTCTGTCTGTGAATTCTGTTTCCCTTTTGATTCTAGATGATTTCCTTTTGGGCTGCGATATTGCTGAGTCTCAAGGGCACCACGGCAGCTTTCCCTCTTTCTTCTTTCTGTTTTTGGATTTTCCAGACTGTTACATAATCAGGATTTGGCATAGTTAAATAGACTTGTGTGCCTGCGCACACATAAACACATTTAATTTTACATAACATGCTCTGAAAGATGAGCTTTCCTAGAGAGATTTATCTTATTTTCTGAGTCCACAGCACAGTGTGCTAGATGTGAAAAGAAGGCGGAACAAAAAAAATTAAAAGATGACTCCGTAAGAAGAATGGCCCAGAATTTGTGTAAATTGGATCTCTCTACTGGCTCACAACTCTTTTTAGAAAAGTGGAGTCGTCAGAATCCTTAATTTGCCTCAATTAAGAATGATCACTCTCGCTATTGTTGCTCAAAATGGGACCAAGTCACTCTGCAATCAAGCTAATTGCAACCTCTGATTTAGCAGCTTAGCTCTGCGCTTCGCCTTTGTTTTCATAAAGGATCTGTACAGGCCAAATAATCCGTCCCCTCCCACTCCCCCCATGAGGATTGTTTTTCTTCATTATTTTAATTCCATACTTTGAGGATTGCTATAATCTTCTGAAGCCATTGCTCACGCCAACTGCTAAATAAGACAGCTGAGGTAAGGATGAGGACAGGGCACTCGGATAAGGATCCAGTGTGGTGGATGCTTTGTGAGGTCCAGAGCCAGCCTGGAGACACTGCTCCAAGAATTTTATGTGGATCCACCTATTCAATCCTTTCATCTATTCTAGAAATCGGTACCATTATTTGTCTCATGTTATACATGACACAGATGAGGCACAGAGAGTTTGAGTGACTTGGGCAAAGTTGCAGAGCTCATGGGTGGAAGGGCTGGACTCCAGTCCGAGAAATTGGTCTCCAGAGTCTGTGTACCAATACTGCCTCTCAGCAGAGTGGGAATGAGAGAATGCAAGAATAAAACCCCAAAGCCGGGCAATAATTGCTGAAAGGAGAGTGCCTGAAATCCAGGACCAAGCATTGCCCATGAGTGCTAAGAGGGCCTTCTTTGCTGGACAGTGAGAGGAAGGGTCGTGGAGGAGAGGAGTGGGGGAGGGTGGACTCTACTCCTACCCTGTGTCAACGGTGATTCAGCTTACCAGCGTATCCCACCTTCTCAGTGACCACCCGATTCAAAATTGCAATTTACTCCTGTGCCAAGAATCTCCAAGCTGCCTGTGTTTTCACTTCACCTTCTAAGATACTATGTAATTCATTTTTTCCTGTATTGTTTATTACATGTCTCCTGACAATAGAATCAATTGCAAGATGACAGGGATATTTGGATCTGCTTTATTCATGCATGGGAACTGAGACTCGAACATAATAGCTCCTCAGAATTCCCTGTTAAATGAACTACTAGGACCACCACCACCACCACCACCGTCCTTAGTCATAGCAAGGGGTGGCCATAGAGTTTTAGAGCTGGAAGTGATCAGAGATCATCTCTAGAACAGCTCCGCCTTTTGTCAAAGCAGAGACGCCTGAGTCATGTCCTGGGTCAGGAGCTGGAGACTGGCCTTCTCAAACACTTGTCTGCCCCCTGAAATGAGCGGGCTGATTCTCCAATGTAAAGTGGCTAGCACTTTAAATATTGTCTTGGGAGATCTCATACTCTACCCTGCTCTAGGGTTGAGCCTAAATTTAATGATCTTTAAAACCACAGACCATGAAGGCTTGTGGAACTGCCTAGATATGTTGGGGGAAAAAAAAATGGTACTGCTGGTGTGGAATTGCAAGATAAGCAGAGAACCCAGTAAATGACTCTGTGGGAGTTTTCCCCAAGAGAAGGATAAAGAAAAGAGTGTACTGTTTTTTTGGCAACGGAAGCTGGCACTTAACATGATTATAGCCACTCTGGGCACTTGGCTTTTCCCACTGGGGAGATCAAATGTGATAAAAGCAGAGCTGCTTTTCCAAAGCTAAACCTTCATGAGCTTCCGTCTCCCACTGAGGTGTCAAAATGGCCGATATCCCTGGCTAGAAGAGCACTTTAATTAATTCGGGCCTTGAGCTGGCAGTTTGCCACAAAAACACCTGACCCTGGTTGCCCATGAATGGAAGTGCAGAGGGCCACTGCCAGGGACTTTCAGAGCATCCACCTGTCTCCATGGGAAAGACAAGTGCCATGTTCTCCTGACGGAGGGCCTGTTTCCCCTTGATGTTCTTCGGAGAGAATTTCCTGGTAAAGCCTTTCCTCTCACATAGCTCCCAAGGTGGGGAAAAATAAAAAGATGAAAAGGAAATTGCTGCTTCTGCTTGTGTTAAGAGAGCCACAAAAGTCAGCATCCGCTGCAAGCAGAAGGTGTCCAAGGAAAGGTGACCCTTCTGGCCAAATCAGAGCTTGCCATCTTGTATCAACTCTGGAAATCCCCAGGTTCTCTGAGTAGGATGACGTTTTGAGGCTCTTAAGTGTCAGTGAGGTGACCTGGCATGTTGAGGTGCATCCCTCGGGTGATCTAAGGGGCCTGGGGACTCTGTCGTCAGAAGCAGCATTGCTAGGTGTCTGTGCGGAAGTGCCCTGCAGGTTTGTAGATGCTTTCATGCCCTGGTTGTGCTTCTGAGGAGCTGCTGCTCCTGTTGCTGCAGGAGATGCCGTTGGAAGACAGGTTTCTGTTTACTCAGAGGAGATGGAGATGAGCTGGAGCACAGGGCTGTGCTCACCTTGCCTTGAGGAAAGGCGCTGAGGGAGGGGTTTCCTAACTGTAAGGAGGGTCACTGACTGCAGCTTCACTGCGGACCTGTGCGGGGCGTCTGGCTCCCTTCCTCTCCTTTGACTCCCGGGCCACTCCGTTATCTTTTTAAAGCAATTTTTCCTTTTTGAAATCAGTTTTCATTTTGTTTTATTAATATTTATGTTTATTTATTTTATTTGGCTGCACTGGGTCTTGGTGCAGCCCATGGCATCTTTGATCTTTGTTCCGATGGCACATGGGATCTTTAGTTGTGGTATGTGAACTCTTAGTAGTGGCCTGTGGGATCTAGTTCCCTGACCAGGGATTGAACTGGGGGCCCCCTGCTTTGGGAGCTGGGAGTCTGAGCCACCAGAACACCAGGGAAGTCCCTCCTGGGCCACACTTAATCGTGGTGGGGGAAATGCTTTCTGTGACCATTTCCTCAGTGCTCCTCTCAGCTCTCTAAAGTAGTTCTAAAAATCTTTTAAGTGTCTAAAGCACATGATAATGTACTTTCAGACATCAAATGGAATTATTATGGATTTACTGGTCACATACGCTATGCAATATGTAGAATACTTATAGCATTGCGTGACATATTGTCCAGTTTCTGTGTAACTACTAATGACTCTGGAGTAGACTGACTAATAAAATGCTGCCTTAGCACTCATTCACTCTGTGATGCTCTTTGTTACCAAAACCCCTCTGTGCCTGTATTTCTCCTTCCCTGCCTTCCCTTCCCCCACCCTTCACTCCTCCTTTTTCATTTTTGGAGAAACCATTTGTACTTCAGTAATTTAGAAAATTCTATCTTATTTATACTGAGCAAAAGTCAGTTAACAAACTTCCAAACTGCTCAAGAGCAGCTCGCAAAGCATTGCATGCAGGCTAGCACGTGATGCCAGACTGAAATCCAGAGACAACGTGTGCTTTGTTTTCCAATTTGAAAAAAAAAAAACCATAAATGCAAAATTAAAATATTGTATTACTGAGTACCTGAGTTAGCAAATCATTTTGACTCAGAGGAGAAAATAAAACTTGGAAATATGTGGATTTTGTGTCTGCTTTTGTTACAGTCTCTTCTTAAAATCAATATTTTAGGCCACATTAGTATTACTAACGATTTAGATTTGGGAGTGACCCTCAAAAATTATAGTTATTAAAGCTTTAACAGTAAATGTAAACCCTTAGACAGACTGAAAAGATCAAAGTAGGAATCAAGGTAAAAGGAGAAATTGGGGAACACCACTATTTAGGGGTCAAACAGAAAAGTAGAAAGGGAGAGGAAGCTATCAAGCCTGTAGACAGGACCAGAGAGTTTGAAGGTGCAGAGAAAAAAGGAAATCAACTGATGCAGGAATGTTGTAGAGATGGAGAGGTAAGGGTGTGAGCCACGGAAGCCAGAGGGTCAGTATAGAAATAAACCTTGACTAGAAGGAGAAACAGCTCACCAGCAAAGAGAACATCTCGGTATAAGTGAATTTGGGTGTGGAACCTCTTCATTTTTGTTGTTGTTCAGTCGCTCAGTCGTATCTGACTCTTTGCAACCCCGTGGACTGCAGCTTGCCAGGCTTCCCTGTCCTTCAGTATCTCCTGGAGTTCACCCAAGTTTATGTCCATCTAGTCAGTGATGCCATCCAACCATCTCATCCTCTCTTGCCCCCTTCTCCTCCTGCCCTCAGTCTTTCCCAGCATCAGGGTCTTTCCCAGTGAGTCCACTCTTCACATCAGGTGGCCAGTGTATTGGCACTTCAGCATCAGTCCTTCCATTGAATATTCAGAGCTGATTTCTTTCAAGTTGACTAGTTTGATCTCCTTGTTGTCTAAGGGACTGTCAAGAGTCTTCTCCAGTACCACAGTTCAAAAGCATGAATTCTTTGATACTCAGCCTTCTCTATGGTCCAACTCTCATATCTGTACACGACTTCTGGAAAGACCATAGCTTTGACTATATGAATCTTTATCGGAAAGCGATGTCTTTGCTTTTTAATACCCTGTCTAGGTATGTCATAGCGTTCCTTCCAAGAAGCAGTTGTCTTCTAATTTTATGGCTGCAATCACCATCCACTTTAAGGTGGATTCATTCTTAAGGGGGAGATAATGATAGTACCCAGCTCAGGGAATTACTGGTTCAGTTGGTAAAGAATCTGCCTGCCAATGCAAGCGACGCAAGAAACACAGGTTCCATCTTTGGATAAGAAGACCTCTGGAGGAGGAAGTGGCAACCCACTTCAGTATTCTTGCCTGGGAAATCCCATGGACAGAGGAACCTGGTGGGTTATAGTCCATAGGGTTATAAAGAGTCAGACACAACTGAGCATGCATGCACTCAAGATGACATCAAACCCAAAGTCCAGGATCTCATGAGATGCTCTACCTCATTTCTGGATCTAGCTTCTCTTGATCTAGAGACAGATCTACCCACCCCTGTCTGGGGCAAATTATCTACCCCCTTCCCCACCATGCAATAGGCAGTGGTGGAACAGAATCAAGATACCCACATGCATGCCTCTCATCAGGAAGGGGAAATCCAGATGCACGTAGCAGCTGCTGAGGGTACAACCCTGACATCCCTGCAGCCTCGGACTCTTGGGTGAACCTCACTTCTGTTTCTAGGAGGTAATTTTCCAGGCCTCTGGCTCTCCCTCCAAGAGGGTTTTCTTTTACTAGCATCCTCCTTGGCCACAAGTGAGAATGACATTAGAGAATGTGCCCTCCTTGAACGAGGAGCTACTTTCTCAGCCTTCTCTCTGCTTGGTGAGTAGCCACAGTTGTTTTTAGTCCCAGGCGCTATAACTCACTAGGAAGCCCGGTAGGCTTCTTCTTATCTGATTCCCAGTCAGCTCCACGTGCTCACTGGCACACTGTTAACTATTTGATTTATATCCTCTACCTTTTTTATTTTTATTGATGTATCACTTAATATATATCTGCAGTGCAGGAGACCCAGGTTTGATCCCTGGGTCAGAAAGATCCCCTGGAGTAGGAAATGGCAACCCACTCCAGTATTCTTGCCTGGGAAATGCATGGACAGAGAAGCCTGGTGGGCTACAGTCCATGGGGTCACAAAGAGTTGGACACAACTGAGCGACTTTCACTTTCATCACTTACATATGGAAAATGCACATATTGTAAGTATACCAGCACAATCATTTTGTGTATGCCCATGTGTGCACCATCCATATTGAGCAATAGCCTTTTCCAGCACCCTCTTAAACATCCCTCTTCTGGATTCTGGAAAAAATTTGGGTCCTTAGGCTTCAAACCAGCACTGTTCATTCTTGGAGTTTCACAGCCTTTCTTGAACACAACACCTTTAACTTCTGGCCTTAACTGCCCTCCCCACTGGGCTCAAGATGGGTTTCCTGAATCTAAGAGGAAAGGTCTCTGTGGCAGCATTCTCCTCAGTTAAGCTCATCCACTCCTCCTTGTCTGTGTCTTCCCTTTCTCCTGAACACTGTTGCTCCAGAATTTATGCCCTTTCATCTGGAAAGAGCTCTCAGATATCTTAGATCATAAACGTATGTGCTCAGATAGTAGCCAGCCCAATTCCATGAACAGGGACCCTTAGCATTCTAATCTAGATAGCTAGGATGTTCTGACAATTGGTTTCTCCAAGCTGTGAGTAGCCCAAAGTCTGGGGCCAGAAGATGTCTAGTTCCAGAAAAGTATGAGTTAATTAAGCAACATGTGGGCCTTTTTTTTCCTCCAGACACCAGTCACTTGCTGGAGGAAATCCATGTTTATGTTTCTGATGCTCTGTATATCTATATGTGCCTTTCAACAATGTCTGGATTTAGAGGATTGAGAAAGCCAGAGTATCTGTAGATTCTTATCTTGACCTTCATTCATAAAGAAAGGAAGCTAGATCACTTACTGAACTCCTTCGACATCCTAGGAACCAAGCTTGCTATCTCAGCATTTTAGAAGTTGCCCTTTGTGTCTGCAGACTCTCGCGTGGAATCAGCGAGTCCCAGATAAAGTCATGACCTGGTTGGGAAAACCTGTCAGTTTGGCTTCAACTTAATGTCATTTTGTTGCCATTTGTTACTGTGAAGTTCCAAAAAAATTTTTATAGATGAAGGAATAGACCTAATTCCAGGAAGAAAAGAAAACTGAAATTAGATCATTTCTGTGAAAATTAGCTATGTCTGCTCTGGGAAAATAATATCAATCGATTCAGGGGAAGTTGTGTTATGTTGCTGCCTGCGTCTGGGAAACACAGGCCTGAGTGAGCAGAGCGTGGACTTAGACACAGAGGGTGGTAGATGGCTGTGCTGAAGGGCACAGGGGCTGAAGAGAGAAATTCGGGAGGTGGAGTCGGGTGCATTCCTGCTCCTGAGGTGAGGAGCTGAGACGGAAGTGATAGGTCCTCACGGCCTCAGCATCCCCTGAGGAGAGTGAACAAAACTAGAGACCCCCGAGCTTGGCTTGGCTCCCTGAGACGCTTCTTATTCGGCTGTCTTGACAGGAAGTCTGGACACTGACAAATTTAATACATTTGAATCAGTTCTAAGGAGATGGATGGAACTGGAGCCGATTATACAGAGTGAAGCAAGCCAGAAAGAAAAACACCAATATAGTATACTAACGCATATATATGGAATTTAGAAAGATGGGGATGATGACCCTGTATTCGAGACAACAAAAGAGACTCAGATCTATAGAGTGAACTTTTGGACTCTGGGGGAGAGAGAGAGGGAGAGGGTGGGATGAGATGGGAGAATGGCATTGAAACATGTATACTATCAAGTACAGGTAATCTTATTTGTGATAATGTTTTGATTTACAATAAACAGGTACTAGTTTAAAAAAAAAATAAATAAAACTCCCTTTTTTATTTCCCACTACTTGCTCATTTTGATAATATTATAATGTTAGTTCAGTCTGTGGTTACATTATTACATTATTATGACTTTGTAAACATTATTTCCTGATGTTCATGTAAAGAATTATGATTAAAATTTTTGTTTCATGTAAAAAAATAAAAAATAAAAAAATAAAAGCTCCCTCTGCATTCTGGCTTCCCCTGTGGCTCAGCGGTAAAGAATCCACCTGCAAATGTAGGAGACATAGGAGACGCAGGTTTGATCCCTGGGTCAGGAAGATTCTCTGGAGGAGGAAATGGCAACCCACTCCAGTATTTGTGCCTGGAGAATCCCAGGGACAGGGGAGCCTGGCGGGCTACTGTCTGTGGGGTTACAGAGAGTTGGACGCGACTGAGCTCTCACCTTGTGCGTTCTACTGTGCAGCCAGAGTTGAGAACCCCTGAGTTAAAGGAGCAAGTGAGTTCCCAGGTCTAAGTCCATTTTCATATGAACTGGCCATGGTGAAGGGGACCCAGCTTGCTACCCAGCCTGGTCTCCCACTGCCATGGGCATCGCTCCCCAGTCTGCAGTGCTCGGGAACAGAAAGCCGGGACACTCCCCTCACTGGCCTTTGCCTGACCACCCCATTGGCCTCAGTGTTGTCTCTGCCTGGGGTTGTTTGAGCTCTCCTCGGATCCCTTAGATCTGCTCCTTAAAGCTCAAGTGCTAAGGGGGTCTCTCTAAGGCCCACCTCATCTGGGCTTCAGAGGGTGACACCTACGAAGCACATGTCTAGATGCTTAGAAATTCCGGAATGGGTGCTACGCTACCATTCTGCAATGCCTCGCTGTCTCTTCACACATAGCTTCTCAATGGAGACAAATGTCAGAGTCACCTGCAGACTTCCCTGGAGGTCCAGTGGCTAAGCTCCATGCAGGGGGCCTGGGTTCGATCCCTTGTCAGGGAACTGGATCCCACGTGCCAGAACAAAGAGTTCACATGTTGCAACTCAAATGCTGTAGTTCTACAATACAGAACACCCTACAGGTTATCTTATTTTTTTCTGCACCCCCAATATGATCACAACCCCAGTGTCTGTCAGGTACCTGGAAAAACTATAGTTACTTAAGAAGATCTAGAAACACCATTTTCGATGTCAAGAAGCCATTCAGTGTGAATTCTTACAGGCTCTGGGCATGGAGGAAAATTTATTTTGGTTCTGTTTGGTAGACATACTACCAAACTGGCTGGCCTTTAAAAGCCATTCAAGACCCTGAAGCATGGCTACAGGGACTTCTGGTAGCCCTGACTGGCAAATGCCATTCTTGCACAGCGGCCATTCGGATACATGTGCTTGGGCCAGACACACCCAGAATTCCAAAGGGGAGAATAGTTTTGCTCGTAATTCACAAGGACTGATAGACTACCATCATGTTCCTGCTCCCATTTCTTGGCCACAGTGAGAGCTGACACCGTTCCCAAGATGACAGAACACATTCCCCTGTTCATTAGGGGAATTCCACCCCCACAATTAATATAAATCTCGAGTTTTGATTCCATGTATCAATTAAATCCTGAATTGAGAAGGCATAGTTCAGAAACCCGCTTGTCCAGAACCATCTGTCTGCTTCTCATCCCCACAGAAATGGTCTTACGGAACACACTTCAGCCCCATCTGCATTGACTCGTCCTGCCGTGGACCTCAGCACTGCTAAATCTACGTATAATGATTTATAATATCTCTCCACACAGAACACCCTACAGTTGATCTTATTTTTTCTGCAACCTCCCCCCCCCAATATGATCACAACCCCAGGGTCTGTCAGATACCTGGAAAAGCTACCAGTTACTTAAGATCTAGAAACACCATTTTCTATGTCAAGAAGCCATTCAGTGTGGATTCTTACAGGCTCTGGGCATGGAGGAAACTGTATTTTCTAGAAGATCACTCCTTGGAACTATTTAAGATCAAGAACAGGGGACTTACCTGGTGGTTCAGCGGTTAAAGATTTGCCTTCCAGTGCAGACGGTGTAGGTTCGATCCCTGGTCAGGGAGCTAAGACCTCACAGGCCTTGTGACCAAAAAACCAAAACATAGAAAAGAAACAATATTGTAACAAATTCAGTAGTGACTTTTAAAATGGTCCACATCAAAAACAAAACCAAGAAAAACCCTTTAAAAAAGACCAAGAACAGTACTGGCATTCCACTTCCTACTGTCCTGCGCCCGTGGACCCACTGAGGGTTTCACTGCTTCCTGGCCCGTCTGCCCCCAGAAATTCTCTTCCCATCCCCATTCTCAGTCTACCCTTTGAAGCCTAAGATGGAGAAACAGAATATGTGTGAATGGAGATCACCACCACAGAGAACAATGGCAGTTTCTACCACCTGCTGCAGGGATGGTATGGGCCTCAGCTCACCACTCATCTCCGAGTGTGCCATCCAGCAAACCCGGGTTGGACTCAAGACCCCCTGCCCAAGGACAGGCCATGAGAGAAGGGCGTGTGCAAATTTGACCTTATCTAGCCTTTTAAAATGGAGCCAACTATGAACAAAAGCTGCAGAGGCTAGCTGGTTATGTTCAGGACTTCCACTCTACCCTCCTCTCTCATGCTGACCCACTTGCTTTCACTCTGTGTCTAAAATCTGCCTCATGTCTGATTTCAACAGCCACATGTGCCTTTTTCCATCTTTGTCATGCTTTCTACCTCTCCCACCAATATTGGGGACCTCTGTCCTCCTTTAGGGCTTCTGGTTTAGCTCACCTAACCCACTTGGTGACTGTAGCCATGAAATTAAAAGATGCTTACTCCTTGGAAGGAAAGTTATGACCAACCTAGATAGCATATTCAAAAGCAGAGACATTACTTTGCCAACAAAGGTCCGTCTAGGCAAGGCTATGGTTTTTCCAGTGGTTGTGTATGGATGTGAGAGTTGGACTGTGAAGAAAGCTGAGCACCAAAGAATTGATGCTTTTGAACTGTGGTGTTGGAGAAGGCTCTTGAGAGTCCCTTTGTCTGCAAGGAGATCCAACCAGTCCATTCTAAAGGAGATCAGTCCTGGGTGTTTATTGGAAGGACTGATGCTGAGGCTGAAACTCCAATACTTTGGCCACCTCATGCGAAGAGCTGACTCATTGGGAAAGACCCTGATGCTGGGAGGGATTGGGGGCAGGAGGAAAAGGGGACAACAAAGGATAAGATGGCTGGATGGCATCACTGACTCGATGGATGTGAGTCTGAGTGAACTCCGGGAATTGGTGATGCTGGCGTGCTGCAGTTCATGGGGTCACAAAGAGTTGGACACGACTGAACGACTGAACTGAACTGAACCCACTTGTCTGTCTATTCTGGCTATTATAACAAAATATTATAGAAAGGTGATTTAAGCAGCAAATATTTATATTTCACAGTTCTAGAGATGGAAGACCAAGGTCAAGGTGCTGGCAGATTTGAGGCCTGGTGTTCTTGCCTGGAGAATCCCAGGGACGGCGGAGCCTGGTGGGCTGCCGTCTATGGGGTCGCACAGAGTCGGACACGACTGAAGCGACTTAGCAGCAGCAGCAGCAGCAAGGGCACATCACTGGTTCACAGATAGATGTCATCTTGCTGTGTCATCCCCTAGTTAAAAGAGGGTGAGAGAGCTCTGGTGTTCCTTTTATAAGGGCATTAGTCCTTTTCATGAGAGTTCTATCCTCATGACCTAGTTAGTTCCCCAATGTCTCACCTCCTAATACCATGACGTTAGGATTTCAACATCTGAATATCGAGAGGAAGCAAATGTTTAGTCCATTGCATTACTGCCCACCTGTACCTGAATATACGTGCACAGGTATGCACACATATGCATGTGTATTCACATGCGTGCACATGGAGATATAGGCCTATAGATGTATGAGGCAAGAATAATAGTCAGGGGTCAGATGATAAATGGCCTCCAAAGTAGTTTGGATTTTGTCCTGCGGATCATGAGCAGTCACTGAACGTTTTAAGCAGGAGAATGATTCAATGTACATTTCAGAAATATCCTCACTTATTTTTATTTGGCTGTATCAGGTCTTAGTTATGGCACCTGGTATCTTTTCTTGGCATGTGTGGACTCAGTAGTTGCTATGTGTGGGCTTAGTTGCCCCACGGCATGTGGGATCTTAATTCCCCAACCAGGGATCAAACCCACGTCCCCTACATTGCAAGGTGGATTCTTAAGCACTGGACCACCAGGGAAGCCTGAGATGTCCATTCCTAAACGCAGTGTGAAGATGCTTTAGGCCTTATAAGGTCTAGAAGCAAATGCTCGTGTGTCAGCCCAGCCCAGGTCACTCCTCATTACCTGACTTTTAGCTCTTTAATTCACAGGACACTCTTTTTCTCCCTCTGTGTTCTGCCTGCTGTATGCTCGAATCAATGTCGCTCAATCAATGTTTTTAAAATTAAACTAAGCAAGCAAGCTGAGTCTTCACAATCGATGGAAATATGTGTAGAATCCTTATAGAAGGAGACAGCAATAGGGGACCAGGAAAGCGAGGGGCTTGATAGAAAGGTGGGCTTTCATTTGGGACAAGAGAGATAAGAATGGGTAAAACATAAAGTTGCTGGGGGAAAAGAGTACAAGTTGGAGTAGGCATGCGTGACAGGAAAAAAAGCATCAGATAAGACTCACAATGCAGATTGTGTGGCTGGAGAGAAGAGAAGCTTGATGTGGATTTAGTTGCAACAATCAAGCTGAATATAAAGGGAAAAGTCATTATTCCTTGAGGAAGACAGGAGAGCTATATCAAGGTGAGATTTTTCTTGCATGGAATATGAGTTGGAAGATGTAGTCCATGAAAAAGAAGTATAAGGCACCAAAAAGTGAAGAAGAAGCAAAATATTTAATAGTGGGCATGATAGCTTGGGAAGTGAATAGCACATTGCGTTTTAAGAATATAAGCTTTCCCGTGCCTGTAGATTCACTGTTGCACTATACAAAGCTTTTGGAGGACCTTTGGCGAATAGGATGAAGGAAAATAAATAATGACTATCAGAGACTAAGAAAGATTTTGGAAACTGAAGGCCACCACCATCACTAAGATTTTACCCGCAGGACAGTCTGCTGTGGTTGACTAGATTAACAAAGGGCATGTCACAGGGTTTTGTAATATAGCATATGTGGTGGTAAAAATATAAATTGAAGAAAAATCTCAGAACATTCCAAAGGAAAATAGAATCTATGCTGTATTTGAATTAATGATATGCTCTTGTTTTTTCCAACAAACTCTTACTATTTTCCTTTAAGACCATGTAAAAATTTATGGTCCTAAGAAGATGTGTTGACAGATCTTTAAGTTACCCTCAGCCCATGTGACCATCTTTGAAATGAATGATTAGAAGGGGGAGGAAACATAAGCATGAGGGCAGTGAAACATGACAGCCGACACACGGCTTTATTCTGTGTATTTGTTGTTCAGTCTCTAAGTCATGTCTGACTCTTTGCTACCCCATGGACTGCAGCATGCCAGGCTCCCCTGTCCTTCACTATCTCGTGGAGTTTGCTCATACTCATGTCCATTGAATCCATGGATGCCATCCAACCATCTCATCCTCTGTTGCCCTCTTCTCATCCTGCCCTCAATCTTTCCCAGCATCAGGGGCTTTTCCAGTGAGTCCCATTCTATGTATAGTCTGTTAGTAATCTCTGTATTCACCCAGATTTCACTAGGAGAAGCAGGACCAGGAGGAGACATGTATCAGATTTATTTCAAGGAATTGGTTGCACAGTTGTGGGGCTGACTGGGCAAGTCTAAAATCTATAGTGGGGGCTTTTAGGACAGGAAAGCCAGAACTCTCAAGGACAGGCTGAAGCTGCTGTCCACAGGTGGGATTGCCTCTCCTTCTGGAAGCCTTACCTGTGCTCTCAAGGTCTTTCAACTGATTGAATCAGGCCCACTCAGCTTTCCAGGATGAGCACATTCATTTAAATGTCAACTGATTACCTTTAATCACAACTTTAATCACATCTACAAAATGCCTTCACAATAGCTAGATTAGTGTTTAACTGAATTATTGAAATGGTAGCTGGCAGGATGTTACATCAAAAGACTATGAAATTCTCTTAGGAAAATTTGGTAAGAACGAGGCGTTAAATGAAGTGTTAGTCATTCAGTTGTATCTGACTCTGTGACCCCTTAGACTAGCCTGTCAGGCTCCTACATCTATAGAATGTTCCAGGCAAGAATACTGGAATGGGTTTCCATTTTCTTCTCCAGGGGATCTTCACTATTCAGGAACTGAACTCGGGTCTCCCACATTGCAGGCAGATTCTTTACTGTCTGAGTCCCCAGGGAAAAAGGGTATAATTATAGGAGCTCAGCCAAGGAGCATGCCATTCATTTATTCTGACAATTAAAGAAAGGGTGGATGTATTCAAAGTCTGTGAGTAGAATTTGAAAAAGTGTTGGATGGAGCAAAAGTCATCAATTCACTCACTTAATCATTCACTCACTCATGCACGTGAGCATTCATCAAACATTTGCCTCTAGCTAATGTATGAGACATGGAGGTTATAGCAATAAAGCACTGCCTCTTCCAATAAATAGTTTCCAGCTTGGTGGGAGAGATACAGAAAAAGGCATTTGCAAAATGTGTATTTTTGGTATGTGAGATCCTAGTTCTCTGGGCCAGGGATCGAACCTGTGTCCCCTATGATGGCGGGTGAATTCTTAACCACTACACCACTAGGGAAGTCCTAAAAATGTATATTTTAGAACAATATTATAGAAATGTGTATATACTATGGGAACAGCAAGGAAGACCAAGGAGGATGGTATAAAAATGGAAATGAATGTGTACTGAATTGTAGAAATAGGTGATAGGCCAGTGAGAATTCTTTGTGTATATGACCGAGGATGAATAAAGAAAACAGCGATGAAAATAGAGGAAGTAAAAAGTTAACAGGCACGGGAGGGTAACATGTCTTTATGCTAATTTTCCTTTTCCACATTCGTGATGTGTGGCTCTTCCCACCAAGAGTAGTGAAGATCCTTTTATGGCCTGTGGAAAAGGAGCACAGTCTCAGAGGGCAGCGGTGCATCTGCTAGGCTGGAGGGAAAAGACTGTGCTGCCCAGAATGTTTTCACAGTTCAGGGTTACTGAATTTCAACTTTAAGAAGCCCGGAGGTAAGGACAGTGGTGGAGCGTGTGGGTAACTGAAACGCCAAGTGCTGAAGTTGGCTCAGAAGCCTCCCCCTGAAAAGAAGTAATGTTTATAGTGAATTTATCTGTCCGCAAAGGCACCAGGTTATGTTTCCTCCTGTCTTTCAGAATAGATCTCTACTGTATGAACTTGCACTCTTGATTGCAAGTAACAGAAAGCAATTCAAGCAGGCCAAACAAAAAATGATTATTTGTTAGAATGCAGGAATGGATCCTAGAACCGAGAGTGGGAAGGTAGCCAGATCTCAGATGGGGGTGGGGGGGTGTGGAGAGATGGGGAGAGTACCTGGGATTTTCCCCCTCCCTCCCCTTCTCTCCTGTCTCCTCACTGGCTTTGTCATCCCTGAGAATCAGAGATCTCTGTTCTCCAGTCCCCCCGGTAGACTATCTGCCACATGGAGGACTGTTTGCTCCAGAGTGAAGTTACAGCTGGAGCCGCGCACAGGCTTTCCCAGTTCTAAATCTGATTGGCCTGTGTTGAATAAGATACCTGCCCCATTTAGTCAGATATGGGCCAGGACGGGGGCCAGAGGAGCTCTGAGGTCTGGGAGAGATGGGTCGTGAGACGTCCCCAGGGAAGCTCACAGAAAGAGGGGGGAGACATGGGGGCACCCTATAGACCTTTAGTCTCTGCTATGAAGCTCTTGATTCCTATCTTTATTCTTTTGTATCCTGACCTGTGGGTGGGTCTTAGTTTTGTAGCCCTGGAAAACTATGTCTGAGATCCAGAGTGAAGTCTTTAGGAAACAACAGCCATTGTGCTTCATTTGTTTTTCCATTTCAGTGAAGCCATAATAACACACTGATCTAAACAGCTGGCCTTTTGGCTTTTCTTGCACTTTAGTCTACCTACCCTAGAAACTGAAAAGCGAAAACACAGTGGATCATCATGTCTCCTCCCTCCCGTGTGTTTAGCATCGTGGAGATCAAAATCAGAGATACAGAGGGAAACAAAAGACATGAATCTTGCCAAAAATAAAATGGCTTGAAAGTGAAAGTCGCTCAGTCATGTCCAGCTCTTTAGTGACCTCTGTACAGTCCATGGAATTCTCCAGGCCAGAATACTGGAGTGGGTAGCTGTTCCTGTCTCCAGGGGATCTTCCCAACCCAGGGATCGAACCCAGGTCTCCAACCCAGGTCTCCCACATTGCAGGCAGACTCTTTGCCAGCTGAGCCACCAGGAAAGCCCAAGAAGCCTATCCCTTCTCCAGCGGATCTTGCCGACCCAGGAATCAAATCAGGGCCTCTTGCATTGCAGGTGGATTCTTTACCGCTGAGCCACTGGGGAAGCCCCAAATGGCTTATTACTATCTATTGAAAAGAACAAAAGGAATGATTGAGAAGGAAAAACTAGCTAAGCCATATTAAACAGATTAATATTGGGATACAGCATATTGATATAATACATATAATATCGGAAGATACTAGAGGAATAAGGTATTGGGGGAACTGCTCTCTGTGGGCCTCATGTATACCTGTGGGTCAGTCTTCTGAGCACAGAGAGGGAACAGCTCAACTTGTCCCTTCTCCTTCCTCAGAGAGAGAGGGGAGAAAGCCTGATAAGATCAGAGCAGAAACTCCAAAAAACGCAGGGCTGGGGAGAAAGTGAACGTGAATAAGGAAATAGTTCTGAACCTGCCTAGTGGTTTTTGAAATCAAATTTATTAGTCTTCTCTCCTCATTATACCATACTGCCTCTCCGTAGATCTATAAGGGATGATAATTGCTCTATTTTTCTGAGCTTTAGCCCTTATAATAGTCTTATAATGATAATATATTTTACATGGTAATATCCTAATAAGAACACTACATATAAGATTAGGTGAATTGTATTTGACAAATTTAATTTTAAAAAGCTAACAGAAAAAAACCACATCCCAATGAGATTAAACATTGACTTAAGTCCTCAAAGTGGGAAATTGCCAGAAGGTTAATTTTGCCTTTATCATGGCTCCACTGCCTCCTCCCAGAGGGCCTTGCAGCTGCTCTCACAGCCTGCGCTCCAAGCCTCTGAAGCACTTGTGGACTCCTGGGTGAAAGGCAGATGAACTTCAGAGTGAGTTTTTCCTTCTTATTATTACTACTTATCTCTTAATGAACTCTATAAAGATCAACAAACAGATGACATTTGAGTGAATGAATTTAGAGGTTTGTGGGGAAAGGTGATCAATAAGTTTAAAAATAATTTAATATCCTCGATCATTTTCTCCTTCTTTTGTGAAATAGTTCAAAAGAGTAAAATCTCTATTAGTTTTTGATAGGAAGGGGCTGAGTAATTTTCCAGTGTATCAGTAATTTCAGAAATTTGGTTTTATAAAAAAAAAAACACGCAAAGTGCAATACATTTCACAAAGATAAATTTGAATTTTGAAGGCAGATCTGTCACATGGTTTTAAGGAGATGGAACAAAGAAATAGTATTTCTATTTCTCCATCAGAAAAAGTACTGGAAAGGGAGACAGCTCTAACAGTGGTCACTTCCTGAAGGTACAAGGAAGGAACTCCTTGTAAGCAGTGAGAAACACTCACATTTTATTATGATAAAGTAAATATAAAATTAAATTTCTGGTGGCTCAGATGGTAAAGAATCACCTGCAATGCAGAACACCTGGGTTTGATCCCTGGGTCAGGAAGATTCTCTGGAGAAGGGAATGGCAACCCGCTCCAGCATTCTTGCCTAGAGAATCCCATGGATAGAGGAGCCTGGTGGGCTACGGTCCACAGGGTTGCAAAGAGTTGCATATGACTGACACAAAATTAAATTTAATGGCAATAGGAAATAAAGTATTTTTTTCTCTTGTCTACAGTTGTACCCAGTGTATTATGTAGAATATTCTGAGGATATGATTGTTAATTTTATGTGTCAGCTTAGTTGGGCCACAGTGTCCAGATATGTGCTCAGATCTTATTCTGGATGTCTCTGTGAGGGGCTTTTTGGATGAGATTAACATTTACATTGTTGGACTTTGAGTTAAGCAGATTGCCCTCCATAGAGTGGGTGGGCCTCACCCAATCATCTGAAGGCCTGACTCGAAGAGAAGACTGACCTCTCCTGAGCAAGAACACGTTCTGTCAGGAGAAGGCTTTTGAACCTGAATTGCATCACTGGCTCTTCCCTGGGTCTGTAACCCACAGGCAAACCGTGCAGAATTTAGATTTATTTAATTCCTTAAAATATATCTCTGTCTCTCTTTCTCACTTACACACACACAGACACACACATACGCATGCACGTATGCAAACTCCTATTGGTTCTGTTTCCCAGACTAACACAGAGGTTGTTACTCAGTCTCTAAATTGTGTCCTGCTCTTTGTGACCCCATGGACTGCAGCACTCCAGCCTTCCCTGTCCTTCACTATCTCCCAGAGTTCCCTCAAACTCACATCCATTGAATCAGTGATGTCATCCAACCATCTTATCCTCTGTTGCCCACTTCTCCTCCTGCCCTCAATCCTTCCCAGCATCACGATTTTCTCCAATGAGTCAGCTCTTTGAATCAGGTGGCAAGTATTGGAGCTTCAGTTTCAGCATCCATCCTTCCAATAAATATTCAGGGTTGATTTCCTTTAGGATTGACTGGTTTGATCTCCTTACTGTCCAAGGGATTCTAAAAAGTCTTCAACACCACAATTTGAAAGCATCAGTTCTTCGGTGCTCAGCCTTCTTTATGGTCCAACTCTCACACCTGTTCATGACTGTGGAAAAACCATAGCTTTGACTATGCAGACCTTTGTCAGCAAAGTGATGTCTCTGCTTTTTAACATGCTGGACTTTACTTTCACCACCAGACATATCCACAACTGAGCGTCTTTTCCACTTTGGTCCAGCCTCTTCATTCTTTCAGGAACTATTTCTTTACTCTCCCCCAGCAGCGTATTGGCCCACTCCAGTGTTCTTGCCTGGAGAATCCCAAGGACGGGGGAGCCTGGTGGGCTGCCATCTATGGGGTCGCACAGAGTCGGACATGACTGAGGTGACTTAGCAGCAGCAGCAGCATATTGGACATCTGACCTGGGGGGCTCATCTTCCAGTGTCATATCTTTTTGCCTTTTCATACTGTTCATGAGGTTCTCAAGGCAAGAATAGTGGAGTGGGTTGCCATTCCCTCCTCCCGGGTACCATTGTCAGAACTCTCCATGAAGACCTGTTCATCTTGGTCCTGGGTGGCCCTGCAAGGCATCACTCATAGCTTCACTGAATTATACAAGCCCGTTTGCAATGACAAGTCTGTGATCTATGAAGAGGAACACAGAGGTTGAGTTTTATTATTTAAAGGAAAAAAATAAGAGAGAAAAGGAAAGAAAAAGCAGCTCCCTTTAAGAGTAGCTCCCCTTAAAAATTTCTTTCAATGATACAGACTATTACTTCCTTTAAAACATTGCCTCTTGAGTGTATAAGTTTATAAATCATTTAAAAGGTGCTTTATTTAAGTAAGCACTTAATGAATTGGAACAAAATCTGCAATAAGAAGTAGATTGTGTGGGGACACATATTAACAATTATTAAATTGTGAACTCATGGAAGACAAGGTCATTTACATCATATCAATTTCAATTGCTGATCTATTGTATTGAGCCATATGAAATTGCTGATATTTGAGTATTTCTGACCTATTAAAAAGAAAAGCAATTACATATGGTTCAATCAAATAGAAGTACATTATAATTCTATATGATAAAGGTCAGAAAAAAAGCATTTCTAGATTTTTTGCCCCATGTAATTTAGACCAGTTCTTTTGTTTAGTTTAATTTTGTTTTAGGACCAGTAAGATGTGTGTGAGATGAAGGTAATCAAATACTTTATGTGAAAAATATACAAACTTGAGCAGGGTGATTATCCTTTTAAGTATTTACATCAAATTTTAAAATTTCAGCTCCTTTTTTGAGTACACGGCAACGCTCCTAAAATCATAGATACAAATTCTTTCCCCCCATAATGTAGCTTCCATCTACGGCATATTCCACGCCAGTGGACTGGCTGTGTGCCAGGCATTCATATGGATCCCGTTGAAGTGCCAGTTGAGGTACAGTGTGTCTCTTAGGTGTTATCCAGAGATATGAACAAAAATAACTTGTGATGTCCCTAGTGATCCCTAAGAGGATCTGGAATTGTGTCAAAGTACCTTACATTTGGGTAACACTTGACAATCTAGAAAGCTTGTTCTCTTTTCGTCTTTGCACAAACATCATAGAGCATTTTGTCTTTCCCTTATTTATCGTAGAGGCAATGCAGTACAGACAACTGAAGTCATTTACTGAGGTTACATAACTTAGTGGAAAGAGCTGAAACTTTAAAACACTTTGAGCACTGTTGGTGGTGGTGTTTTTTAAAATTTTCGTTAGGGTATCCATCTCTCAGTCATGTCTGACTTTTTGTGAATCCATGGACAGTAGCCCACCAGACTCCTCTGCCCATGGAATTTCCCAGTCAAGAGTACTGGAGTGGGTTGCCATTTCCTCCTCCAGGGGATCTTCCCAACCCAGGGACTGAACCCCTGTCTCCTGCATTGAAGGAGGATTCTTTACCACTAATGCCACCTGTATAGGTGCTTTACAATGCTGTCTTGGCTGGCTGTAGAGCAAAGGGAATCAGCTATACATATGCATATATCTGCTCTTTGTCACCACAGAGCATTGAGTAGAGTTCCCTGTGCTGTGCAGTAGGTCCTCATTAGTTACCTATTTTTTTCATAGTAGTATATATATATATACACGTTAATCCTAATCTCCCAGTCCATCCCACCTCCTCTTCCTCCCCATGGTGTTCATACATTTGTTCTCTACATCTGTGTCTCTATTTTTGCTTTGCAAATGGGTTCATCTGTACTGTTTTTCTAGATCCCAGATATATGTGTTAATATGTGATATTTATTTTTCTCTTTCTGACCTGACTTCACTCTGTATGGCAGACTCTAGGTCCATCCACATTTCTGCATATGGCACAGTGAGCACTGTCACTTTACCATTGCGAGATTGATTTCTAGCTTTCCTGTACCTTGCTCTTCTTCCCCTTCCAGTTTGCTTCTAACCCATTTTGTGGATTAGTTCCCCACAGGACCCTGAGTTGCTCATGCACAGGATTCTGCAAACATTTTCAAGCCTGTGTTTTCAAGGAAAATCTTAGCAGTCCCCTGCTGCATTCTGCTGAATCTGTTTCTGAGCTTGTTCTTGTTCCAAAATACAGTGCTGACTATGCAAATGGCCCATAAAGCAAGTGTGCCTTGAAGTCACAGCCATCTGTGTGCAGCAGAGCTGGAAATGTGGCATCAAGCAGCCAGCTGTTTACAAGGCCACCTCCCTTGCCTCATCCATTGGAAGGAGAGACAGCATCAGGGTACATGTGTAGCTGTTTTGTTGTTGCTGTTTGGTCTGTCAGTTGTGTTTGACTCTGCAAACCCATGGACTGTAGTCCACAAGCCTTCTCTGTCCATGAGATTTCCCAGGCAAAAATACTTGAGTGGTTGCCATTTCCTTCTCTAGGAGATCTTTCTGACCCAGGGATTGAACCTGTGTCTCCTGCAAGTCTCTTGTATTACAAGTGGATTCTTTTCCACTGAGCCACCAGGAAGCAGTAAGCTGAATTCAAAAACTGTGAAAAATTAGGGGCAAAAAATTGACAAGGGACTTCTTAAAGTCCCACCTGAGCTGGAAAACAACGGGGACTAGGGGAAATATGTGGCCATAGAGTAGTCTGGCTGTTACCGACTGTTGGATGGAAGTGTCCTTTACCAGCGAAGATGCAGACGGTTGGTCCAAGAGAAGATGCCCTGGACGGCAGGGGCTCTGCCTAGCTCTGCTTCGTGTCTGCCTGAGGACTATGCATGCAGCCCAGACTCACAGATTGGAAGAAAATAATTGTCAAAATCAGCAGAATGTTCTTTGTGGTCACAGAATAACACTGACTCTCTAATTAAGGAAAAATGATCCACCTCTTTGTTTCAGTATGTTTTAGCACCTTTGCTGGTGGTATCTTTTATTCTTGGAAGGAAAAAAAAATATTGCAGTTCTTTTTTGCTCTGGCTTATCAGAATCTGTCTTCACTACCATATAAATTCACAGAATTTGTGAAGATATCTTCAAACTTAGTTCACAATTTCCCTAATTATAGATTTTCTTTCTTGTGAATTTATTTTCCAGGCTTTTGCCTAGACATTTTAGTTGCTTCGTTCTTTCTGGCTGAGTGCCACGGGGACAATGCTGGCATAAAACAAACATTAGCAGACTAGAATCCAAGATCAATCTCTTATCTTCCTAATTACCACCCGTTCCCGCTGACAAAGTCTTCGGGTCTTAAAGAGAAAACAAACAGTCTACCTGAAAAGCAGAGGCAGTCTGTGTGTGCAGTTTCACCTGGCTGGGTGTGTTCCGCTGGAGGAATTTTCAGGGCTGACTTTCGGGTTGTGTGTGTGTGCTGAGTTGCTTCAGACATGTCTGACCCTGTGGGACCCTATGGACTGTAGCCGCCAGCCTCCTCTGCCCATGAGATTCTCCATGCAAGAATACTGGAGTGGGTTGCCATGTCCTTCTCCAGGCGATCTTCCTGACCCAGGGATCGAACCCATGTCTCTTATGTCTCCTGCGTTGGCAGAGGAGTTCTTTACCGCTCGGGCCACCTTTAGGCTGGTACAACTTAAACAGCGACTGCAGTAACAGGGTCACCTCCGGCCTTGCATCTCTCAGCTAATAGATTAAATCTCAATTTCCCCATCTGTAAAACTGGAATAATCATACCTGCTTCATATTGTTTGAAGATCAAATGAGTTAATGAATGAGAAACGGCCTTGTGAACTTTAAAGTATTGTAAGAGTTTTAGCGTTTAGCTCAGTCGGTAAAGAATCTGTCTAAAATGCAGGAGACCCAGGTTCAGGTCTTGGGCTGGGAAGATTCCCTGGAGAAGGAAATGGCTACCCACTCCAGTATTCTTGCCTGGGAAATCCCATGAACAGAGGAGCCTGGTGGGCCATAGTCTGTGGGGTCGCAAAGAGTTGGACACAACCGAGCAGCTAAACCAAACCTTAGGGGCTTTAGCTGTGGTCAGGTGATGATGATTGCTATGAATTTTGGGAGTTAAAGAGTTTTCTACAGTCAATTTTAAGTTATTCTTTACTTCTTTTTGTCCTGTTAATGAATGAATTTGTTCATAGGTAGTGCAATTAGAACACACACATACACACCATACAGTTCCTTATAGATTTTTTTCCCCTAAGAATGCCAAAAGATTGGTTTTAAAAGTCATGACTACATAGAATTTTGAGAGGGGTTGGCAAACAATGGCCCATGAATGAAATCTGGCCAACTGCCTGTTTTTGTAAATAAAGTTTTATTGGGACACAGACTGACCATTTGTTTACAAATTGGCTGCAGCTTCTTTCGCAACAGATTGGTTACTTGCTATAGACTGTATGGCCCTAGAAGCCTAAAATATTCACCACCTGACCCTTTATAGACAATGTCTTGTGACTCCAGAATTAAATAGAAGGATTTGGCAAAATAAAAGAAATGTTAACCTGTCAGTCTAAACATATCCTTTACTATCCCCAGTGATTAAGTTAAGTGGACATTTTGATACACTGGTGATGAGAATATAAATTGATGTAGCCTTCTTAAAGGGCAGTTGGGCAATGTGTATCAAGAGTTTGAAAAATTTGCATGCAACTTTAGTCCCTGAATATAAATACGATGAATATTAACAGTGTTTACTTCTGAGATATGGTTCTTCAGATGCTCTTAGAAACAAAACAAAGCTCTTCTAACTCTTGAAATTCCCTGCTGTCATTTTAGAATCTTCATGAGAATCTGATAAAAACATACCAACTTACATGATGTTATGGGGAAAATACGCCCCTAGTTCAGTGCTGCTTCAGTGATGGTTATTTCAGGATCTACAGAGAGAAGCCTTTTGGTATGTGGATAGGCAGCCTGTATTTTGTTTTGCAAGTTTAGAACACTATTTTTAGGTTTCCTTTAAACAGATCCAGCACCCTAAGTGCTTCTATATACCTTCTGATCAAATATTTCTGTTTCTCATATAATTGATACACACACACTCCCCAAAGGACAAATCAGCATTAGTATCAAAAATATTATCAATTTTCAACTTCTGGAGCAAATAATTTCATGTAGAAATTCCTGTGCTTAACCAACAGTTTATTTGGTAGAAAGGAATTACTGTGGCTGAATATATTATTGTAAGGTTTCAGAAAAAAAAAATTATTTTCTGGTTAGAGCAGCTAAAGTTGCAATAGTAAAAAAAGGGAAACAGAAAAAGAAATGGAATGTAAGTTTAGAGCCTTTGCTTTGGTTTCAAAATTACTTTATCCAGGAATCTATTTGCATTTATTACTCTTTTGTAGTCAGTGGTAGTTCCCTTCCTTGCTATCTTAACATTCTTCCCCCAGGATAAACGTATCGGAGAGCGTGGTAACCCATGGCAACCAGGCACCGTGTGAGAGGGGCAAACTAACTTGGAGGTATACTTAATATTTTCTTGGTGAGGAAAACTTGTGGAAATGATTTCCCTTTTTCCTTTTTTCATAATTCACAAGGAACACATGTGGAATGTCATAATGAATGCACTGTGAGATATGCTACTGGTAGATGGCACATAGTTATCAGCTTCTGAAGTTCAGTTTCAAGGCTGCATAACTGCATTAAAAGGCCTGGGGGCTTCTCAGTGCATATGCAAAAGCTAAATGAGTACTTATCAAAAGCATGTGTTTTCTCACACTTAGAGGTGCAATTTTGGTGATTGCTATGAAGCGACTTTTGTTTCAAAAAAGAGTCAGAAACCAGGATTATGAAAAAATAGACTGTGTATTCTGTGTGCATGTTGTTGGAGATAAGATGCATGAATAGGATTTATAGATAAACATGCCCTGAGTATGGAGATGGAGTGCTACTTTCTTGAAAGGACTAGATACCTGATAAGAAATTCCAAGCAAGACCTTTCCTTTTCCATTTTCATATATAAACACACCACAAGGTGTTTTTGTTTCTTTGGAAATAAAATGAGTATTGTTTCTATTCTTACAGTTAATAGAAACAGTAAGTTTCTATTACCGTTTCTGTTACTATTACAGTTAATAATAACAGTTGCAAAATAGGAAAGCTTGACAAACTGATGATTAAATCCAAGAATATGGACAAAAGCATAAAATAGGATGTAGAGGGAAGAGTTTTCTGTACCTCACTCTCTAGAACGAAACTCAGCTACGACTCTTCTCAAATAAAGAGGAACCATTAAATCATAGACTTGTTTGATCAAACTCTGGGAGTCAGTGAAGGACAGGGAAGCCAGGCATGCTGTAGTCCATGGGGTCATAAAGAGTCAAACACGACTGAGCCACTCAGCAACAAAAAAATTAAACCATTAAGGGTAAGAAATCAATGGTGATTCTTTGCATTTGCAGAATAAACCACCTTCATTCCAAGGATGATGGACACATGTTGGCCTTATTAACTGTACTTTATCCTGTGACTGCGTGTTGCAGTCCATGGTGTCGCAGAGTCTGATACAACTGAGCAATGAACAGTAACAACCCTGTGAGTTAAGTAGGCAGAGCAGATTTTATCACAGGGGAAAAAAGTATCATTATAATATCTGTGTGTATTTGCTGAAGCTGAAGCTCCAATTCTTTGGCCACCTGATGCAAAGAGCTGACTCACTGGAAAAGACCCTGATGCTGGGAAAGACTGAGGGCAGGAGGAGAAGGGGATAACAGAGAATGAGATGGTTGGGTGGCGTCAGTGACTCAATGGACATGAGTTTGAGCAAACTCAGGCAGACAGTAAAGGACAGGGAAGCCTGGCATGCTGCAGTCCATGCGATCACAAAGAGTTGGACATAACTAAGCAACTGAACAACAACAGATGTGTATATTGTGATATACATATATTTTGATATATACGGATGTGTGCATACATATGTATCATACATATGTGCTTCTGCATTATTTGCAATAGCAGAAAACCCAAGGATCAAATAAGTTACATGCATCTCAATAGGAAATGGGCTAAACGAATCATGGTTCTGTGAAGAGCCTTTTAAAAATCAGGTTTGAAGGAAAGTGGTCAAAAAGTACAAACATTTTTTTATAAGATAAATAAATGCTAGAGATAAAATGTACAGCACAATGGCTATCGTCAACACTGCTGTAGGACATTCAGGAAAATTAGAGAATAATTCTTAAGAATTCTCATCACAAGAAAAACGTTTTTTCTTCTTCCTTTTTAAAAATATTGTATCCACAGGAGATGATGGATATTAGCTGAACCTATTACAAAAATCACACAGAAGTATGTAAACAACACCATCATGCTGTATGCCTTAAACTTATACAATGACGTATGTCAATTATTTCTCAATAAAACTGGAGAAAAGAAAGGGATTAAGTAAATCTCTATTGGCTGCTATGAATGTTCTCCAAAATGTAAAATTAAATAAAATCACTGAGAATTATCTCATTTATATAAATAACAGGATACATACACAGACACACATATGCTAGTCAATATAACTTTTTGTTTTGGAAGGATGAATAAAAAACTATTGTTAATAGTTAGATTTGGAAAAGGAGAAGGCAATGGCACCCTACTCCAGTACTCTTGCCTGGAAAATCCCATGGAAGGAGGAGCCTGGTAGGCTGCAGTCCATGGGGTCACGAGGAGTCGGATACGGCTGAGCGACTTCCCTTTCACTTTTCACTTTCATGCATTGGAGAAGGAAATGGCAACCCACTCTAGTGTTCTTGCCTGGAGGATCCCAGGGACCGGGGAGCCTGGTGGGCTGCCGTCTATGGGGTCACACAGAGTCGGACACGACTGAAGGGACTTAGCAGCAGCAGCAGCAGATTTGGAGAAAAGTGTAGGGTTTGGAGGAGAAAGAATTCTACATTTTATATTTTCTAAACTGCATGAAATTTTTACTATGTGCATGTAATAATTTTATCATTTAAAGGTATTAAGATTTATCTGGGGGTAGAAGTTTTGTCTAATATGTTTTCCAACATTTGAAAATATCTATGTATTAAAAACGCTTCTCAGGTGGCTTAGTGATAAAGCATTGGCGTGCAATGCAGGACACATGGGTTTGACTCCTGGTTTGGGAAGATCCCCTGGAGAAGGAAATGGCAACCCACTCCAGTATTCTTGCCTGGAGAATCCCAGGGACAGAGAAGCCTGGTGGGCTGCCGTCTATGGGGTCGCACAGAGTTGGACACGACTGAAGCGACTTAGCAGCAGCAGCAGCAGCAGCAGTCATTTCCATTATCCACATATGATGCTCTGCCGTCTGTCTCACACATGTGTTTAACTACCACAGTTGCAGTTGAGTTTCCCAGGTAGTGCTAGTGGTAAAGAACCTGCTTGCTGATGCAAGAGACATAAGAGATGCGAGTTTGATCCCTGGATTGGGAAGATCTTCTGGGGAAGGAAATGGCAACCTACTCCAGTGTTTGTGCCTAGCAAATCCCATGGACAGAGGAGCCTGGTGGCCTACATTCCAAAGGGTCACAAAGAGTTGGATACGACTGAAGCAGCACATGTTGCAGTTACTAATTCACATCTGACAATGCACAGAGCTGGGTAGATCTAATAGCCAGTATTCTGTTAGTTGAAAACAGCCAGGCTGAGTAGTTTGGGGTTTAAATCTTGTAGAGGCTTCAAATTCTATAGTCAAAAGAGCCCAGGTTTCTGAGCTGTGGCTCCTCTCACACAGAAGAAACCAGAGAAGGAAAGAAGAGATCAGTGTAATATCCAGTGGAAACCAGACATCTGTATTGTCACCTGTAGTACCTAATTTCTAAATTTTATGTAAACAGGATGTCTCCAGTTAGAAAATAAGTAAAGTTTTCATCAGTTTGTACACATTTATTTGAAATTGTGTCTTAAGACAAATCAGGGGACAATATCACTAAAATTCAGGGGTTTGTGACAGATTACATTGAAGTTCACCCTCTTTTTACTCATTAATGTAATGTAACCCCAAGTCCACTCATATTAAATAAAGAAAGGAATTATTGACTTGCCTTTCAGGGAGGTCCAGTCGTGACTGGAGACAGCCAAGGGATCAAACAGTGCTGTGTTTATGCTCTTGTTTCTGTTCACTTTGCATGTCGGTGTAATTGTCTGCTACTGCTTACTTGCTTTTTTCCTATGTAACAAAAAAGATGGTTCTTGGAAACCGTCAGCTCCTTGGATTATGCTTCTCTATCCAGTGGGATAAGGACAGTCTTTTTCCTGATGTCTGTTATTAACATAGTCCAAGGAGGATTCCTGTTGGCTTTTTGAGGATCAAGTGTCACTTTCAGAGCTAATCATTGGTCCTAGAGGATGTAGTCCTGTGCTTGGCGTTGCTTGGTTCATCTGTCCACTTCTGTGTATGGGGCTGGTGGTTGGGGGAACTTCAGGATTGGCAGTACCAATAATAAGGGCTTCCCTGGTGGTTCAGACAGTAAAGAATCTGCCTGCAATGCAGGAGACCTGGGTTCTACTCCTGGGTCCGGAAGATCGCCTGGAAAAGGGAATGGCAACTCACTGCAGTATTCTTGCCTGGAGAATCTCATGGACAGAGAAGCCTTGTGGGCTACAGTCCATGGGGTCACAAAGAGTCAGATAAGACTGAGTGACTAACACTTTCATTTATTTATTTGACATGAAGGATCTTTAGTTGTGGTATGTGAATTCTTAGTTGCAGCGTATGGGATTTAGTTCTCTGACCAGGGATTGAACCCAGGCCCCCTGTATTGAGAGCTTGGAGTTTCAGCCACTGGACCACCAGGGCAGTCCCAGCTTGGAGCCTCCTTTCATCTCCCCAGGAGCCTCTCCATCTGGGCTAATTTGGGCTCTCTCAGCATGGTAACAGTTCCTCAGGGCAAGTGTCCAACCCCTAGCTCCTGAAGAAAAGGCTATAGAAGCTGTATCCTTCTCACAGTCTAGCCTGGAAAGTCTGAGTGTCACCTCCATGGGCATCTTTCAGTTGGAGCTGTCATAAGCTCCAATCCAGACTCAAGGAGGGAACAAAGGTCGCCACCCTCATAGTGGGAGGAGTGTCAACAGCAGATTGTTAAAAGGGCACAGTGGAGTGGCAGCAGGGAAAATGGAGCACCAATATCGAGTCTGACTCCAGACCAGAAGGGTGCAAGTTTAAATCATGTTGGGACCAAAGCATTATTTTTGGTATGACAGTATGGACTTCCCTGGTGGCTCAGATGGGAAAGAATCTGCCTGCAATGCGGGAAGATGCAGGTTCGATCCCTAGGTCAGGAAGATCCCCCAGAGAAGGGAATGGCAACCCACTCCAGTATTCTTGCCTGGAGAATCCCATGGACAGGGGAGCCTGGCGGGCTACAGTCCATGGGGTCGTAAAGAGTCATACATGACTGAGTGACTGACACACACTCGGCAGCAATAGCGTTCTCCCAGGACGACCAACATAAGCATGGTGCAGAACATTTTGGAAATGAAAAAACCTACAGCTTTTGTAGTCTACCATGCATGTGTTCCCACTTCAGTGGGAAGCCTATAGTCTACTCAGGATGGCATCAGAAGCAATCATTTTGCTTTCAGTCATACTCTGAATGTAACTTTGTTCAATTCTGCTTATATTTACAGCTGGACTGAAGTGAAGGATTAAGGTGGCTTTTGGGCACTACATTTTTCAAGTGTCTTTCATTAATGAAAGTCATTCTTACATCTTATTGCTCCCCCCGACCACCCATTTTCTCTCATAATTTATAGAGAAGTGTTGAGCATTTTCCGAGCCAGGACTATTCTATGTTAATTAATTTTAAAAATGAAAACTTTTGTCCTCCTAACCCTTTGATTAATAAAGAGTGTTGAGAAACCAAATCAAAACAAAAATAGGCTTATTAAGTTACCGGGTTTGCATATCACATGAGAGTCAGAAGTTAAAGTAACGTCAGCAGCATCAGTGAATAAGATGCCCCTCGTGTGCATCCTCCCCTCGACTACAACAATGTGGCGTCTATCAGTGGACAAAAGTGCGGTTGTGGGAACTGTGGGGTCCAGCCCCATATATGACACACGAAAGCACCCCAGAGAAGCCTCACCCCATGGGTTGCTCTGTTCTGTGCTGTGGGCCCTGCAGTGGCCCGTAAATGACTCTAGCCCCTCTTGGCTGTGGTCTGGCAGCTCCCAGAAACAGTCTTAGGTGCTCACCCACAGACAAGAGAGGCTATGTGGAAGCCCAGGTTTCCAGCACAGAAATTCCAGCAACTTTTGTTAGAGCAAAAATTACCAGTTTGGATACCCTGGAGAGGGTTGTTTGTGTTTAGTCGCCAAGTCATGTCCAACTCTTTTGTGATCTCATGGACTATAGCCCACCAGGCTCCTCTGTCTATGGAATTTCCCAGGCAAGAATACTGCAGTGGGTTATCACCTCCTTCTCCAGGGGATCTTCCTGACTCAGGGATTGAACCTGCAGCTTCTGCATTGCAGGAGCTAATCTGACTTCACCAGCATCCACTCTCCCCCAAGAGGGCACATTTCAGTGCCAAGAGGACTCCCCACCCCCGCCCCACGGCTGCGCCACTCCCTCCAGAGCACCGGCTCAATCAGCTGAATGACTGGAAGCGGGAAAAGACAAGAGAGTCTCAGAGGACATTAAAGGGATGTGGATTCTACTAAGTGTGTCCTGGACTCCATCAAGAAGAGCGCCCATGAGCTGCTGACACGCCTTGCCCACAGATTCCCCCAACTGGCCCATGGGCACCTCCCTTGCTTCCTGTCCCTCACCCACACACCCACTAACCTTGTGCATGCTCCTGATGGTGGCGATAGTGAGCTATGGCAAATGGCTAGTGAGCCTGCATAGACATACAGATGGCCAACGAGTATATGAAAACATCACTGATCGGCACGGAAATGCAAATCTAAATCACAATGAGCTAACTATCACCTTGCACCTGTTAAAATAGCTGTTATCACAAAGACAACAGGTAAGTGTTGGCAGTGATGTGGAGAAAGGAAACCCTTGTCCCCTGTTGATGAGAATGCAAATTGGTGAAGTCACTATGGAAAACAATGTGGTTTCTCAAAAATTAGGACTAGAGTTGCCATGTGACCCAGTAAGCCCATATCTGGGTATAAATTCAAAGGGAAAAAAATCAGCATTTTGAAGAGGTATTTGTACCCACACTGCCATCCATGTTCATCACATCGTCATTCACAGTAGCCAAGAGAACAGCCTAAACATTTGTTTTTGAATGAATAAAGAAACCGCAGTTCATGTAGTGAGTGGAACATTACTCAGCCACAAAAAGAAGGAAATTCTGTCATTTGCAACAATACAGCATTAGTGTTAAAGAACCTGCCTGCCAGTGCAGGAGATGTAAAAGATGTGGGTTCAATCCCTGGGTTGGGAAGATTCCCTGGAGGAGGGCAGGGCAGCCCACTCCGTTATTCTTGCCTGGAGAATGCCGTGAACAGAGGAGCCTGGTGGGCTACAGTCCATAGTGTCACAAAATGTTGGACATGACTAAAGCAACTTAGCACACACAGCATGGATGGGCCTTGACGGCATTATGCTAAGTGAAGTCAGGCAGAGAAAAATAAATATTGTATGCTATCACTTATATGCAGAATAAAAAAAGTCAAACTCATAGAAACAGTAGATTGGGGATCACTAGGGGCTGGAGGATGGGGGAAATGGGAAGATATTGGTCAAAGAGTACAAACTCCAGTTATAAGATGAATAAGTTCTGGGACTCTAATCACAGTATGCATAGTAGTGATAGCTAATAATCAGTTCAGTTCAGTCGCTCAGTTGTGTCCGACTCCTCGCGACCCCATGAATCACAGCACGCCAGGCCTCCCTGTCCATCACCATCTTCCAGAGTTCACTCAAACTCACGTCCATTGAGTCGGTGATGCCATCCAGCCATCTCGTCCTCTGTTGTCCCCTTTTCCTCCTGCCCCCAATCCCTCCCAGCATCAGAGTCTTTTCCAATGAGTCAACTCTTCGCATGAGGTGGCCAAAGTACTGGAGTTTTTGCTTTAGCATCAGTCCTTCCAAAGAAGGCCCAAGACTGATCTCCTTTAGAATGGACTGGTTGGATCTCCTTGCAGTCCAAGGGACTCTCAAGAGTCTTCTCCAACACCACAGTTCAAAAGCATCAATTCTTTGGCACTCAGCTTTCTTCACAGTCCAACTCTCACATCTATACAATACTATTACATATTTGAAAGTTTCTAAGAAAGTAGATCTTCAATATACTCACCACAGAAAAAGAAATGGTAATCATGTGAGGAGATGAAGGTGTTGGTTAACCCTATCAAATCAGTACATTGTATATCTTAAACTCACCCAATATTCTGTCAATTATGGGCTTTCTGGGTGGCACTAGTGGTAAAGAATCTGTCTGCTGATGCAGGAAACATAAGAGATGCTAGTTTGATCTCTGGGTCAGGAAGATCCTCTGGAAGAGGGCATGGCAACCCGCCCTGGTATTCTCGCCTAGAGAATCGCATGGCTAGAGGAGCCTGATGGCCATAGTCCATAGCGTTGCAAAGGTGACTTTGTTGTTGTTCAGTTGCTCAGTTGTGTCCAACAGTTTGCGACTCCATGGATTTCAGCATCCCAGGCTTCCCTGTCCTTCACCATCTCCCGGAGCTTGCTCAAACCCATGTCCATTGAATCAGTGATGCCATCCTACCATCTCATCCTCTGTCATGTCCTTCTCTTCCTGCCTTTGATCTTTCCCAGCATTAGGGTCTCTTCCAGTGAGTCAGCTCTTCGCATGAGGTGGCCAAAGTATTGGAGCTTCAGTTTCAGCATCAGTCCTTCTAATGAATGTTCAGGATTGATCTCCTTTAGAATGGACTGGTTTGATCTCTTTGCAATCCGAGTGACTCTCAAGAGTCTTCTCCAACACCACAGTTCAAAAGCATCAATTCTTTGGCACTCAGCTTTCTTCACTGTCCAACTCTCACATCCATACATGACCACTGGAAAAACCATAGCCTTGACTAGATGGACCTTTGTTGGCAAAGTAATGTCTCTGCTTTTAATATGCCATCTAGATTGTCATAGCTTTTCATCCAAGGTGACCTAGCACTCACATATCTCAAATAAAACTGGAAAAATTCAGAAGTTAATTATGAATATAGAGTTTATATCTTACTCTGTATACTTATATTGCATCAGAGATGGGGAGAAATCCCCAAACTTGAGTATAGCAAATCCCAGTGGGAGAGCTGGCTTTCAGGACCAATGGTGATGCAATCAGGAATTCGCCATTGCTTTACAGCATGTCATTGGCTAGAGATGATGTGGAGGATTTCTGGAAAGGTTATTCCTTTATAGGAGTTTATAAGGTTTTTATTTTCCATTTTCTTAAACATAACATTTATTTTCTGTTATGCATGTGTACTTGTTTCCTTTGAAAACTCAATTTCTTATTGGGGAAATGATTAAAATTTTACAGACATTGTGCCCTTTTCTGAATGGACTTTATAATCATCCTTTTGTAGAGCAATTCAACTAATAAGCTTCCTGGAGCACTTGGTGAATATTTCTTATTTCAAAAATTATTTCAAGGCTCACTCTAACTGATCCACAACAAGCTGCTTTAAGTAATTTCTCAGGCATGATGTCCTCTAAATGATTTCAGAGTGTAGTTTAGAAACTGAATTATGATATACCAAAGCTGTAGAATCATCACTTTTCTAAATATACTTTATTCCATGTTTCTTCTAAAAAAAGTGCATATTTGAGTCCCTTGATCCAGTATTTTCCTTGAAGAAATGAGTGGGTTTCAGACATAACTATGTTACTAAAGGAAGCAGAAAGGTATAGAAGTTACAATAGTCATAGTTGAGAATCAGTGAATGCTGAGTTTTTATTGGGTTGGCCAAAAACGTTCATTCATAACATAAGATGTGATGGAAAAATCTGAGCCAACTCTTTGGCCAACCCAGTATTTTGACTTTGTTATGTGACAAGTTCCTTGGACAAAGTTTCTTTACCTTTTTGAACCTTGATTGTCTCCTGCTAAATATCAGAAATATTTATTAGGTAGCATTGCAATTGCTAATGGGATAATATTGGGAAAGGACTCATTCCCAAATCAATTGCATAGTAAATATGTACAGCTTTGTGTTTGTTTAAATTGTTGTTACTTTTTACTGTAATCATATATTTTTAATATTAGAGGTAAACATCTGTCAAAATCTGTCCCCTTTATTGACTGCCCCCTTTATTGATTTCTGGTTCTATGTTGATTTCTTATTTATGGACTCAGCTATGTGACCCGGTTTCCAAGAACCTAAGTCTTTTCTTGCTGAAACATAATCAGGTGCCATCTTTTCAGATGTTTCTGCATTTGCTTTGAGATTGTAAAGATACCTTCTATTACATCATGGAGTGATCCCTATTCCCTCCTCACATGGGAAATTTCTATCAGACTTTGGTTCTAGAAAAAGCTTTATCTCTCTTGGGAAAGTAGTGAGTTTCCTCTTCTCAGATCAAATTGACTTACGTGATTTATCACATTTTCCCCTTTGTCTTGTTTGTCAGGAAGATTACAGTTGATCTTTTCACTCAACCACTTGACTTTTTGTATTTTGAATATTTACTTTTCTTCTCCTGTTTCCCACTAAAAATATTAGTTTATTAATTCATTTTTTCCTTCTTTTACTAAGTCCCTCACCCATATCCTTTTGGGAAAGAGGTGAGGCAGAAATATATGTATTTATGTGTGTGTGTGTATGTGTACATACACAAGGTGCTGGTTACAAAGTCTATTCAGAAAAGGACCCAGTGTCTATAAAATTTTATTGAATAATTATCTCCCAAGTAAGAAACGGACTTTTCAAAGGAAACAAGTATACTCCATACATGCATTAAAAAAATCTTGTTGTTTTTAAGAAAATGAAAAATAAAAACTTTAAAAACACCAAAAAAGATTTTTCAGATGTATATATTTTATATATTTTCAGATATAGATGTATATATATCTTCATGCAGAAATATTTCCTTATTAATTTTTATTTTTAAGTTTGACACCCAAGTTTAAGTTTTGATATTAGCAACTTCTTTAAATCAACTAGTGCCTTCTTTCCCCTTTTTACATTTCATTCTTATGTTTGTCCAACAAATATTTCTTGGTACCTAATATGCTAGATTTTTAGGTGAAGAAAACTCTATGAAAATGAATCAAATTGTAATCAGGGAGTGTATGAGCTACTGGGGGATATGGACTCCTGAGAGGAAGAACAGGCCTAATGAGATCAGAGGTGCTTTCCTTAAAAAGATGTGAAATTTGAATACCATGCTAATTCTGATTTAAAATGACAGGTAGGAGAAAGGCCTGGGCTTTTTTCCTGACATTATTACTGAATCTAATAGGATTCCACTAGTTTTCCCACAGCCTCAGGTGAAATTGGTTTTTCTGTTCATTATCTTGGTGCCTTTTCTACAATAGCTACAAATAAGATGTCCTCTCATATCTGCGAAGAATGAGAATGAATTTTGTTTTGTCACATCCCTGCCTATACTTTACAGGACAGGAAGAAAATACGGCCTAAGAGCCCCTGGTTGTTGAGTCTCATTTTCTTGTTATTGTGTACTACACTTTTAGGATATTTTTTAGGATGACTTAACTATCCTATATACTTACCATTGTCATATTTTCATCCCTGTGGTTGTTTAAAGCAACAAGAGGTCTTTTATCCTATTTCATGGAGAAATGCAATGCATTATTAATCATGATTATTTTATTTGTATGTCAACACTGCTTCAGTGGAGCCTGGATCACCCCAGGGATAACTCTTGATGTGTGAAGGAGACTTTCAGGTCAGGGGTCTCTTTAGGGATGTTTCTTTTCATCTCAGAGAATGTTTTTGGCTTTAACATAATGGTATGTTTTAGCTGTGAACGCTCCTCCCGTGTTAGAGATGTGCTCAATAGCACAGTTATATCCAACTCTTTGCGTCCTCATGAACTGTTGCTGCCAGGCTCCTCTATCCCTGGAATTTTTCAGGAAGGATTACTGGAGTGGGTTACCATTTCCTGCTCCAGAGGATCTTTCTGACCCAGGGATCAAACTCGCATCTCTTGTGTCTCCTGCATTGGCAGGTGGATTCTTTACCACTAGGGCCCACCCGGGAAGCCCATGTTAAGGATGACGGCACTCATTTTGAACTTATCTTGTCAATGGCTCCTGAGCTGCCAGTGTGAGTTTTATGCCATGTGGAAACCTGGACTGAATGTAACTGCAGTATTTTGTATGTTAAAACTGTAGTGAAGACTGAAAGTAAGAATATAAGATGCTTTGTGCGTATATAGCTTTTGTTGGTCTTCTCTCATGCTCTGACTCTAAGAAGAAATACTGGATATGGGAGGGCTTAATGAATTTGGAATAGACCCTGTTATTGAAGTTGGGGTAACCAATGGTTCCAGTTTTTAGCACTGAAAGTCCTGGCTCCAGGAAACCCCTCACTTTTGGGCACAGTGGCATGGTTCAGTTCACTTCAGTTCACTTCAGTTGCTCAGTCATGTCTGACTCCTTGTCCATCATGAACTTCTGGAGCTTACTCAAACTCATTTCCATTGAGTCTGTGATGCCATCCAGCTATCTCATCCTCTGTCATCCCCTTCTCCTCCTGCCTTCATTCTTTCCCAGCATCAGAGTCTTTTCTAATGAGTTGGCTCTTCTCATCAGGCAGCCAAATTATTGGAGCTTCAGCTTCAGCATCAGTCCTTCCAGTGAATATTCAGGACTGATTTCCTTTAGGATTGACTGGTTTGATCTCTTTGCAGTCCAAGGGACTCTCAAGAGTCTTTTCCAATACCACAGTTCAAAAGCATCAATTCTTTGGTGCTCAGCTTTCTTTATGGTCCAACTCTCACATCCATACATGACTACTGGAAAAACCATAGCTTTGACTAGATGAACTTTTATCGACAAAATAATGTCTCTGTTTTTTAATATGCTGTCTAGGTTGGTCATAGCTTTCCTTCCAAGGAGCAAGCATCTTTTAATATCATAACTACAGAACAGAGACCTGGGTTTGATGCCTGAGTTGGGAAGATCCCCTGGAGGAGGGCATAGCAACCCACTCCAGTATTCTAGCCTGGAGAATTTGCATGGTCGGAGGAGCCTGGCGGGCTACTGTCCACAGGGTCGCAAAGAGTCAGACACGACTGAGTGAAAGCAGTCTTGACCTAGGTTTGTCATAGCTTTATGTCCAAGTAGCTGCTGCTGCTGCTGCTGCTGCTGCTGCTGCTAAGTCGCTTCAGTCGTGTCCGACTCTGTGCGACCCCAGGGATGGCAGCCCACCAGGCTTCCCCATCCGTCCCTGGGATTCTCCAGGAAAGAACACTGGAGTGGGTTGCCATTTCCTTCTCCAATGCAGGAAAGTGAAAAGTGAAAGTGAAGTCGCCCAGTTGTGTCTGTCTCCTAGCAACCCCATGGACTGCAGCCTACCAGACTCCTCCGTCCATGGGATTTGCCAGGCAAGAGTACTGGAGTGGGTTGCCATTGCCTTCTCCACTTCCAAGTAGCAAGTGTCTTTTAATTTCGTGGCTGCAGTCACCATCTGCAGTGATTCTGGAGCCCAAGAAAATAAAGTCTCTCACTGTTTCCATTGTTTCCCCATTTATTTGCCATGAAGTGATGGGACCTGATGCCATGATCTTCATGTTTTGAATGTTGAGTTTTAAGCCAGCTTTTTCACTAGAATGGTTGATCATACTGCAGTTGAAGATCAGATGGAAGCTGTGTCATAACATGACCATAAGGTGACTTGGACTCTAGGACCTCAGTTTCCAGTAAGACAGCTTTAAACGCAGGCTTCCCAGGTGGCTCAGTGGTAGAAAATCCACCTGCCAATGCAGGAGATGCAGATTCCACTCCTGGGTCGGGAAGGTCCCCTGGAGGAGGAAATGGTAGCCCACTCCAGTGTTCTTGCCTGGAAAACCCATGGGCAGAGGAGCCTGGTGGGCTACAGTCCATGGGATCTCAGAGAATCAGACATAACTGAGCAACTGAGCATGCATGCATCCTTAAAACACAGCATTTTTCTTTGCAGGAAACTTATATCTATTTATTAGCTTAAGTAAAGATGGTTTATTATAAGGAGTCTTGTAGAAATACAGAAAAATTGAGCAACTAGGGTCCTACAAAGGTAAGATAGGTGGCTCTGAGGACCTCAGTGGCTTATGTTCAAGGATTTTAATGTAGCATTCTGCCATTAATGAGATTCCCTGGTGGCTCAGACAGTAAGTAAAGAGTCTGCCTGCCATTCAGAGGACCCAGGTTCAATCCCTGGGTCAGGAAGATTCCCTGGAGAAGGGAATGGCTACTCACTCCAGTCTTCTTGCCTGGAGAATTCCATGGAGAGAGGAGCCTCACAGGCCCCAGTCCATGGGGTTGCAAAGAGTTGGACATGATTGAGTGACCAACACTTTTACTTTCATCCTGTCATTAATACGAGCTAGCTCCCAACTCCCTTAGGCTCTATGCCCCTTAGTTCAAATTTTTGAGAACAAGAATTTTAGTGACTTACATGTGCCTGCTGCTAAGTCACTTCAGTCGTGTCTGACTCTTTGCGACCCCATAGATGGCAGCCCACCAGGCTTCCCCGTCCGTGGGATTCTCCAGGCAAGAACACTGGAGTGGGTTGCCATTTCCTTCTCCAATGCATGAAAGTGAAAAGTGAAAGTGAAGTCACTTAGTTGTGTTCAACCCTCAGTGACCCCATGGACTGTAGCCCTCCAGGCTCCTCCATCCATGGGATTTTCTAGGCAAGAGCTCTGGAGTGGGGTGCCATCACCTTCTCCAGGAGTTGATTACTCTTTGGTCTTATGTCCAAACACAGTCTTACTTAGCAGTTGCCCGGGGTCCAAATACTGGTCATTGCAATTGGCTGGAGAGCACCCACCATCCCAGCTGATTGTGGTAATTCTGATCCCTTTACCTGTGATTGATTGGGAATGGATATGTTATCCAGTTCTCACCAATGAGACCCAAGGGGAATCTTCTGGAGGGCTTCTGGGAAAGGTTCATAAATCCTCAGAATGAGGCACATGTCCTCTGCATATTGTCATGTATGCTTGTATTGTCTGGAACTAGGGAAGCTGTCTTGCTAGCAGTCTGAGGGTGAAGACTGCACAAGAAGGGCAGAGTAGAGAGGATGAAAAATCTTGAGGCTTTTACGAAATCTTTGAGTCAGTCAGTCAACCCAGAGTGTGCCCTACTGATGAACTTCGAGAAATTGGAGAGTTAAAAAAATTCTTTCCTTGTTTAGGAAACATATGATGTACCCTGTATCCTAGGATGTATAATGCATCCTAGGGTAATTATAATGTATCATCATCATCATCTCACAAACACCAGTTGGCTGGTGGGAGCTGGTAGAACTGCTCCTGTGAGTGGAGTATATTCTTTAAGAAAGCTTGAGAATGAAGAGTATCACTTCTACACAAGTAAACCAGAGATTCGCTGCAGTTCTTCATTTGAACCTCTGCCTTAATGACTTGAATCCTCTTTTGAGTGTGCTGATTACACGTCTCCTCTCTCTTTAAAGAGAATAAGAGATAAAAGATTCTACATCCTTTTACTTACAAATGCAGTTGCTCTAATCACAACCTAGGAAGGGTTCCCATAAGCAATGGGCCCTGCTGTCTATTGCTTTGCCAGGAGGAAGCACCTCAAAAAGAGAGTCATCACAATAGGTTAGACATCTTCTACTGTTAACTGGATTATAATGAGCTCTGTTCAGAGAAGCATCTTATCTGATTACCCAGAATACATTTTGTAAGCAGTTCATTTTACAATATGTACCAGGAAAGTTTCATTGCTAAAGGGTAAATGTTTTACAAGTGCTATACATATTCGTGAAAGTGTTACTTGCTCAGTTCTGTCCAACTCTTTTGTGACCCCAAGGACTGTAGCCCACCTGGCTCCTCTGTCCATGGAATTTTCCAGGCAAGAATACTGAAGTGGGTTGCCATTCCCTTCTCCAAGGGATCTTCCTAACCGAGGGATCAAACCCGGGTTTCCCACATGGCAGGCTGATTCTTTACAGTCTGCGCTGGCAGGGAAGCTGTGTGTGTGTGTTATATTTTTAATGATCAAGCTAGATATTTTATAGTATAAAAATTTGTAATTGTCCAGGCTTAACATGCTGCCACGTTTGTGTCTTTGAACTCTAGATGTCATGATTTTTGATTCACCTGTGAGTTAGACTGGGAGAATCTTGGTAAGAGAGAAGCTTCATGGGAAGGAGGGTATTTTTCCCAGGCTACCCATGGGCATATCTTAGAATAATCTGCCTGGCTGTTAAAGCATGTGATCAGAGTTGGCTTCACAGGTGTGTGATCGTATGCAATTACACAGGGCCTCCTCTTCTGGAGGACCTTGTACTTGGTTAACTATCCTGCTTTAGCCATCTTGAAAATCTTAATGCCTTTGAACAAGGAGCTCTACAGTTTTATTTTGTATGGGTTCCTACATATGATTCCTTACTCATCTGGATCTGGCAGCACCAAATACTTATATTCTTAGTTCTGTCAGAGGATAGAATTTTGTACACATGGCCCTTAGTTCTTATCAAAACTCATGAAACAACATTTATGGGGTTTGGCTGAAGGCTGTGTGGCCTTTCTGCTCCTCTGAACATGCTAAAATCAATTTCTGGATTAACCCACTGTTTTCAGTGCCTGGAACTCATGATTTTCTGCTCTTATTGCCCACCCCGGGCCCCCATTGCTTTACTGAATTGCTCTTTGGTGGCAGGCCTGCCCATTGTAGGATGTCTAAAAAAGTCTCTATCAAACTCATCATTGTACTTACTGGAAAGATAGTGTTGAGAATGTTGTCTTTAACAGTATTCACCATCCTTTGCTGGGTTTTCGTTGCTACATGGATTTTCTCTAGTTGTGGGGAGCGGGGGCTATCTTCAGGTGCGGTGCGTGGACTTCTCATTGTAGTGGCTTTTCTTGGTGTAGAGAACAGGCTCTAGGATGCATGGGCTTTAAGTAGTTGCAGCCTTTGGGCTCAGTAGTTGCAATCTCTCGGCTCTGGAGCACAGGCTCAATAGCTGCGGTTGCTTTGTGACATGCGGAATCTTCCTGGACCAGGGATCAAACCCGTGTACCCTGCACTGGCAGGTGGATTCTTTACCGCAGAGCCACCAGGGAGGCCGTGCACTATCCTTACTGTGGGGGATCCATGAAAGATACTCTTATTTGTTCTCAGTACCAGGAATACTTTTCCTGACTTGTTTACCTAGTTTATCTCTTGGATATAGAATCATAAGGTTGCATTTTCCTATTTGTCGTGGTTGCTAAAAAGCTTAGAAAAAAAGGGACTAAAGACTACAGGCACAAACTTCATAGTTTGTGATTTGTTTATTGACTTCCTTCTTGCTTTCATCTTTCCCTCTGCATTCATTTTTTCACTCACTTCAATTTAAAAACAAATAGCAATCTCTTTTTGTCCTAGCACATGCTATAGTATAAGTGGCTTTAAATCTTCTAGAATATGTTGAATAATAACTGTATAACAAAAGTTATGTCTTGTATATACTATGTTTCCACCTGGGAGCATATAAAGAAAACATTTTTAAAGAGTGGCAAGATGTGAGAAGTGAAGAACGGTGACAGAGTTTTTACTGTGTAGGGATACAAAGAAATTTTAGAATGTTATTGCAAGAAATGACAGGAAAATGTTTGGTAATAGTAAAATGTGACTTGAAATACATTCTCTCCCTAAAAATCAATTGTGTTTGAGTTTTATTTCATGGTGACTCTTGAAAAAAAACCCCATTTCTTTGAGCTTTATTGTCATCTCTGAAGAGTGGGTAATACATACCATATGTTTATACATATCCAGGAATGGTATTTAATATTACCATAATTAAAAGAAAAAAAGAATTGTTTTTAAATAGATATTTTTGTAAGTACAAAGAATTTATTATAGCTGATCTTTTAAAAAAAACCAGTGCTGCTGCTTTTAATTGTTTTGTAAAGGATGAAAGATTGCTTACACTGGAAATAAGATAAGTTTAGAAAGAAATAAATGAAATTATAATATGTATCTTTGTTTTCTGATTTCAAAACTTACATTGTTATGTTTCCTCATGATATTTTTGATCCAGTAATTAATCCAGTATTCATTCACAAGTGTTTTTTGAGGACCTATAAAGTACCAGGTATTGTTTGAAGTGATAGGAATATATCAGTGAGCAAAAAGCACCCCACCTTATGGTTCTCATATCTAATGATTTCCCCCAAATCATCTCTATCGATTGAGTTTATATCTTTTCCACTGCTATATTTTATTTTGTTTTGGCGTGTTGAAATCAACTTTGCCTCTCAATGTTCTGGGCTTTCCTTCTCTTTCTTTTTTTTACTGATCAAATGCCTGGGAGCTTCACTTGATTTGCTGCTGAGCCACATATTTTACTGCTTACGGGGGTTATGTGATGTGCTTGATTTGGGCTAATTTACATATTTTCCTGATTAAGCTACATATTAGCCTTTTGACCTTTGCACTTCTTCAAAGGTAGAGAATAATTACCCTGCACAATTTGATAGGAAGAATTCACATCTGTTAAATCTTTTTTTTTTTCATCTCAATTAACAGACACTTATGATAATATATAGATTTTCTTCCAGGCTAAATATGAAGAAGCTATTTTCATTCTGTCATGAATGGCACCATTGAACATTGTCCATATTTTTTTTTTAAAAAAACAAAAGCTATGCCACTTCTTGTTCAAAGCAAGGAGGGGGAAAAAAGGCATTTGTCAATGGAAGACAGCAGTTTCTTTTTTTAATTAATTTTTTTGTAATATGGCTGCTTTACGGTGTTGTGCTGGTTTCTGATGCACAGCAGAGTGAACCAGCTGTATGTATGCATATATATCCCCTCTTTTTTTGGATTTCCTTCCCATTTGGGTCACTACAGAGCATTGCTTAGAGTTCCTTGTGCCATACAGTAGGTTCTCATTAGTTATGAATTTTATTTTTTAAATTAATTTTCATTGAGGTTTGCTTGTGGTTCAGCTGGTAAAGAATCCGCTTGCAATGCAGAAGACCTGGGTTTGATCCCTGGGTTGGGACGATCCCCTGGAGAAGAGAAAGTCTACCTATTCCAGTAACCTGTCCTGGAGAATTCCATGGAAGTCCATGGGTGTAGCTGTTTTACAATCTTGTGTTGATTTCTCAGCCCTGATAACTTACTAGCTATGAGACATGAAAAGTGAAAGTGAAAGTGAAGTCGCTCAGTCGTGTCCAACTGTTTGCGACCCTTGGACTGTAGCTCACCTAGCTCCTCTGTCCATGGGATTCTCCAGGCAAGAATACTGGAGTGGGTTGCCATTTCCTTCTCCAGGGGATTGTCCCCCTCAGGGATTGAACCCAGGTCTCCCACATTGCAGGCAGACACTTTAACCTCTGCACCACCAGGGAAGCCCTTAGCTATGCGACATAGAAGGAAACAAAAAGGGTGATGCTATTTGCAAAAACATATGAGTCTGCAGTTGGCACTCAAATGGGTATGTACTACAGTATCTAGTTAGACGAGATTTGAAATTTCTTTTCTGGAAGGAATGCCTTTAACTCTCCAGCTCACTTTTCTGACTAGATGGAGAAAAGCTACCTCAGAATAACTTTGTCCTGAGGATAATTGTCCTGGAGGAAAGAAATAATAGGACTGTTTGGGAAGGCTTGATAGAGGATAGACTTGACGCTGTGATCCTTACTTCTTGGAGCATGCTGATATTAGCAACTCGCTGGTGGATTATGATGGCTCTAGGGTGTTACACACTCTTCCTAGCCCAGGGGAAACTCATCAGGAAGAAAAGAGGAGTGTCAGCTTTTCAGTGCAGCTCACATCAGGACTTTCAGGTCCAGGTGAAGTGCTGCTTCAACTCAAAGGTTTCCTCTACCCACCTTAGTATTGCTTTAGACACATGGGCTCGCTGTGTTCCCGTAGCTAAAGAACAAAGACCTTGCAAGTCACGGGGTTAACCTTGAGGGAACAGAATCTCCTTTCCTTGGTAAACCAGCCAGGCCTCTGCAAGCTTCTGAGTCAGCAGTGGAGCCACAACAAATTGGGCAAAGGCCTTTGGGCCTGTGTGAAGTTTTAGTAGCAATCTTGTGTGGTGGCCCCAAGAGCAGCGTACACTTGGAAATGAAAGTTGCTTTTCAGAAGACTGAGCAGACATCTCAGTTTTCTCAGTGCAGACCTTTGAAGTAAGGATTTTTAGTAAACTTCCAAGTGAAAGTGAGTGTTAGTTACTCAGTCATGTCCAAATCTTTGCAACCCTGTGGACAGTAGGGTCTTCTGTTCATGGGATTCTCTAGGCAAGAATACTAGAGTGAGTAGCCTATCCCTTCTCCATTGGATCTTCCCAACCCAGGAATTGAACAAGGGTCTCCTGCATTGCAGGCAGAGCCTTTATCATCTGAGCCACCAGGGAAGCCTCAAACTTCCAAGGCCCTTGAACAGATCAGCAGGGAAGGGGAAACCTGAATAAGGGGGAAACTTCCTGCTTACTTGTCCTGCGGGTGGTGGTAGGTAGAGATGGGTGTTTTTAAATTTGGAAAAATATAAAAGAAACAAAGTAGGATCATTTCATTACATTCACCACCCATATCAAGATGTTTGCGAGGAATTGACTGGGACTGATTTTCTAAAGCAACTAAGGAGGGACTTGCCTGGGGGTCCAGTGGTTAAGAATCTGCCTGCCAATGCAGAGGACACAGGTTCAGTCCCTGGTCCGGGAAGATCTCACATTGCATGGATCAACTAAGCCCATGTTCCACAGCTGCTGAGCCTGTGCTCTAGAGCCCATGCTTCGAAACAAGAGAAGCTACTGCAATGAGAAGCCCATGCAGGGCAATGCAGAGTAGTAACCACTCGCCACAGCTAGAGAAAGCCTGCATGCAGCAACAAAGACCCAGCGTGGCCATAAGTAAATAAACAAAGTGACCAAGGATAGTTGTGGGCACTTTAATAAGGAACATTTCAGGGAAGCAGCACTTGTAGATCCCTGGTGAAAGAAGTACTTGGGTCTTCCCAGTAGTTATTGTGAGTGGTATCATTTGAAATTAAAGTGTTCCCATGAAAGCTGGTCAACCGCTTGTAAAAGAATGAAACTACAACACTATCTAACACCATACACAAAAATAAACTCAAAATGGATTAAAGATCTAAACGTAAGACCAGAAACTATAAAATTCCTAGAGGAGAACATAGGCAAAACACTCTCTGACATAAATCACAGCAGGTTCCTCTATGAGCCACCTCCCAGAGTAATGGAAATAAAAGCAAAAATAAACAAATGGGACCTAATTAAACTTAAAAGCTTCTGCACAACGAAGGAAACTATAAGGAAGGTGAAAAGACAGCCTTCAGAATGGGAGAAAATAATTGCAAAGGAAGCAACGGACAAAGAATTAGTCTCAAAAATATACAAGCAGCTCATGCAGCTCAAAACCAGAAAAATAAATGACCCAATCAAAAAATGGGCCAAAGAACTAAGCAGACATTTCTCCAAAGAAGACATACAGATGGCTAACAAACACATGAAAAGATGCTCAACATCACTCATTATCAGAGAAATGCAAATCAAAACCACAGTGAGGTACCATCTCACGCCAGACAGAATGGCTGCTATCCAAAAGTCTACAAGCAATAAATGCTGAAGAGGGTGCGGAGAAAAGGGAATCCTCTTACACTGTTGGTGGGAATGCAAACTAGTACAGCTACTATGGAGAATAGTGTGGAGATTCCTTAAAAAACTGGAAATAGAACTGCCATATGACCCAGCAATCCCACTTCTGGGCATACACACCGAGGAAACCAGAATTGAAAGAGACACACGTACCCCAGTGTTCATCGCAGCACTGTTTATAATAGCCAGGACATGGAAGCAACCTAGATGTCCATCGGCAGATGAATGGATAAGAAAGCTGTGGTACATATACACGAGTATTACTCAGCCATTGAAAAGAATGCATTTGAATCAATCCTAATGAGGTGGATTAAACGGGAGCCTATTATACAGAGTGAAGTAAGCCAGAAAGAAAAACACCAATACAGTATACTAATGCAGATATATATGGAATTTAGAAAGATGGTAACGATGACCCTGTATGCGAGACAGCAAAAGAGACATAGATGTATAGAACAGTCTTTTGGACTCTGTGGGAGAAGGCAAGGGTGGGATGATTTGAGAGAATAGCATTGAAACATGTATATTATCATATGTCAAACAGATTGCCAGCCCAGGTTCAATGCATGAGACAGGGTGCTCAGGGCTGGTGCACTGGGATGACCCTGAGGGATGGGATGGGGAGGGAGGTGAGAGGGGGGTTCAAAACGGGGAACACATGTACACCCATGGCTGATTCATGTCAATGTATGGCAAAAACCACCACAATATTGTAAAGTAATTAGCCTCCAAGTAAAATAAATAAATAAACTTAAAAAACTAAAATTAATTTTAAAAAGTGTTCCCATTTAAGTCTTTCTATGAACTTTTGAGGTTATTATTATTATTAGAGAAGGTCTATGCATAGTTTTGAAGCCAAGACTAGTCTATGATTTTATAGTTTCTCATGAGCCAGGGTAAGGAGTGAACTTTGTCTCTTTTCAAAAACTACCTCAAGCCTCTTCAGTCTATGAGGCCTTTTCTCACTACACAGGGAAATAATTTTTTAGGATCTGGGAAGGACTTTATTTGGTTCTCACTGTGGGGCTTTGGTATGGAGCTTTTTTTTTTCTCCTCCCAATACTTCAGTGGACACGGTCATCTTTTTATTCTGTGTTGAAACTGTAATGCCCATGAAAGTGAAAGTCTCTGTCATGTATGACTCTTTGCAACCCCATCGACTATACAGTCCGTGGAATTCTCTAGGCCAGAATACTGGAGTGAGTAGCCTTTCCCTTCTCCAGGGGATCTTCCCAATCCAGGGATCAACCCCAGGTCTCTGGCATTGAAGGCGGATTCTATACCAGCTGAGCCACAAGGGAAGCCCAAGAATACTGGAGTGAGTAGCCTGTCCCTTCGCCAGCAGATCTTCCTGACCCAGGAATCAAACCGGGGTCTCCTGCATTGCAGGCAGACTCTTTACCAACTGAGCTATCAGGGAAGCCCATGGGCCCCAGCAAGACTCCCTGGAGGCACGTTGCATAATAGTGGTTCATCAGAGTATGAGTATTGGTTTCTCTCAGATCTAAAGTATGTTCTGGAATATGTTTCTCTTTTCCATTTTAGGAACTATGTACAGTATTTTAACTGTTCAGCTTTTAGTGACTGTGAAAAGCTATGGCAGGAATAATAGGTCTGACATTGCCTTACACAGTATCTAGCACATAACAGGTACACAGTAAATGCTTGTTGAAAAAGGAAAGGAAAAACTGCTTCTTAAGAAAATATCCCATTGCCTCCTCCAGGGGATTGTCCCAATCCAGGAATCAAATCTGCATCTCCTGTGTCTCCTGTACTGGCAGGCGTGTTCTGTGGTACATACATACGATAGAATTTTACTCAGCCATAGAAAAGAACACAATAATGCCTTTTGCAGAAACATGGATAGACCTAGAGAGGATCATACTGAGTGAAGTAAGTCAGACAGAGAAGGAGAAATATCCTATGACATCCCTTATATGTGGAATCTAAGAAGAAATGATACAAATAAACTTACTTAAAAAACAGAAAGAGACTTACAGATTTGGAGAACAAGCTTATGGTTGCTGGGGTGGGTAAGGGAAGGTTGGGGAAGGGATAATTAGGGAGTTTGGGATGGCTGTGTACACACTGGTTGGTTGCAAGGAGATCCAACCAGTTCATCCTAAAGGAAATCAGTCCTGAATATTCTTTGGAAGGACTGATGCTGAACCTGAAACTCCAATACTTTGGCCACCTGATATGAAGAACTGACTCACTAGAAAAGACCCTGACACTGGGAAAGATTAAAGGCAGGAGGAGAAGGGGATGACAGAGGATGAGATAGTTGGATGGCATTACTGACTCGATGGACATGAGTTTGAGTAAGCCCTGGAAGTTGGTGAGGGACAGGGAAGCCTGGCATGCCGCAGTCCATGGGGTTGCAAAGAGTCAGACACGACTGAGCGACTGAACTGACTGACTGACTGACTGTGTACACACTGCTGTATTTAAAATGGATAACCAACAAGGACCTACTGTATGGTACAACTGTATAGTGAAACTCTGCTCAATGGTATGTGTTAGCCTGGATGGGTGGGGAATTTCGGGGACGGTGGATACTTGTATGTGTAAGGCTGAATCCCTTAGCTGTTCACCTGAAACTATCACAACATTGTTTGCTAATCAACTATACCCCAATACAAAATAAAAAGTTTTAAGAAGCACAAAGGAAACCCCAAATATGATCTGTTTGAAAAGGTAGGGATAATGATAAATCACTCTTTCCTTTCTATTTGGAAAGAAAAGAATAATGATAAGCCACTGTCATATTTGCTGACTTACAGAGTCTACAAAAAAATCCCAAGAAATAACTATGCAAGAGAATCCTAATTAGTGATACTTGTAAAAATACGTGGTCTTTTTGCATCCCTGCTGTCTCATTGGTGGCAAAATAAGCCAACCTAATCATAGTCATTGCTCTGGAAAATGCATTTGCTCCTTCAAATTTTTAGTCAACTTCCAGGTTCTTAAACAAGTCAGGGAGGAGCAGAAACCTGAAACTTAAATTGTACTTTCTAAAACCCCTAATATGGAGGATTAATGTAAGTTATCTGAGTAAAGCCCTAAGAAGCCAAATCACCCTTCACACATTACTCATTTTACCCCTTTATGACATGTAAGAAGATAGAAAGAGGACTTCTCTCAGTTCAGTTCAGTCCAGTCGCTCAGTTGTGTCCGACTCTGGGCAGTCATAAATTATGAGAACAGTCACTTTGCTTTAAAAATAGTGATGCTGAGCCAAAGGTGACAGGAATCTGCAGCCACTCAGGGCCTTCAAAGCAAGTTTCAGCTCTCTTGATTATACCTTCTCTGTATATAAAAAAGGCATGGCTAAACTTTTCCCTTAACCTGGAAGCGTCATCTTGAATAAAAGACACCCAACTCAGGCAGTGATTCAAAACCACCAGTTGATGGACCAGCTGCATTAGTATGAATTAAAAACTTGCCAAAATATTGATATGAGGGCCACCCTCTTGAAATTATGATTCAGTAGAGCTTGGTGAGGTCCAGCTCTGTGTGCATATTGAAAGGTTTTTTTAATTTCTGGTTGTAGAATGAATTAGATGATTAGAGAAATCTTTCCTGATAATTCATTTAAAAATGAACAGTAAAATAGTTAAAATTAAAGCTATCTATGTATTGCTCTTTCTAAAAGAGTGACAGAGAAAGAGAGAGAAAGACACTGTGGACTTCACGCCTTTAGTGTTGTGAGGAAATAAACACAAACACATTTTATAAGTAGTTGAGTTACAAGCAGAATAAAGGAATTCATTTGGTTGAAGCGTGATAAGGAAGCTTGACTTCATGGAATTAAAGTGAATGTGTTAGTCACTCAGTCGTGTCTCTGACTCTTTTGCAACCATATGGACTGTAGCATGCCAGGCTCCTCTGCCCATGAAATTCTCCAGGCAAGAATACTGGAGTGGGTAGCCATTCCCTTCTTCAGGGAATCTTCCCAACCCAGAGGTTGAACCCAGGTCTCCCACATTGCAGGCAGATTATTTACCATCTGACCCACCGAGGAAGCCCCCATAGAATTAAGCAAAGTGCCAAATCTGGTATGACCCAGAGGCTTTGTTAATTGCCAGTGTCTGACAGCCTGGTTTATAATTGTCCACATGTGAGCTGAAGGAGGAAAGGGCCCCAAAGCCTAGGGTCCCAAGCAGATTGGAAGTCAGATCAGAGTTTGCACATAAACCCAGAACACTCTGAAGATAGTATGCTCAGGGTGTGCCAAAAAATTGTCTGCCCCTAAGGTGATGCAGATATGCACCTGTTTTACTTTGGCTCTGGGTGAATAAACAGATAAAGAAAATGGCCTCCTCTGATAATCCCTGAGCACAAGCTCACACGCATGCGGGACTGTGGCTTGAATTCACACTATCTTGAAGGTGCCCAGTCATGCCCAGCAGTATATTTACTGTGAAGTGGCCCTGCCTGGTGTAGCCTCCAGGGCGCAAGTGAAAGTTGGCCAAACCCTCCTGGAAGCTGTGCATTTTAAACAGGGTCTCAGGAAATCCCATGGATGATATTTCAGGTTAAATGAACCCATAAGTTTTTAAAAATCCCTGTAGATACAAGGAAAAAAGCCACTGTCAGTGAGAAATAGCAGTAGTGAAGAATTACAGAGGCAGATAGGCAAACACTAGAAGAATTGGAATTATCAGATATCAAGAAGTATAAAGATAGAGATTCTCTCAGTCATGTCTGGCTCTTTGCAACCCCACAGACTGTAGCCTGCCAGCCTCCTCCATCCATGGAGTTCTCCAGGCAAGAATACTGAAATGGGTTGCCATTCCCTTCTTCAGGGATCTTTCCAACCCAGGGATTGAACCTGGGCCTCCTGCATTGCAGGCAGATATTTTATCATCTGAGCCACCAGGGAAGCCCAATCAAGAAGTATAGTAGGCAATAAGAAATAGAAGGTATTCATTTTATGATCAAGAATAAGAAGATGCCCACTCTTGGTCTGTGTTCTCTGCTGGGTCAGGAATGAATCAATAAACTGTGTTTTATGTTGGTTTTGTTTTTTTTTTTTTTGGACTTATAAACAAATACAAGAATGTGTCTGTTTTAGTCTGCTTTGGCTGCCATAACAAAGTACCACGGACTGGAGGGCTTAAAGAACAAGTTTATTTCTTCACATTTCTAAAGGTCTGAAGTCCAGGATCAAGGTGTCAGCAGGGTTGGTTTCTTCTGAGGCCTCTCTCCTTGGCTTGCAGACAGAGAGAGGTAGGAGAGTTAATCAGGGGGAAGCACACACAGGGCTTTTTAGGCAAAGATGAAAAATTTAAGCTTTATTCGAGGTTTGGTGAGGAGTCATTGAGGATTCAGGGCAAGAAAGAGAATGGTCTGATTTCCTATTTGGTGTAATTACTCTGGCTTCTCTGAGAAGACTATAGAAGGGAGCAGAGAGGCAGGGGAGGGCAGTGTGTGAGCTCCAGTGAGAGAAGGGGGTTGTTTTATTTAGGTGTCAGAAGTAGAGAGGAAGCACTTCCCTGGTGGTCCAGCGATTGGAAATCTGCCTGCCAGTTTGGGGGACATGGGTTGGATCCCTGGTATGGAAGGATCCCACACACTATGGGGCATCTAGGCCTATGTGCCACCACTACTGAGCTTATGCGCTGCAACTACTGAAATCTGTGCATCCTAGAGCCTGTGCTCTGCAGCAAGAGAAGCCATTGCAATGAGAAGCCCATGTACTGAAAGTAGATAGTGGCCCCCCTCCCCACCCCTGGCCCCGCCTCACTCGCTGCAACTGGAGAAAGCCCTTGTGGAGCAATGAAGACTCAGCACAGCCAAAAATAAATAAATAAATAGTTTTTAAAAGGCAGTGGAGAGGAGAAAGAGAAATAAAGGGCTTAAATAAAGTTTTTGAATTTTATTTTTTGTAGGTAAGGTGGACACAGCTGGTAGATAGATTAGATATGGGGTCTAGGGGAAAAGGTAACCCTTTTGATTGGGCCTGAGCACAAGGTAACATTCACAGAGGTGGGAAAGCCCAAGGAGGACAGAGTTGGGAGGGAAGAGGGGTAATCAGGAGCTCTATTTTGGGCAAATTTTTGAATGACTATTACATATCCAGTTAGAGATGCTAAGATAGGATGGATGTAGTAGCTGAGATAAAAACTTCAGAGTTATCTGCATATAGATGATTGTATCAATTACAACATTTCCTGTTGGATATAATAGGAAACCCAAGTTCAGTGAGGTTAAATGAGGATGGCAAAGAAGAATGCTACCTAACTCAGGTCTGGATGCTCAAGGAGCAAAAGCAAATACTGAGAGGCAAGTGTTGTTAAGAAAGGAAAGTTTGCTTCATTTTAGAGGCTGGCAACTGGAGGAGAAGGCAGACTCATGTCCAAAAGTCAACTCCCCCTGCTGTGCAGGGGACAAGAGATTTTAAAGTGGAGTTTTTCCCAGCACCACTTGTTAAAGAGATTGTCTTTAATCCATTGTATATTCTTGCCTCCTTTGTCGAAGATAAGGTGTCCATAGGTGTGTGGATTTATCTCTGGGCTTTCTATTTTGTTCCATTGATCTATATTTCTGTCTTTGTGCCAGTACCATACTGTCTTGATGACTGTGGCTTTGTAGTAGAGCCTGAAGTCAGGCAGGTTGATTCCTCCAGTTCCATTCTTCTTTCTCAAGATTGCTTTGGCTATTTGGGGTTTCTTGTATTTCCATACAAATTGTGAAATTATTTGTTCTAGCTCTGTGAAAAATATCACTGGTAGCTTGATAGGGATTGCATTGAATCTATAGATTGCTTTGGGTAGTATACTCATTTTCACTATACTGATTTTTCTGATCCATGGACATGGTATATTTCTCCATCTATTAGTGTCCTCTTTGATTTCTTTCATCAGTTTTTTACAATTTTCTATATATAGGTCTTTAGTTTCTTTAGGTAGGTATATTCCTAAGTATTTTATTCTTTTCATTGCAATGGTGAGTGGAATTGTTTCCTTAATTTCTTTTTCTACTTTCTCATTATTAATGTAGTCCAGAAAAATAAATGACCCAATCAAAAAATGGGCCAAAGAACTAAATAGACATTTCTCCAAAGAAGACATATGGACGGCTAACAAACACATGAAAAGATGCTCAACATCACTCATTATCAGAGAAATGCAAATCAAAACCACAATGAGGTACCATTTCACACCAATCAGAATGGCAGCGATCCAAAAGTATACAAGCAATAAATGCTGGAGAAGGTGTGGAGAAAAGGGAACCCTCTCACACTGTTGGTGGGAATGCAAACTAGTACAGCCACTATGGAGAACAGTGTGGAGATTCCTTAAAAAAATGCAAATAGAACTGCCTTATGACCCAGCAATCCCACTGCTGGGCATACACACCAAGGAAACCAGAATTGAAAGAGACACGTGTACCCCAATGTTCATCGCAGCACTGTTTATAATAGCCAGGACATGGAAACAACCTAGATGTCCATCAGCAGATGAATGGGGTAAGAAAGCTGTGGTACATATACACAATGGATTGTTACTCAGCCATTAAAAAGAATACATTTGAATCAGTTCTAATGAGGTGGATGAAACTGGAGCCTATTATAGAGTGAAGTAAGCCAGAAAGAAAAACACCAATACAGTATACTAACACATATATATGGAATTTAGAAAGATGGTAATGATAACCCTGTATGTGAGACAGCAACAGAGACACAGATGTATGGAACGGACTTTTAGACTCTGTGGGAGAGGAAGAGGGTGGGATGATTTGGGAGAATGGCATTGAAACATGTATGCTATCAGGTAAGAAACGAATTGCCAGTCTATATTCGATACAGGATACAGGATTCTTGGGGCTGGTGCACAGGGATGATCCAGAGAGATGATATGGGGTGGGAGGTGGGAGGGGGGTTCAAGATTGGGAACTCATGTATACCCGTGGNGGGAGGTGGGAGGGGGGTTCAGGGGTGGGAACTCATGTACACCCATGGCTGATTCATGTCAATGTATGGCAAAACCAATACAGTATTGTAAAGCAAAATAAAGTTAAAAAAAAAAAAAGTGGAGTTTTTCAGGGCTGTATAGGCAGAGGAAAGGAGCTACGTATAGGATGGTACAGTCAGCTCTGACAATCATCTTGAAATTGTTCATGTGGTGTTCTAATCAGCATAATTTTGATTGTTTTAAGTACAGTTAGTCTCTAGTTCCAGGGTCAGCTTGTTCCCATTTCTCCATTCTTGGAGGTCAATTCTTGAAACTGTGCAAGATGGAGCAGCTTATGTCATGGCTACATGACGGTTTGGTCATCATGTAGTTAACTTCTGCCACCTGGTGAAGGTTTTGTTATCTACAAAATAGCTCAAAGGATGTGGCTTAGAATATTATCTATCACCCTTAGGGAGGAACTAAAGGTCCCTGACTTTGCTTAGTGACTAAACTGTTATTATTTGGTTTTGTTTGCCTGCTTTCCTTTGCTTTTGTTTTTCTCACTTCCCTGATCAAATTTATTCTTTGGCTAAAGATTTTCTATGGACAAGAGGCAGGTGGAAGAGATGGTGAAGGGGTGGGGTCTGTCCTGGGAATGCCCCATAGGGTCCTGCTCTGTTTCAAGAGAAAGCCCAGACATAAGTCAAGCTTCTGGTTTGGTTTATCCAACACTTCAGTGATGTCTCCGAAGACTCAAATATTTCCTTCTCTTTATTTTTCTGCACTAGTGTCTTTGGTTGCCTGGAGTGGCCTTTTTATGGTTGGCATCAGAGCGATGGGTTTCTTCTTTCATATGTGAAGGGAAAGACACTGACTAACTACAGATGTCTCTTAAGAACAAAAAAGACTTCGTAGAAGTCCCAGTCTTCTAGGCTGGGAGCCTAGAAGCTCCCAGCAAATCTTTGTGTGTACCTTATTGATTCAGATTGGCTTAGACCTGCCCATCCCTGAACCAGTCACTGGCAACAGTCCTGGGGTTTCTAGTATTGACCTAGACAAAGAACCTGGAGTGAAGCTAGTTTGGGGAGTCAACCTCAATATCCTTTTTTTTTTAAACCCGTGTAATCACATCGGGAAAAACATAGAGATAGTGAATGGAAGACAATCCAGGCATGCTCTGTGGAATTCTAGTGTTTAGAGACTGACCTGAGGAGCAGAAGGAGACAGTAAAGTACACCAAAGGGAAGTCAGGGAGGGAATAGGGGAGCCAGGAGAGTGCCCTGGCTCAAAGGTTGAAAGAAGAAAGTGTGGGGAAATGTGCAAAATGCTGCTGAGGGAAAATAAAGTGAGGCAGGAAAGTGATCCTTGGATTTTATGAGTCAGGTGAGGCCTGTAGAAGATTCATTCTCATTGGGTTGGGGCTATAAGCACGGTACTAACTCCACATTCATAAAATCCAATATTGATGTTCTTTCTGGAGGAAAGGTGAGGAGTGCTAAGAGTTTATAGTTCCTTTTTCCATTTGGTAATTGTGAGTTAATAGTCATTAGGAATAGTAGTTGCCCATAATTGGCCTTGTTGCGTGATTGCTCAGTCACTCAGTTATGTTTGCCTTTTTGAGACCCCGTGGATTGTAGCCCACCAGGCTCCTCTGCCATGGAATTTTCCAGGCAAGAATATTGGAGTGGATGACCATTTCCTCCTGCAGGGGATCTTCTTGACCCAGGGATCAAACCCATGTCTAAAGCATTTCCTGCATTGGGAGACAGATTCTTTACCACTGAGCCACGTGCCAAACCCAATAGGTCTTGTTACGCAAGTAAAAGTATCTCTTTTTTTAGACCTTTATAGTTTCATACATAGATATCCAGGTTTTTTATTCTTTATCACACCATACACTGGAATGAAAACGCAAAATGATTATGAGAGTTGAAAAATCTGATATCTTTATCCTCCTTCCTAGATCTCTGCACTTTCTTTTGTATTCATAAGTGCCCAACTAGACCACAGTTGTGCAGAAGACAGGTGCATCAAAATTCCCTGTGACTAAACATTTGAAATTGTGTAGATGTCAGTGACAATTCCATGTTCTCTTATGCTAAGAGAGAAAATCATGGATGGATGGATGGATGGATGATGATGGATGGAATGCTGAAATGCTGTATGTTCAATATTTCTTAATCAAACCCAAGGTAAGACAAGGTCGTAAATCTGGTAGATGAAGTGTGTGCACTAAAAGAAACAGGAATATGCAAGAATGATAATACAGCAAGTTTTGAAGTGCATTTGCACTTGTCTATTTGTTTAAATTAAAAGTATGTTTCTCCCTTGAAAATTTTAACTCCTTTAGGGAAAGTAATGTATTTTATTTATTTTTGTATTTTTGGAACTTAAATAAAGTACCATGTCTATAAAAATGTTAAGTAAATTTAAAGAAGGTTGGATGGAATGAAATGGGTTGCTGTAGGACTGAAGTTATATAAAGGAAACCGGTAGTTTTGCATCTTCGTGTGAAGTCATTGAGCTTCCCAGCTGGTGCTAGTGGTAAAGAACTGACCTGCCAATGCAAGAGACTTAAGAGATGTGAGTTCGATCCCTGGGTCAGGAAGATTCCCTGGAGGAGGGCATGGCGACCCACTCTAGTATTCTTGCCTGGAGAATCCCATGGACAGAGGAACCTGGTGGTCTACAGTCCACGGGGATGCAAAGAATTGGACATGACTGAAGTGCCTTACTACAGCCATGTGAAACCATTAGTTGTGCTGTGAAACCTGGCCAAAGAACCCCCAAGAAATCAAGCTTTTCCTTAAAGGTCCCATCAGATCCATTAAGCCAGTGGTTCTACCAGGGGTGATTTTGCTCCTAAGGTGCATTTGCAAATGTCTGGAAACATTTGGTACCATTTTCTGTATAGTAAGCTGTGCGTTTATTTCCTGTTTCCTTGTAGAGTAGAGCCTTTAGTAATGATAGCTGGAGAAAAGCAGAACCAACCCTAGATTCTGTGGTTATGTGGAGCTTTCAAGAATATTCCATGTGGTATGTTGGTCTGGAATTTACAGACACCTTGTTTGCAATGAATTTGAGCATCACCTGCTTATGTTGTTTCTCTGGATAGAGTCTTCATCATTCTTTCTTTATGGAAGGACCTAATCAAGATGCCTCCAGTGCACAGTAGATTAAAGTGAAAACGAAAGTGTTAGTCGTGTCCAACTCTTTGCGACTTGGTGGACTGTAGCCCACCAGACTACTCTGTCCATGGAATTCTCCAGGCAAGAATACTGGAGTGGGTAGCATTCCCTTTTCCAGGAGATCTTCCCGACCCAGGGATCGAACCTGGGTCTCCCGCATTGCAGGAAGATTCTTTACCATCTGAGCCACCAAGAAGTCCTGCACATTAGATGAAACAAGGATCAAATGAATGGCAGGGTGTGTAATGAAATGGACTCCCCACTCCCGACCCTGTCTGTACCCAAATGACATAGCACTAACACACGCCACAATGCTGCTGTGTCCACTTGAGATTTCCATTTGAAACTGAGCAGCAGGTGGTATCTGACAAGCCGAAGGATGCTGAATAAAGACTCCGCACAGCTGTAAGTAGTAAGGAGCTCCCCAGGATAAGGCAGGGAGCGTGTGGATCCTGCCAGATTTGCAGGCTTCTGTGCAATTGCATCTGCGTGTGTAGCTGCAAGGTCTCTCATTACAATTTTAAATGATGAGCTTATTTTTTAATGCACATAAATTGCCATCAATAGACTTGGTGATTGAACACAGTAAATATTTTTCTGTGCCACTAAAAATAGCAAGGACTCTGGAAAGCGTTTCTTTTGCCTTTTCTTGCAAAGGCTTGTCTTTCGGCAGAGCAGGAGCTCTTGAACATGGTCTTTACACACACCCTTCACACTGCATTTTTTTTCATCTCCTTTCTTAGGTTGAGCACTCCCCAGCACCACTGTGCTCTGTAAGCAGAGCTGTGCCCGTGCAGTGGCAGAGGGGCAATGCCTTTGGGAAAAGCTGCTGGACTTGGGACAGAGGGGGTCCTCCTCCAGTCGGCTATCTTGTCACATGACTGGGCGGCTGTACCTCTGTTCCTTACGGCAAAAACTCAGCTTGCTCTTTCTGCATATTTTCTAGGGCTTGCCATTTCCCCAAGGAGCTGCTCATGTAAATTATATCTGCAAAGGTTGTCCTTCTCTGTCTTCTATTTTCTGTGCATACCCACCTTTGCCTTGGTGTTAGCTGTCTCGGTGTCACTCTAAGGGGTCCCCACTATCCAGGCCCCCAACAACACATTCCTGTAAATTGCCATTGGCTAGGGAGCAGGGAACTTGTATAAACAGAATCTATGCTTAGATGGTTCCAAGTGTAATTGCTCAGCATAGCACTGAATAAAATAGTTTTTCTTCAAATTCATTTAAAGGACAAGTGGATTGAAATGAGATACAGAAATCTCCAGCTTAGCACAAAGTTCACAGATATCCAGAGGGTTGACCTTCAGACACTGCACTTTAATGTCACTCAATATTTTCAGAAGCTGGTGCATTTCTGTCTTGCCTCATGTGAGAGTGAAAGTGTTAATCTCTCAGCCATGTCTGACTCGGTGCGGGCCCCATGGACTGTAGTCTGCCAGGCGTCTCTGTCCGTGCGATTCTCCAGGCCAGAATACTGGAGTGGATAGCCATTCCCTTCTCCAGGGGGATCTTCCCAACCCAGGGATCAAACCCAGGGTTCCTGCAGTGCAGGTTGATTCTTAACCGTCTGAGCAGCTTCATGTCAGTCTTTCTTTTGACTCCTAGTAGTCTTCTGAGTTCTTTCAGCTCTAAAATGAGGGTTATTATTGCCTCAATTGACTCCAGTCAAAACTGAGAAGAAAGATGCATTTAAAATCCCAGAGAAATTGAAGTGTCCATTCTTTGAAGGGAAAACACTGGCTAAATATCCTTTCCTGCCTGAAGTGTGTGCATGTATGTGTGTGTGAGTGTGTGTGTGTGTGTGTATAAAGGTCACAGAAAGCTGCTGAAGGGAACAGGTCTTGGGTCCAAGTGCCATGTGGACCAGAGGAGAGGGGAGAGGACCTTAGGGCTTTGCAGCTATAAAGTGTGGTTCTCACAAATGTTCACACCAGTAGACAAGGGATTGCCTCAAATGTGCTGCTCAGAGACCACAGGGGCTTCTTGCTGCAGAGACTGCTTGTGGGCAAGGTGAGAAGAGCTGTGAACGTATCCCCTTGCTGGTAGTGGGGAAGCAAAGGACATGTTTCAGGCATGGAGCAAAGGAGCTCCAGCCACAATTTCCAGGTGGATGCCTTCTGGCAACTCTTTCCTGGAGCTCAATCCACAGAAATGACTAGATAACGTGGACTCTCAAGTCCTCCATGAAAGCAGATCTACTCTGAATACATTCGCAAGTAAAATACATTTATGAATGAGATTGCCAAGAAAATGACATCCACATAATTGTCTCTTATTCTCCAGTTAGTGTGTAAACGCTTTGTGACATTTTTAAANTGTATGTGTGTGTGAGTGTGTGTGTGTGTGTGTATAAAGGTCACAGAAAGCTGCTGAAGGGAACAGGTCTTGGGTCCAAGTGCCATGTGGACCAGAGGAGAGGGGAGAGGACCTTAGGGCTTTGCAGCTATAAAGTGTGGTTCTCACAAATGTTCACACCAGTAGACAAGGGATTGCCTCAAATGTGCTGCTCAGAGACCACAGGGGCTTCTTGCTGCAGAGACTGCTGGTGGGCAAGGTGAGAAGAGCTGTGAATGTATCCCCTTGCTGGTAGTGGGAAAGCAAAGGACATGTTTCAGGCATGGAGCAAAGGAGCTCCAGCCACAATTTCTAGGTGGATGCCTTCTGGCAACTCTTTCCTGGAGCTCAATCCACAGAAATGACTAGATAACGTGGACTCTCAAGTCCTCCATGAAAGCAGATCTACTCTGAATACATTCGCAAGTAAAATACATTTATGAATGAGATTGCCAAGAAAATGACATCCACATAATTGTCTCTTATTCTCCAGTTAGTGTGTAAACGCTTTGTGACATTTTTAAAAAATTTTGGGACTTTGTATCATGTTAAATTAAGATTCTGAGGTTTAGAAACTAGCTCACTTGAAATCCTTCAGGCATTATTGTAAGGAATGTAAATGAAGACACAGCTCAAGAGAAGGGAAAGAGTGGGCCGTGTTGATTCCCAGCACACACCTCTGCATACTCACCTTGTATTGTGGGCTGATTGTGTCCACCTCTAGAGTCATAGGGTGAAGTTTTCACATCCAGTACCTTATAAATGACCATATTTGGAGACAGGGTCTTTAAAGAGGTAATGAGGTCAAAGTGAAGTTATTTGGTGGGGGCCCTCATCCTATATGAGTGGTGTCCTTATAAAAAGAGGAAATCCGGATACAGACAAACCTCCTCTGCATGCAGATGGAAGACCATGTGAAGACAGAGAGAGAAAGTGGACATCTACAAATCGATGAGAAAAGTCAGAAGAAGCCAACATGGCCAACACCTTGTTCTTGGACTTTTTGCCTAGAGAACTGTGAGAAAGTAGTTTTTTGTTGTTTAAGCCACCCAGTCTATGATATACGGTATTTTGTTGAGAGCCCTAGCAAACTAATTGGGCTTCCCCAGTGATTCAGTGGTAAAGAATCCACGTGCAATGCAGGAGCCATGGGTTCAATGCCTGGGTCAGGAAGATTGCTGGAGAAGGATATGGCAACTCATTCCAGTATTCTTGCCTGGAAGAGCCTGTGGATAGAGGAGACTGGCGGCCTACAGTACATGGAGTCACAAAAGAGTTGGATACAACTGAGCAACTAAAGCAAAAGTGAACTAATAGAGCTACCAATTCAGTGGAGAGTGATGTGGCATGGGCTATACCTCTTAGCCTAGAGTCTTCCTTCACCTCATATGTAAAAGAAAATATGACTAGAACATGTTCTTCCTAACTCAGTCCATCCAGCAAAGCAAAGAAGCAGATTGAGAAATATTAGCCAAAAGAGTATTATTCTCAGTAAAGAAGAAGCTAGACTATGATCTGTCAGTTAGTCCTCTGAATGCTTCCCTCTCCATCCACTTTTTTTTTCACCCTTCTCCCTCCCCTTCATCCTTCCACCCACAAATAACTACACAGATGGTCATCGGCATGGGTGGGAGGGAATAGTTCACATTCACTGGAGAACTGAAGGAGGCCTGTGTGGTTACAGAGCTGAGAGCAAGGGAGATTGACATGCAAGGAGACTGAAGACGTGGGCAGGGAATAATAGATGAGTATGAATTATGACAAGAATTTGCATCTTAATCCTGATAGCAACAGAAAACCCTCGAAGGATTTTTAACTCAGCAAGCAGCACAATCAAATTTGTATTTGAAAGGATCACTCTATTCATAGTGTAAGCAATAAATTGAAAGATTCCTAGAGTGGATTCAGGGATCCATGGGATTGCTACAGTCCAGGCTTGTGGCATGGAGATGGAAAAAATGGATTCCAGAACTGAGGTTCACCTAATATCCATTCAGACGGCTACTGCCAAAGAACCAGAGAATCATAAATGTTGTTTAAGGATATGAAAAAATTGGAACCGTAGGCAATGATGGTGGGAATGTTAAATGGTACAGCCACTATGGAAAGCAGTACAGCAATTTCTAAAGAAAGTTAGAAATAGAATTGTTACATGATACAGCAATTCCACTTCTAGGTATATGCATAAAAGAATTGAAAACCAAGGCTCAAAGAGATATTTGTCCCTTCATGTTCATAGCAGCATTAATCTCAGTAGTTAAAAGGTAGAAGCAACCCAGACATCCATCAGCAGATAAATGGATAAACAAAATATGGTATATACATCCAATGGACTATTTTTCAGTCTTAAGTTATTCTGACACATGCTGCAGTGTGGATTAACCTTGAGAACATAATGTCACGTGAAGGGTTAGGGTTAGGGTTAAGGATAGATACTGTATAATTTCACTTATATGAGGTACGTAGGGTTGTCTTAGAGACAGATAGTGGAGGTGGTTTCCAGTGCTTGGGAAATATGGGGAATGGAGAGTTGTTGTTTAATGGGTACAAAGTTTCAGCTTTGCAAGATGAAAAATTTCTGGAGATTGGTTGCATAGCAATGTCAATGTACTTAGTATTAAATTTAAAATGGTTAACCTGGTACATTTTGTGTGTATTTTACCACAATAAAAATTCATTTGGAAAAAAAAAGACAAAAGACATTATGGCATGAGGTAAGATGGAGGTAAGATGGAAATCATCTGGTCCTGGGCTGGATATGGGGTAATAGAGAAGGAGTGTCAAGGACGGTGCTTAGGTTTCTGACTTGTATAATGGCTAAAAAGTGGTGTTACTCACAGATGTAGCAGACACGGTTATTGGACACAAATCATAAATTCCACCTGGGCATCTTGCCCTTGAAATGCATTTGAGACACTGACATTGTGGTATGGAGTTGGCATCTGGATACATGAATGTGGGGCTTGGATGAGCAGCATAGGGATGGAGTATAAAGGTCACCATGTTGCAAGTGAGTGGGAATGTGGGGCAAGGGATACGAGGAATGGAGGCCAATCAGAATCAGTTAATTAGGAGGTTATTTGGTATCTGATGAAATAAATAATGATAGAGAGAAGAGGGTTTCAGAGATACTTGTGATGTATAATTTTTAAAATATAGAGACCAACGGGAGTAGGGGATCTAGTTGAGGGTCATAGTTAAGTCCTTCAAGTTTCTAATTTGGGGAACTGGATGGATGATATCGTTGGCTAAGCCCAGAAGTTTAGGAGACAGAAAAAAGGTAGGAAGGAATCATAAGTTTCAAACCCATTAAACAAACACATCCAAATTGAGATATGTGATAGGCAGTCAGAACATCAGTCTGGATGTCTTTCAGGAGCTCTGTTCTGGGGAGACAGTCTGGAAATCAACAGTGTGATTCTGAGAATGAGCAGCACGGAGCAAGAGAATGGGCACAATAGAAGATAATAAGGCTAAAACCAAACCCTGGAGACACTGATGGGTCAGCCGAGGAAGAGGAAACCCAAAAGGAACAACAAATTAGAGGAGGAAGAACTTCCCTGGCAGTCCAGTGGTTAGGACTTCGCCTTCCAATGCAGGGGAGGTGCAGGTTCAACCCTTGGTTGGGGAGCTAAGATCTCACCTGCCTCTTGGCCAAAAAAAAAACCAAAACCTATAAAACAGAAGCAGTATTGTAACAAATTCAATCAAGACTTTAAAAATGGTCCACATTAAAAAAACAAACAAACAAACAAACAAAAATCAAATTAGAGGAGGATGAGAAGAAGAGTATTGTTACAGAATCTGGGGTGAGGTTAAAGGAAATGCTGCTAGCTGTTGTGACATTGGGTACATCAAGGCCAGTGAGATTAGGACTGAGAAATGTCACTCAGTTCAGTTCAGTTCAGTCGCTCAGTCATGTCCGACTCTTTGCCACCCCATGGACCACAGCATGCCAGGCCTCCCTGTCCATCACCAATTCCCGGAGTTTACCCAAACTCGTCTCCATTGAGTCAGTGATGCCATCCAACCATCTCATCCTCTGTCGTCCCCTTCTCCTGCTCTCAATCTTTCCCAGCATCGAGGTCTTTTCCAATGAGTCAGCTCTTTGCATCAGGTGGCCAAAGTATTTGAGTTTCAGCTTCAACATCAGTCCTTCCAATGAACACTCAGGACTGATCTAGACTGGTCCATAAAGAGGCCCTTGCTGGATGTGAATAAGAAAAGTCTCAGGAAAGTGGCTAAAGGGCTGGAAGGGTTTGAAATGGATGGAGACATGGATGCCCAGTAAAGAAACAGAGGTAGTGCCTGTAGATGATCCTTTATAGAGACTGGCCGGAAGAAGACGAGAGAATGGAGGAATTGGTTAGAGGAAAGACACTGACTTGAAGGATGGTTGTTAGACACATGTATCCCAGTGTTCACTGAAGCACTGTTTATAATAGCCAGACGTGGAAGCAACCTAAATGCCCATCGACAGATGAATGGATAAAGATGTGGTGTATATATACACACACACACACACTAAGTATATAGTGTGTATACACACACACATGCACACATATGCATGCACAATGTAATATTATTTAGCCATAAAAAAGAACAAAATTGGTGATTTGGAGAGACATGAATAGACCTAAAGACTGTCAAATGGAGTGAAATAAGTCAGAAAGAGAAAAACAAATATTAATGTATATATGTGGAATCCAAAAAAATGGTACAGATGAACCTATTTGCAGGGCAAGAATAGATATGTGGGTGGAGAGAATGGGCATATGGACACAGTGGGGAAGGGCAGGGTGGGATGAACTGGGAGACTGGGATTGACATATATATACACAGCATGTGGACAATAGAGAGCTAATGGGAAGCTGCTCTATGGTGCAGGGAGCTCTGCTCCATGCTCTGTGATGACCCAGAGGGTGGGATGGGGGTGGGTTGGGAGGGAGGTCCAAGAAGAAGGGGATAAATGAACGCATACAGGTGATTTACTCTGTTGTACAGCAGACACTAACACCGAATTGTAGAGCAATTATGCTCCACTGAAAAGTATTCTGTGGGATTAATACAAAAGAAGGGAATGAAAAAAAATTTGTAGATTGAAAGGGGCTATTAAAAGAAAAAGCTTAAAATACAGAAGGAAAAGGCATAGGGAGGCTCCAAAGAATGAGGGAAAGGATACAGTTGATGCACACTGGGAATGTGTAGTCATCAAGCTTGATAAGGAATGAGGTTGGCAGAAGCATAACTATGGATAATTCTGATGATGGTGAGGAAGAGGAGGACGTTAAGGGGATTCATGCCGAGTGGCCTCTTCTTCTGTGAAATAAGATGAAAGCTGACCTTCTGAGAGCAGCAAATAAAAGTTGGGATAAGAGATTCTAATATAGGGATGAAATATGGAAATATTGGGTAAAATGCAAGAGGAAGTTCACTGGATCAGGCCAAGGAATTGCTGGGTGGTCCTACAGTCTACAGAGCTTGGAACTATAAGTTGTCCTCATTGATATAGTGGTGTTACCTTTTTGAAAAATGATCCATGGTGTGGGGATAGGAACACAGAAAGCAGATGGTTTAGAAATTAAGGAATTTGAGCAGGTACAAGGAAAAAGTTTAAGAGAGTGAAGGAATTAAAAATGGTAGTCAGTGAGGGATTGAAGTGATCATGGTTTGTTGAGTCAACCCTGGGAGCAGGAAATGAATCAGGAGGAGAAAAGTGAGAAGTCAAGTCACGTGAAATCTGAAAGAAGTCTAAATGCAAAGGTGTTCAGAGTTAGAGACTGGAGGGCTGTTGGGATAGTATTTTGTGGTCAGAATGTGACATTTTGGAGTATATGATTCTGGAGATGGAGCAGTACCAGATGAAGAAAAGATTATGGCGGGAGAAAAGGCTGTTCAAGTAAAGTGTGGTTAAAACTCACTGAAAGTGAAGAAAAGGGGCAGAGGTTCATTTTCATCACAATTTACCATGACAAATCAAACAAGGTGAAATATCCGTGAGAAGTGACCAGTCAGGGCTGGAGTTGCAGAGGACAGACTTAATGATGATTAATTATGAGAGATATTTTTTTCCCCTTAGGAAAGAGCATTTGCTTGCTTATTTATTTTTGTGCATGCTTATTTAAATAAAGGGAATGGACAGTCTGGTTTTTCCATTTCTAATGTCAAATAAACCCCTAGGAGCTGGAAAAAGAGCAACACAGATGTGATTGCTGCTCTAAATAATGAATTTCCCTCAGTGCCACCAAATTGCAAATGAGTCATGATACACTCATGATTATTTCTTTAATGAAAATGTGAGATTAAGACATTCCCAGCGACATAGTAAACTTCTGTTTGCTGATGCAGCTGACCTTTCATTAACCTTTTCACACATGCTATAGGATCTATTTTCAGTTCATCAAAGCTTTATATTCAAATTCCTCATAAATATTTTATCAAAACAAACGGAGAGTTTTCCTTTTAGCACATGAGAGAGGCAAGTAGGAGGCCCCACCTCCCAGTTCTACAAGGACCAAATCCATTAAAAGCAGGATTGATGGCTGGAACAAATTGAGATCGTGAAGGATGGTTGTCATGGAGAATTCCAAATCACTCTAAAATTCGCTTAGTGAATGGCTACTACTGAACTAGCTCAGAGTTAGCCTTTATGTTTTACACTGTTTTCTGTTTGCTTAGATAGAGAACAAAGTTGACAGAGACAGAGAAAAGAGGTAAAATGACTTGAAAAATACTTGTTTAGGTTAAGAAATCTGTATAAGAGGCTGACTAATTCAGTTTCTAGGACTCAACCCTCTCGCTTTTTAAATTTTTTGGTGTGACTTCTTAAATCGTTCTTATTGAAGTATAGTTAATTTATAATATTGTGTTAGTTTCAGGTATACAGCAGATTGATTAAGTTATATATTTATATAATATATATATTATACTGTGTGTGTGTGTGTGCTCTCAATCATGTCCAACTCTTTGCAACCCCATGGACTGTAGTCCACCAGACTTCTCTGTCCTTGGGATTTACCAGGCAAGAATACTGAAATGGGTTGCCATTTCCTTCTCTAGGGGATTTTCTCGACTCAGAGATCGAACCCACATCTTCTACTTTGCAGGTGGATTCTATACCACTGAACCAACAGGGAAGCCATTAAATATACATAAATATGTTCTTTTTCAGATTCTTCTCTATTACAGATTATTACAACATATTGAATATAGTTCCCTGTGCTATACAGTAGGTACCTGTTGTTTATTTATCACGACCAAGATAATCACGATGGTGTGATCACTAATCTAGAGCCAAACATCTTGGAATGTGAAGTCAAGTGGGCCTTAGAAAGCATTACTACGAACAAAGCTAGTGGAGGTGATGGAATTCCAGTTGAGCTCTTTCAAATCCTGAAAGATGATGCTGTGAAAGTGCTGCACTCAATATGCCAGCAAGTTTGGAAAACTCAGCAGTGGCCACAGGACTGGAAAAGGTCAGCTTTCATTCCAATTCCAAAGAAAGGAAATGCAAAACAATGCTCAAACTACTGCACAATTGCACTCATCTCACATGCTAGTAAAGTAATGCTCAAAA
>SJYQ01002253.1:342124-443888 GCA_006410935.1 Redunca redunca
ATCATCACCATCTTTCTAAATTCCATATATATGCGTTGGTATACTGTATTGGTGTTTTTCTTTCTGGCTTACTTCACTCTGTATAATCGGCTCCAGTTCCATCCATCTCCTTAGAACTGATTCAAATGTATTCTTTTTAATGGCTGAGTAATACTCCATCGTGTATATGTACCACAGCTTAATATTTAAAAAAGAACCCAATCAAGAAAATTGACAGAAGACCTCAATAGACAGTTCTCCAAAGAAGACATACAAATGACCAGCATGCACATGAAAAAATATTCAATATCACCAATTATTAGGGAAATGCAAATCAAAACTACAATTAGGTATCACCTCACAGCAGACAGAATGGCCATTATTTAAAAATCTACAAATAATAGGTGCTGGAGAGGGTGTGGAGGAAAGGGAACATTCTTACACTGTTGGTGGGAATGTAAATCGATACAGCCACTATGGAGGACAGTATGGGGATTCCTTAAAAAATAAAAATAGAGTTGCCATATGATCCTGCAATCCCATTCATGAACATATATCTAGAAAAAACTCTAATTCAAAAAGATACGTACACCTCTATTTTCAAAGCAGCACTATTCATAGTAGTCTGACCAGGGAGGCAATATAAATGTCCATTGAAAAATGGATAGAGAAAGAACATAAGGTATACAATGGAATATTTGTTGTTGTTCAATTGCTGAATTGTGTACAACTCTGCAACCCCATGGACTGCAATGTGCCTGGCTCCCCTGTCCTTCACTATCTCCCAGAGTTTGGTCAGATTCATGTCCGTTGAGTCGGTAGTGGTATCTAACCATCTCATCTTCTGCTGCCCCCTTTTCCTTTTGCCTTCAGTCCTTTCCTAGGATCTTTCCCAGTGAGTCAGCTCTTTGCATCAGGTGGCCAAGATATTGGATCTTCAGCTTCAGCATCAATCCTCCCGATGAATGTTCAGGGTTGATTTTTTTTTAGGATTGACTGGTTTGATCTCCTTGCAGTACAAGGGGCTCTCAAGAGTCTTCTCTAACACCACAGTTCAAAAGCATCAATTCTTCAGTGCTCAGCCTTCTTTATAGTCCAACTCACATTTGTACATGACTACTGGAAATATCATAGCTTTGACTCTAAGGACCTTGTTGGCAAAGTGATGTCTTTGCTTTTTAACACTGATGCTTTTGAACTGTGGTGTTAGAGAATACTCTTGAGAGTCCCTTGGACTGCAAGGAGATCCAACCAGTCCATTCTAAAGGAGATCAGCCCTGGGATTTCTTTGGAAGGAATGATGCTAAAGCTGAAACTCCAGTCCTTTGGCCACCTCATGCGAAGAGTTGATTCATTGGAAAAGACTCTGATGCTGGGAGGGATTGGGGGGCAGGAGGAAAAGGGGACATCAGAGGATGAGATGGCTGGATGGCATCACCGACTCGATGGATGTGAGTTTGCGTGAACTCCAGGAGATGGTGATGGACAGGGAGGCCTGGCGTGCTGCGATTCATGGGGTTACAAAGTTGGACATGACTGAGCAACTGAACTGAACTGAACTGAACTGGGGTTTGTTATAGCTTTCCTTCCAAAAAGCAAGTGTCTTTTACTCAGCCATAAAAAGAATGAAATGATGCCATTTGCAGCAGTATACACTGCTATATATAAAATAATAACAAAGATCTACTGTGTAACACAGGGAACTCTATTAAGTAGCTTATAACAACCTCTAATGAAAAAAGAATCTGAAAAAGAATATATATATTATTAACTATATTTGAACTTAAAAAATGGTTTGAAAAAAGACTTTGAACTGCTCTTGGCTTGCAGTGCTGGCTTTCATCAGCAATAACTAATGATTTTCAGTTCAGTCGCTCAGTCGGTCCAACTCTTTGCGATCCCATGGACTGCAGCACGGCAGGCCTCCCTGGCCATCACCAACTCCTGGAGTTTACTCAAATTCATGTCCGTTGAGTCGGTGATGCCATCCAACCATCTCATCCTCTGTTTTCCCCTTCTCCTCCCACCTTCAATCTTTCCCAGCATTAGGGTCTTTACACATGAGTCAGTTTTCTTCGAATCAGGTCGCCAAAGGATTGGAGTTTCAGCTTCAACATCAGTCCTTCCGATGAATGTTCAGGACTGATTTCCTTTAGGATGGACTGGTTGGAGCTCCTTGCAGTCCAAGGGACTCTCAAGAGTCTTCTCCAACACCACAGTTCAAAAGCATCAATTCTTCAGCACTCAGCCTTCTTTATAGTCCAACTCTCACATCCATACATGACTACTGGAAAAACTGTAGCCTTGACTAGACAGACCTTTGTTGGCAAAGTAATGTCTCTGCTTTTTAATATGCTGTCTAGGTCGGTCTATGAGATATTAATATGTTTGAGGGCCTTCCTAACCACACCCTGCAATGTCCCCTACATGAGACCCCACAGGCGACATGGCTCTCAGGTCTCACGAGGAAAAACCATGTTACTCCCAGGTAGTTAGCTCGCTTTCCTCTTAAAGATACGATTCATCTTGTAACATGTTTTTCATTCTTTGCATTAGCAATTAGAAAGAGCTAAATTTGGGACATAGCTGTAGAAAGCATAAAGCTAGTTTAATCTTCAGCTCAGTTCAGTCGCTCAGTCGTATCCGACTCTTTGCAACCCCATGAATCGCAGCACGCCAGGCCTCCCTGTTCATCACCATCTCCCATTAGCTTTATTATATTCCTTTCCATTTTACCTTAGGTACCATCTCCTTCAAGAATTCAATATCCCGCGTTGAAACATGTATAATATCACATATGAAATGAGTCGCCAGTCCAGGTTTGATGCATAATACTAGATGCTTGGGGCTGGTGCACTATGACCCAGAAGGATGGTATGGGGAGGGAGGAGGGAGGGGGTTCAGGATGGGGAATACGTGTATACCTGTGGCGGATTCATGTTGATGTATGGCAAAACCAATACAATATTGTAATTAGCCTCCAATTAAAATAAATTTATATTAAATAAATAAATAAAAGTAAAAAAAAGAAGTCAATATCCTTGTGTGATGACGTAATAGCAAAACTGGTATAAAAAAAGAAATGTGATTTTATGTGACTACATAAAATTTCTCTCTAATTTGAAGAAAGGGTATGTAATCACAAGAGTTGCAAGTAAAGTAGAAAACTTTAGCTCTGATGCTCAAAGAAAATAAAAGTAATGAGCCCACACAAAGGAGCCCACAAGTGAGTGGGCCTGGCTCAGTTCAGAGCATGTGGACGTTGCAAAGAATGTCTGCCACGCAGCTTCGTGTCATTTTAAGTCAGAAAGGCATGGCTAGAATCAATGTTCCCTGCAGTGTATTTCATTTAGTTCTTAAAGGATTCTATGTTCAGATATGTGTGGGACACTCAAGGAATATATTTAACTGTTTTTAAACCTTAACTGTAGGATTTCTAAAAGTTCTTAACATACATTCATTATGAATCTTCAGGAGGCAGTCTGTGGTACAGAGTTTCTAAATTTATTTGACCATTTATTTTTCCTGGAGCAAGTCCAAGAGCTAATCTCTGAGAAATGCTAGGGTAGAATAATGCCATAATAATAATTATTATTGTTAGAGAGGACTTTCTGTTTTCTTTTAAAAAGTAGATGGTGAGGGCTTAGCTGTTTATTGGTGGTATTCTTAATTTCTTATTTTAAAATTTAAAGTGAAAATGCACTGACAATAAAAAGCAACAAAAATGTTTATAAGCCATGTGGTGTGTTTTGTGGGTTTATTTAGTGGAGTCTTTCTTCTTTAGGTTCCAGTTCAGTTCAGTTCAGTCACTCAGTCATGTCTGACTCTTTGTGACCCCATGAATTGCAACATCCCAGGCCTCCCTGTCCATCACCAACTCCCAGAGTTCACCCAAACTCATGTCCATCGCGTTGGTGATGCCATCCAGCCATCTCATCCTCTGTCGTCCCCTTCTCCTCCTGCCCCCAATCCCTCCCAGCATCAGAGTCTTTTCCAATGAGTCAACTCTTTGCATGAGGTGGCCAAAGTATTGGAGTTTCAGCTTTAGCATCAGTCCTTCCAAAGAACACCCAGGACTGATCTCCTTTAGGATGGACTGGTTGGATCTCCATGCAGTCCAAGGGACTCTCAAGAGTCTTCTCCAACACCACAGTTCAAAAGCATCAATTCTTTGGCGCTCAGCCTTCTTCACAGTCCAACTCTCACATCCATACATGACCACTGGAAAAACCATAGCCTTGACTAGATGGACTTTATTTAGGTTCAGTTCAGTTCAGTTCAATCACTCAGTCATGTCCGACTCTGTGACCCCATGAATTGCAGCACACCAGGCCTCCCTGTCCATCAACAACTCCCGGAGTTCACTCAAACTCACATCCATTGAGTCGGTGATGCCATCCAGTCATCTCATCCTCTGTTGTCCCCTTCTCCTCCTCCCCCAACCCCTCCCGGCATCAGAGTCTTTGGTTAGTCCTTTTTAATTTAATGTTTAAGGTTCTTAACTATAGAATAACGTGATGTTGCAATGGAATCATTGGCAACATGCTGGTTTGATGACTTAATTACACTTCAGGAAGGCATAGGAGTGAAGAGGTTGGAGTCTGGAACATGGTTTCAGTTTTTGGTTCTATCACTTACTACATATCTGAATCTGTGACCTTAGGAAACTGCTTAAATTCTATAAGCCTTGGTTCCCTTCTCTGTGACATGGGGATTATAACTGTCTCGTAAACTTGTGAGGATTAAATCAATTCATGTGTGTGTGGTGCTTAGTACTTACTATATTTGATTTTCAAATAGAACCTTATAAAGAACCTAATAAATCATACTTGTTATAATTTTTGGTTATTCCACAAACATTTATTAAGCAACTTCAAGGCAGTGGGTCCTGTGTTGTATGTGTGGATATAAATACGAATGAGTCACAGTCCCCACCCTGGAAGAACATGATAACTTAGACAAGTTAACAGGCAGTTACATGTATGTATAAGTGAAATGCTTATGTATTGTTGATAAATATAAGTACAGAAAGAGTGGAGTCATAGAGGAGACAGTTGTCAGTTCTTTTGAAGCAAGGAGGAAGGGGGCTTCCAGAGGATCCATAGGTGGGTGCTACATTAGAGGTGAGTTTTAAAAGGTGATTATATGTTTGCCAGGGAGAGGACAGTGAGGCCAGGGAAGCTGGTGAGAGGGATTCCAGGCTGGTTTATGAGAATGAGCAAAGGCAGAGTAAATCTAGGAAGCTAAAAATAGCTCAGAATAGTGGGATATGGGAGTGGGGAGGGGAGATAGGATGAGAAACAAGGTGGCTGAGGGTGGCAGTGGCTAGATCAGGAGGGTCCTAAATCCCCAAAGGGGAGCGTCTGTAAGTAGTGGGGAGGTGTTGAGGAGTGTTGGCAGTGGAGTCACCATATCAGATTCATTTTAGATCAGTCCAACTCCATAGGTGGGCTGTGTCCTTGTGGCATGCCCATCACCAGAGGGCTTTGTTAGCAATGTCCATTTTCAGGCCTCACCCAAAGCTACCGGATCGGAGTCAGCGCTTCGTGTTTTGATGAACTCTCTAGATGAATATTTTGGTAACATCCGTGTGGAGCAGCACTGTTTTAGATAGGTCGCTCTATGCACTTTATAATGGATAGGCTGGGTGCTCTCCAGTTAGAAGCAAAGAGATGAATGCCTGAAGAGCCATTGCTCAGGTGAAGAATGATGGCAGAAATGGAGAAGAAAAGAGGAGGAGACAGGTAATAGAAATATTAATTAAGTTTGCTTATGGAACCTTAGTCACCACCTGGATGCTGTGTTAGGAAAAGGGATAATTCAGGAGTGATCCTCAGGTTTCCTGCTATATTAATAGGATGCTGCTATGTATTGAGATGGAGTAAAGGAAGAATATAAGGCTTTTTGCTTTATTTGGGGTTTTCATTTGTTTGTTTTGAGAGTGAAAGGGCTAAACAATAATGGGTTTTGTTTTCAGTGTATTAGAAGTGCCTGTAAGACATCCAGATGAAGTGTTCTATTGGTTTTGGACACTTGGCCTCAGTGCCGAGAAGTGAGGTTCTGACCAGTGTGACGGATTTAGGGGTCATGAACATCGCAGCATAGTTGTTGGAGCAGGAATGGATGAAAGTGAAAAGAGAGCAAAGTACAGAAATTTGGGTAACAGCAAAACGTTTTAGTGGGCCTTTACTATCACAGCACTGTTCATTTCCCTGATCTCATCTCACACCTCTCGCTCTCAGAAATCTATGTTCCAGCCAAATTAAACCACGTGAGGTTCTCTGAACACACATGCTGTCTTAACGTACATGTGGTTCCCTCTGTCAGAAATATCCCTTGCCTCATTCTGTTGCTCAACTCTCTGCATTTAGCAAACTCCTATTGATCCCTCAAATATTTGTGTGTGTCCGCAAGCATACACGCTCAGTCACGTCTGACTATGGTGACCCCATGGACTGTAGCCTGCCAGGTTCCTCTGTCCATGGAATTCTCCAGCCAAGAATACTGGGGTGGGTTTCTGTTTCCTTCTCAAGGGGATCTTCCCAATCGAGGGATCAAACCCACTTGTCTATGTCTCCTGCATTGGCAGGTGGGTTCTTGACCAGTAGTGCCACTGGGGAAGCCCCCTGATCCCTCAAGATCCACCTCCAAAGTAATCCTCTCCCCAGGAAAAGTGCCCCTTATATGTGCTTTCCTGGAGTAACCACATTAAGTAAAATGGACTCTCTGCTTCTCTCTTTTGTGCTTAGGTCCTGATGATAAGGTCTGTGTCTTGTTCAACATTTCACACCAGTCCCTGGCAGTGTACCTGACACGCAACAGGTACTTAACAGCTAATTGTTGGCTGGAGTGTGAAAGAATGGTCCAGAGTTGTCAAGGAGGACTAAGAAAGCATCGTATTAGAAGTGGAAGGAGTACAAAGGCAGAAATGATGGAAGGAAACCAAGAAGGATGCTCTAGAAGGGAGCAGTCAGGAGTGTTGAAAGCAATCGTGTAAGATAAAGACTGAAAATGTTCATGTGTGTGTTAGTTGCTCAGCCATCTGGCTCTTTGCAACCCCGTGGACTATAGCCCACCAGGCTTCTCTGTCCCTGGGATTTCCCAGGCAAGAATGCTGGAGTGGGTTGCCATGCCCTTCTCCAGGGGATCTTCCCGACCCAGGGATCAAATCCAGGTCTCCTGCATTGCAGGCAGATTCTTTACTGTCTGAGCCACCAGGGAAGCCCAAAACCGTTCATAGGATTTAATAATCAGGTTAGTGGTGCCCTGTGAACTGTCGTAGTAGAGATCAGATTGCAATGTTTGAAGAACAGTTGATAGACAAAAGTAGGGCCTGAAACTATGAGGAACTGGCCTAGGATAGAAAGCATGGAAGGAAACATGCAGTACAAGGAAGGCTCTTCAAAATAAGAGAGGGTGTGTTGGAGGAGTTGGAGCCCGGTAGAATGAGGAGTCTAAAGTAATGGAGGAAGAATGATAACCCAATTTCGGCTTCCAGGAAGGGACAAAACTTAATGAAGGAGAATTAATCTTGAACTGGAAGAGGGCCTGGAAGGGACTGAAGATGGATGTGGATGTAGACATGTTTATAGGGGTGGGGAGGAACTTTCAGAGAGTTGAGGATTTGATAGCTTAATTTTCTCAGGGAAATAGGGGACAAGTTAGACGTTCCTGTTTGTGAACTTGTGTGTGTGTGTGTGTGTGTGTGTGTGTAGGGGCTGGTTTGGACAGGCTGGGGTGTGCTCATGAAGAGAAATAAAGGTGCCAAGTAGTCCTATAAGACCTGAGAAGGGGAGCTGACCAGAAACACATTATTCTTTTCTTAGAAAAGGAAGTCCCATCAATTTAAGGTTTGTGCCCTTTATGAATTCTGAGAGTTTATTGATTTAGATGAGAACTTTTTATAGGGTACATAGGGAGTACCATAAGGTCATTACTGATTTATGATATTATGCTTGAGAGACTATCACTGAGGAAAAAGTATTTTTAAAGGAATGTCCTTCCATAATTCAAAGAATGTTATTTGTCTCAGCATCTAGGTATTTACATACTATATAAACGACCTGAACATTTAATAACAGTGTGACCCATGTCAGCCTCCCACGTTACCAAAGAATTCAACCATGTTATTACTTTGGTTGAGTTTATCATATCCCTTAGTTAAATGCATGAGCAAGCCATGCTGTGCTGCCTTGAATAAACTACTAATCAGTATAAAAGTAAAAAGATATGCACCTTAAAGTTACGGTTTTGCATCCCAGGTGGCTCATTAACATTTACTGAATTCTTACATAATGCCAGGTGTGCTGGCTGTCGCTTCAGTTGTGTCTGACTCTGTGACCCTATGAACCATACATAGCCTGCCAGGCTCCTCTGTTCTTGGGATTCTCCAGGCAAGAATACTAGAGTGGGTTGCCACGCCCTTCTTCAGGGGCCCCTCTTCAGCCCCCTTCAGGGGCTCTTCCCAATCCAGGGGTTGAACCCAGGTCTCTTACATCTCCTGCATTGGCAGGAAGATTCTTTACCACTAGCGCCACCTGGGAACCCACGTAATGCTCTATATTATCTTATAAAATTTCCTAGTATATTCTCATTTAAACTTCATAATCATTTCAGGGGCAGGAGATATTTAAGTCCTATTTTATAAATGAAGACACCAAGGTTTAAAAATAGGTATCTTGTTTCTCTTTTAGTTTACCATTCAGAGAAGACTATGTCAAGTTCAGAGGGCCCAATATTTAGTTAGAGTTCTGTATTTTAACTGCACTTTTATAGCTTTTTCAATTTTATGGCATTGCATAACCCATGTAGGGTAACCTGAATTAGCCCCTCTGCTCGTGACACACAAAAGCATTGCGTTCCCATCCTTCTCTGGGCCACTGCAGACAGGGATCATCAACTGTGGCACACCTTCTGTGGGGCTCAGAATTGGTGTCAGAAACCCTCATGAGGTGATGATCCAGGCAATCACTAATTGATTTGTCATCCAGAACCTAATAACCCCCGTTGTTTTGTGAATCACACCTGGTGGATAGAACTGTGTGTCATTTCAAATCCTCTGAGAAGCAGCCAAGCTGGGATAAGACTTATAAGAGCTTTACTGGGGAAAAATGCCTGTGAAGATAAACAGAAAGGGGGAAATGGAGCTGTTGTAGAAAGGGAGGGTCTTCAGACCACAGTGTAGGTTTGACACTTCTGAAAGAGGGAAGACGGAGGGGAGGAACGGTTGGGTAGGTAGGGCTTTTCTGACTGTAGCACAGTTCTAAGAAAGTCTCAGCCAGGATAATGGGTTTCTTAAGCAAAGGTGTCTCTTAGAAGAATCCCATCCTGGGCAGGAATGGGCTGGTCCTCCCTGCTGTTCCCCTTACTCAGTGACTGGCTTCAGGGAAGCATGGCCTTGGAGCTGGAAGCCTCGATGAGAATCTGAGTGCACACTTCAGTGGCAGCTACAGCAAGTATCCCTGGAAATATCACAGCTGATCTTCTGTAGATCAACCAGAAACCATTGTGCTACCAAAGCTGGCAATTCACAAAGGCCCTGAAGATTTCTTAGCAGCTAGAAGGTTAAAAAACTCTTACTTCTGTTTCCTGGAGTTGTGACTCATCTTCCTGAACTTTAACGCTTGTGGGCTTGTGAAGTCCTCGGTGCTCCCACTAACCATCAAACCCCGAGAAAGAAGAGGAAGTTACAGCCACTATTTCTCCCATTGGCTGACTGATTCCTGGTCTTATCACTTCCTTCAGTTGGAAATTATGTCTCACTTTCACTTAGCAAAAGCTATCTTCTTGGTTACAAGGGTTGTAAAAATAATAACATATGATTTATGGAGTATCACAAAACATTGGTATCTACAGGGAATATGTTTATGATCTGCAAATATTCCCTGAAATTACAAATATAGAAATGTTTAAACAGCTCATTGGCTTTCTCCCAAATTATATTTTCACTGAAAGACACATGTATTTATCTTTATCTTGTGAGACATTTTCTCCTTAATAAATAAAGATTTTGCCACTTCAAGAGTCACAATGGAGAAGTAGCAACTCTGCAGTGCTAATGGGCTGGTAACTAATTTTCTTCACTAGTTAAGTGAATTGCTCCTATACATGACTCTCAGAGTGTGTAGAATTCAGGTATACTTTTCATTAAGGTTACACATTCAGTTCAGTTCAGTTGCTCAGTCGTGTCCAACTCTTTGCGACCCCATGTTCTGCAGCACAGCAGGCCTCCCTGTCCATCACCAACTCCTGGAGCTTGCTCAGACTCATGTCCACTGAGTCGGTGATGCCATCCAACCATCTCATCCTCTGTTATCCCCTTCTCTTCCTGCCTTCAGTCTTTCCCACCATCAGGGTCTTTTCTAAGGAGTCAGTTCTTCACATTAGGTGGCTAAGATATCAGAGCTTCAGCTTCAGCATCAGTCCTTCCAATGAATATTCTGGACTGATTTCCTTTAGGATTGAATGGTTTGATCTCCTTGCTGTCCACGGGATTCTCAAGAGTCCCAACACCATAGTTCAAAAGCATCAATTCTTAGGTGCTCAGCTTTCTTTATAGTCCAACTCTCACATCCATACATAACTAGTGGAAAAACCATAGCTTTGACTAGATAGACCATTGTTGGCAAAGTAATGTCTCTGCTTTTTAATAGGCTGTCTAGGTTGGGCTTCCCTTGTGGCTCAGCTGGTAAAGAATCCACCTGCAATGCAGGAGGCCTGACTTCAATACCTGGGTTGGGAAGATCCCCTGGAGAAGGGAAAGGCTACCCACTCCAGTATTCTGGCCCGGAGAATTCCACTGACTTTATAGTCCAAGGGGCCGCAAAGAGTTGGACACGACTAAGCGACTTATACTTTCACTTTCACTAGGTTGGTCATAATTTTTCTTCAAGGAGCAAGCATCTTTTAATTTCAAGTTTGCAGTCATCATCTGCAGTGATTTTGGAGCCCCCCAAAATAAAGTCTGTCACTGTTTCCATTGTCTCTCTATCTATTTGCCATGAAGTGATGGGACCGAATGCCATGATCTTCATTTTTTGAATGTTGAGTTGTAAGCTAGCTTTTTCACTCTCCTTTTTCACTTTCATCAAGAAGCTCTGTAGTTCGTCTTCACTCTGTCATAAGGTGGTATCATCTGCTTATCTGAGATTGCTGCAATCTTGATTGCAGCTTGTGCTTCATCCAGCCCAGCATGTCACATGATGTACTCTGCATGTAAATTAAATAAACAGGGTGACAGTACACAGCCTTGATGTATTCCTTTCCCAATTTGGAACCAGTCTGTTGTTCCATGTCCAGCTCTAACTGTTGCTTCTTGACCTGCATGCAGATTTCTCAAGAGGCAGGTAATGTGGTCTAGTATTCCTGTCTCTTTAAGATTACACATTGCCACACATTTTAATGAAGACAACAGTTATTTTTGTTGTTCAGTCACCCAGTTGTGTCCAATTCTTTATGACCCCATGGATGCCAGCACGCCAGGCCTCCCTGTCCCTCACCATCTCCCAGAGTTTGCCCAAGTTCAAGTCCTTTACATCAGTGATACCATCCAGGCATCTTATCTTCTGATGCTCTCTTCTCCTTCTGCCCTGAATCTTTGCCAGCATCAAGGGCTTTCCCAGTGAGTTGGCTGTTTGCATCAGGTAGCCAAAGTATTAGAGCTTCAGCTTCAGCATCAGTCCTTCCAATGAGTATTCAGGGTTGATTTCCTTTAGGACTGACTGACTTGATCTCCTTGCTGTCCAAGGGACTCTCAGGAGTCTTTTCCAGCACCACAGTTTGAAGGAATCAATTCTTTGGCACTCTGTCTTCTTTATGGTCCAGCTCTTACAACCATATGTGACCACTGGGAAGACCCTAGCCTTGACTGTATGGATTTTTGTTGGCAAAATGATGTCTCTGGTTTTCAACACACTGACAGTTATCACCTACCATTTATTTATTGCTCATTACCAACACACTACATCTGAATACATTAATATCAGATATTTATAACAACCCTGTGAGGTAGACGATACTATGTCTTTTAGAGAAAGAGAACATTTTTATTGCCTATTGTATTTTTAATTTTTAATTGACTTTTATTGGAGTTTAGTTGCTTTACGATATTATGTTAGTTTCTGCTGGACAGCAACGTGTTGTTGCTGTATGTTTCCATATATCCCCTCTTTTTTGGATTTCCTTCCCGTGTAGGTCACCGCAGAGCATTGATTAGTTCCCTGTGCCATACAGTAGGTTCTCAGCAGTTATCTACTTTATATATATAGTATCAATAATGTATATATGTCAATCTCAATCTCCCAATTCATCCCCCCCTTCCTCCTTGGTGTCCATATGTTTGTTCTCTATGTCTCTATATTTGCTTTGCAAATAAGATCATCTATACCATTTTTCTAGATTCCACACAAATGTGTTAATATATGATATTTGTTTTGAAAGAACATTTTTTTTAAAAAGCATCAGAGAAGTTAAAGAAGCTACCAAAGTCAAATAGTAAATGGTAGAACTAAGATTTAAAGCCACACATCCTTGACATTAAAAAATAGAAAACAACTTCTCTGTTTTTCTCCTTTCAAAATTATCTAGAGACCAAGCTCTAGGTGAGCAGAGTCTTATGTTCTGGTTTATTCCCTGCTCCTAGCATCATGCTTAGAACATAAGAGAAACTCCATATAGACATAGCATGAAGGATTGCTGGCACATTTGGCTTCTGAGAAAATGTGATATTCACTTAATAGAAGATTGTAGGCCAGAGAATAAGTTCACTTAAATTAAAATGGGGAAAAAATCCAGAAAGCTGGATACCTCCAGTGTGATCAGTAGTCTAGTCTTCTCTGAGGTTGAGGATGGTTCTTTGTGGGTTTGATTTTCCCAAGGGACACAAAAAAAGGGGCAATTGGCTTAGCCATTGAGAAGAGAAAATGAAAAGGAACATCTGACCACTATTTTTTGAAATGCTTTATTACAAGCCCTAGAAAAAATGTGTGCAGATCAAAACAGCCAGGTGTTCGCATAACAGCCCTCCGGGGCCAGCTGGCAGAGGGCAGCTGGTCATCAGAGTAGATGGAAAAAAATCTTCTGAAAAATGAAGCCTTAGCCCAAGAGAAGGGACAGGAAAGCACACAGTATAGGGGCGGCTATGGACAGACTGTAAATCATGCAGATGGAAAAGGATGAAAGGAGCACATTTCAGAAGGTTCTAGGACTAATACAAGGTCTCTTTAATAAGCAGAGTCAGACATCCGCCTAGAGTGTCAGTTGACCCTTCCGATGTTGGTGGGTCAGTAGACATGCACAGTGTTCAAGAGGTGGAGAAACTTACTTCAATGCTGGTGCAGTGCTGAGCACCTCCAAATGAGTCACTAAGATCAGGGGTCTAAATTACAAGGCATGACCCTCCAGCTTAAACGCAGGAAATTGAAAACTACTAAAATGTGGACAAATAACCATGTGATTAATACCCTTATGGGGAAGTCATCCAAAATACATGTCTTGGAATTTGAACTTCTCATCCAGCAAAATTATGGATTAGACAGCTGGATGTGGTTCTCATCTGCAGATTCAACCAACCACGGAATAGAAAATATTTTTTTTGAAACTTCCAGAAAGTTTCAAAAAGCCTAACTTGAATTTGCCACATGCTGGCAACTATTTATATGGCATTTACATTGTATCAATAGTTGCAGATATTTACATAGTATTTACATTGCATTAGGTATTATAAGTAATCTAGAGATAATTTAAAGAATATAAGAGAATGTGTATAGGTTATATGAAAAGATGATGCCATTTCATATAAGGGGCTTGAACATCCCATCCCCTCAGATACTAAGGGATGATTGTACTTATAAAGGAGAAATTTGAAGTTTTGCTGTGGTCTCACTTTTCTTCACCCCCTCCATTCTTTAACCCTTTTTCTGTTTCCAGGCCGACAACATAGTATATATATCAACAATTAACATTGTTTGACCCCATTCTAAGTGTTTTACATAAATTGTCTACCCTCATAGTAGTCTGTTAAGATGACACTTTTCTTATCCCTTTTTACAGATGAGGAAACTGAATTGATCAAAGGAGAGGGAATTGATTAAAGAAAAAAGAGCACCTAGCACTCAATAGAGTAAGAAAATGTAGTCCCACCATTATTAAAACAAGCTGCTACTTACAGTGCCTGAGAGCTGACAGAAGGCAGAAATGGACAAGAAATGAGACTAGAGGAACAATTTTTATAAGGAGGTGGACGAACTGAGAGAGCAGCATTGAAACGTGTACATTACCACATGAAGCTGCTGTATAACACAGGGAGTTCAACCCGGTATTCTGTGACAGCCCAGAGTGATGGGATGAGTGGGTGGGAGGGAAGTTCAAGGCCGAGAGGATCTGTATGCACGAGTGCATGCTCACTCAGTCGTGTCAGACTGTGTGTGACCCAGTGAACTGTAGCCACCCAGGCTCCTCTGTCCTTGGGATCCTCCAGGCAAGAATACTGGAGTGGGTTGCCATTTCCTCCTCCAGGGCGTTCTCCTGACTCCGGGATTGAAGGCGAATCTCTTGTATCTCCTGCATCTCCTGCATTGGCCAGCGCATTCTACGCCACTGTGCAAGCCCGGGTATACTTCTTAGATTTTATGAACCCAAATGCTTACATTTCCCTATATCTAGAAAAGCAGTAAAAGCATTACCAGTGATATCTACTTTAACATTGAGAAGGGGATGCATTTGAAAGTCGAAATAGAGTAACTGTGGTAGGACCAGGGCTTCCCCGTTGGCTCAGTGGTAACAAATCCCCCTGCAATGCAGGAGCCACAGGAGACTGGGGTTCAATCCCCGGGTCGGGAAGATCCCCTGGAGGAGAGCCTGGCAACCCACTCCCGTATTCTTGCCTGGAGAATCACATGGGCAGAAGAGCCTGGTGGGCTACGGTCCATGGGGTCGCAAAGAGTTGGACATGACTGAAACAACTGAAAAGGCACCGCTGATTCACATTCTTGCATGGCAGAAACAAACACAGCATTGTAAAGCAATCATCCTCCAGTTAAAATAAATTTAAAAAAATAAGAAAAGTAAGAAATAGGTTTAAAGACTGTAACATTAGACCAGTGTTTACTTATTAAAGGAACCTTATAGCTAGAGGATAATCTCTAAATCTTGAAAAAAAAACATATTTGGTCTGTTTCCTCCAGTCAGCCTAAAGAGCCCAAACCTTGAAAAAGCACCGAGAATAAAAGGAAGTGTAAGAGAAGCGGAAGAGACCGCAGACGTGGGGGCGGGGGGTGCAGGAAAGGGCAGAGGCCTGCTGTTTGTTGACTGGGTTGGACTGGGATGGTCATCTGTTTTGGCCTACAAGCCCTCAGGGCTTTGGCTATCAACCTGGAAAACCCTCACATCTTTTGTGGGGTCCTTGGTGGGCAATTCACTGGGCCCCTGCTCCCTGGCACGGCAGGCTGTCCTTACACGTATATTCAGATTGCGACCCTGCCTTCTATGAGTACCTGTTTTTCACTTATGCGAATCTGAGCTGAATCAGCCAGCCAACCCAGGGTCCCAGGCCATTCCTTGCTGAAGTCTGTCCTGGTCACTGCACTTGCCTGGCCCCCTCCCAGGCACCCCAACCCAAAGTCCTCAGTGATCCGTGAGGATAGAGACTCAAATGGTCCATGTTCAAGGGCTCTCTCTCTGCCTCATGAGTCTCTCCTCCAGCCACAAGAGACACTGTTGCCAAGAACTAGGCCGGTGAAAACACAAGGATATTTTTCAGCCAGACAAAATTATGCAAACAAACTGATTGGAAGGGAGGTGGGAGGCAAACCCAGAGGCTTGGCTTCTGAGCTAGAGCAGAGGGAGAAGACTGGGGGAATCTGAGTGATTGTGGCTCAGAAGGAGAAATGTAGGGAACCCATGGCTTGGAGTATCCATGTGCAACCTGAGAACTGAAAAACAGAACCAGAATACAAGGAACGTCATCACGTCGGAGTCTTCAACACACAAGTTGAGATTACCATCTCTCTTCTTCTCTCATTTTGTAAGCTGTCTGATTTTGCTTATCTGAAGGTGTCACATGGTAAATATAGAAGGGTTCTCTTTCTTTCTGATCTCCTCTCTGCTCTGGTGTGACTTTGGGGACACCGAGTCCCTGGCCACACTGCCCTTGGTCTGCTGCTAAGTAGAAAATCCCCTCCCTAAGTAGAAAATCCTCCTTTTTTTTTGGAGGTGGGGGGAGGGGATGGAAGTGTATCTCAAAGTTTACTGTCTCTATTCTTGAGGAGCTAATCTCCTGAAGCATCACGTAGAGGGAGTGAGATGGGTGTAAACAGCAAACTTCCTGAGAGAAGAAAGGGGCAGAAAGACCTGTCTCAGCTGGAAATCATAGCACACTGGGGCACGCAGAAGGGTGTGTGTGTGTGTGTGTGTGTGTGTGTATGCCCACGCACTGTCGCATGCACATCCATGAACACATCAACTTAATTGCCGGCAACATCTGTCTGGTCAATTTATCAGGTAAGTCTTCAGGATTAACTGATCACAGACCACCATTTCAGCTTACTTGTTTTCTCAGTGTAGTGTTAGTCTCAGGGGCATCTACATTATTTAGTACAACAGCAGCTCTCAACGTTGGCTGTACATTGCTATTATCTGAGTGTTAAGTTGCTCCAGTCATGTCCCACTCTGGATGACCCTATGGACTGTAGCCCTCCAGGCTCCTCTGTCCATGCGGATTTCCCAGGCAAGAATACTGGAGTGAGTTTCCATGCCCTCCTCCAGGGGGGTCTTCCCGACCCAGGGGATCGAACCCGAATCTTTTCTGTCTCCTGCATTGGCAGGCAGGTTCTTTTACCACTAGTGCCACCCGGGAATCCATTATCTGGGGAGCTTTAACATACCTGGATGCGTGGGAGAGTCAGATTCCGTTGTTCTGGGTGTGACCTGTGGATCTGGACTTTTAAAAGCCCTCCAGATGGTTCTTATTTGCAGACAAGGCTAATAAGTCCTGAAGGTGTAGAGTTACTTCCTGATGAGAAACTTAGGAGGACTCCTTAGACTACTGGGCCAGATGAAAGGACATATTATAGTGGCACCATTAGTCAAAAGGAGGAAAAGACATTGGAAGTAAATATCTAAATGAGGGTCTTTCTATTGACAAAACAGCAGCACCAGCAGCTCTGAGTCTATAGGGGAGGCCTCAGAAAACTCTTGATCTCTTCCAAGTTTCATGCTTGTCATCAATCCCTCAGCATCAACGTGTGTTACTGTCTCCTCTTAAACACCAAGAGATGATCAGGCCAGAGGTATGACTTTATTAGCAGGGTGTCCATCAGTCCTCCCTGGAGTTCAACAACAGAATAAATCCCCACAAACAAACCTCAGGCTTCCAGTGCCCATCAGGATAGACACCAAAGCCAAGTTGCTTAGGTCTGTCCCCTGATCTCCAGGTGAGTTCAGTTGTGCAGCTGGAGAATTATGCCCCTGGGAGTTTGGACAAGAGAATGTTAGTGAGATTCACAAGGTCTTTCTGCAACTGGACTCCCAGGCAATTTTGCAGATATGCCTTGAATTTAGTCAAGGAATTCTCTTCCCTCATACGGTTCTATCAAATAATATCACTGCTGTGTATACACCACACATTCTGCTAAGGGCTTTATATGGATGGTCTCATTTCATGCTCACAACCTCCACAGGCAGTAGATCCTGATTTTACAGGTGAAGGAATCGAGATTTACTGTGGTTTTGTGGTATGGTCATTGTCTTGTGGCCAGTAGAAGATTGGGGAATGATTTATTTTTTGAAGTTTTCATTTTGTACTGGAGTATAGCCAATTAACAATGTTATGATAGTTTCGGGTGGACAGCAAATGGACTCAGCCTTGTGTATACATGTGGCCATTCTCCCCCAAACTCCCCTCCCATCCAGACTGCCACGTAACACTGAGCAGAGTTCCCTGTGCTATACAGTAGGACCTTGTTGGTTACCCATTTTAAATATAGCAGCGTGTGCATGTTGATCTCAGACTCCCTAACTAGAGAGCAAAGGTTTAATCTGTATCTGTGACTTTAAAATCCCAGGATTTATCACCAAACTACTGCCCCTGGTTTATAGACTTCCAGGGAAAAAAACCATTCACTTTTGCTTGTTTTTCAGTCTCTTGGTTTATCCCTTCCTAAAATCTGAATCCAAGTCATTGTAATCATGTGGAATGTTTTGGTGATTGATATCTTTATTATTTTTTTAGTAAATTTATTTTAATTGGAGGCTAATTACTTTACCATATGATATCTTTAAAACTTTTAGTCTTTCTAGAAGAAATTTGCCACTGCATATGTGAGCTTCAAGCAATAGCTAACTTTATAACTGGGGATTGAGATTTTTTTTATGCAGTCGGATTAATCACAAGAAGGAGGCGACGGCAATAAAAATGGAAAGAGTGGCTGAATATGCTCCTGTGCTGAGTCATATCACTGGTGCTGCTATTTTGTCAACACTGAAAACTGGATTTTGTACTTCATACCATTCTTTTTCTGTTTTAGCTTGTGACTGTTATAACATTCTGCTCAATCTGCCGGAGATACTTGAAAATCTTCCCAAAGCTGTCAGTAGCATGTAAGGCAAGGCAGGGCCAGCTGGCATTTCTCTGCCTACTAGCATGTGGGTGTATTGGATGAATATACCAGGGGTGATGGTACCTGAGCTTTTCTGATATTGACTGTATTGCTACAGAGTAAACAGGAAGGACAGCAGGAGGGCATTTGAAGGTTTTGCTAATCTGTGCTCGAATGTGTGTATGTAAAGGAGTCTCCAGGTCAAATCTTCTACTAGGCTCCCATCCTGCACACTGAGTGTGAAGCCCAGCCTCTGGGAAGCCTTGTCATTTTCATATGGAGTGAATGGCTTGGGCTTTCATACTGTCTGAGCTTGCCTTGTCCTTTCGAGGGCCTGGATGGGATGGCTCTTCTCTGACGGGGATGTTTATTTGGCCGTTATAAAACAGTCAGGAGGTCTCGCCAGGGGCTCTGCACTTGAACGCACACTGTCAGTGGGTGAAGGCCGGGTATGTGGATTTATGGAGTCTCCTTTAAAATCTGTTGCAACTTGTCAGGGTCTTCTGAGGCCAGATAGCCTAGAATAAGTAATCTCAGAGATCAGCTTATTCCCCTTTTAAAGGTTTTGCTCCTCTGAGAACATGACCAGATTTTTTATCTCCCCAAATAAAGCATGTAATGACATGCCTTTTGATGTGCGATCTTGTAACTTCTGCACTCAAGCACAGGATGGAATTGAAAAGGAATCTTCTTATAGACTCACTGTGGACACATACAGAGAACAAGAAATGCTTTTTTGTTATTTGAAACTGCTGAGTTCTGGGGTTCTTTGGATTGACAGAGTAGTCTGAAAAGAAAAGCATCGTATCAAAGCTCCCATATTGAGGGGCAGTAGAAATATGACAAGGGAGATTGCTTAAGAGGAAAGGCTTGGAAAGTTGTTTATTTGTTTGCTTGTTTTAACTTTTGGAACTGCTGGCCAGCAAGTGTAGGAAAAGATTGAAAAGATGCCAAGGTCAAGATCTGTAAAGCCTCTGCTTTTTTAAAAAGTTGTAGTAAAATTTGCCATTTTAGCCATTTTTACATGCACTCTTCTGTGACGTTGAATATCAGTAATTCACACTATTGCATAACCATCACCACCCTTCACCTCCAGAACTTTTTCATCATCACAAACTGAAGCCCTTTACCCATTAACAACAGCTCCCCTTTCCCCAGTCTCCAGCAACCACCATTCTAGTTCCTGTCTCTAAGAATTTGACCTCTCTAGATACATCATGTAAGTGGAATCCTACAGTGTCTGCTCTTTTGTGTATGGGTTATTTAAAGCTCCCCCGTGTTAAAAAAGATTGCATTCTAGTTTTTGCTCGCAGTCCCTATATCTGTCTAGTTATTTTGATGACAGTCTTTGCTCAAAGAAGAGAGGAGGATGACAAGAATCTGCCTAATCACTGACTCTGGCAATGGGTTGAGGTGACTGCATGCTTTCCAAGCCAGAGGTCAGCAACCTTTCTGAGTTGGAATGCCAGAGTTCCAAGCCCTGTGCTTCCTTTGGGTCAAAGGTCAGGGATGGTTTCAAACCCTGAGTGAGCAAGTTCTGCCTCCTGATGCTGTGGGGAAGACAGGTTGCTCTCCTGCAAATTGAGGTGGAGAGACAGCTTTGATTTCTTTCAGTTGCAGAGGAAAGGTTGAGCCCAGTGACAGCAGGTAGTAATAACTTTCAGGAGAAGCTGTGACAAAAGTTATAAGTCCCAAAGGCCATCAAAGAAGGAGGGAGCTTCTTTACCATTCCTTCCACTTGAAGAAAAGTCAGTTGTCCGAAGTTGTCTGAGGAAATGATTGCCTTTTTGGTCACTGCTTTTCTAGAATTACAGTTGTTGGCAACATGTGGATGATCTAAGGTGGACATAGGAGGGATGAGGGGTCAGAGGACTGCAAGTCAGAGGATGCAAACCAACCTGCATTGATGTGGTCCCCAAGCTCCTGTTCAGGGAGGCAGGCCACCCTTGGAGGAGACAGGTGAGCCCTGCAGGCTGCCTCTCAAATCTAGCTCCTGTCTACTCCATGAGATCTGAGGGCCCCGTGGACAAGAGTGCTGAAAGCCCTATCTTCCAGGCATATTGAGGTTTTTCTTTGGAAATTAGTAGGATTAGAGACTTACTTTTTAAAAAGGATCACAGGAAATTTCTATAATTGCTGTAGAGATAATAAAATAGTGCTCTGGGAAGGATGGGGGAAAGGACAGTTAGGGAGTTGGGGATGGACATGTACACACTGGTATATTTAAAATGGATAATCAGCCAGGTCTGTTGTATAGCACAGGGAACTCTGCTCGATGTTATGTGGCAGCCTGGATGGGAGGGAATTGGGGGGAGAATGGATACAGGTATATGTATGGCTGAGTCCCTTTGCTGTCCACCTAAAACTATCACAACATTGTTAATCGGCTATACTTTAATGTAAAATAAAAAAAAGTTTAAAAAAGCTGTGCTCTGGTTTATGTATTTTGCTCAGTAGCTATCAGTTTTGTGTCAGGCAGTTAACTAAGTGTTGAGGATGCAGCAGAAGTATAAACACACGTGGTTCCCTCCTTCCTGAAGCACACAGTCCAGGGATCAGACAAATATAAATCAACCAGTAGGTCAGTCAATAAGTATTTATTGAACGTGAATTATGTTCCAGACACTGAAGATATCCAAGGAAGCTAAGCGGATACAAATCATGTAAAGAGATGTCAGATGGTAACTCTGATGAAAGCTAAGCAAGGGAAGTGTTTTGAACCAGGAAAGCCTATAATCCAAGCTTAATAGCCAGGGAAAGCTTGTTTGGAGATCTGAGAGGTGGAAGAGCATCACCAGGGAAAGGGGACAAGAGTGCATACCAGGTGGAGGGAATAGCACATGCAAGGGCCCTGGGGTGGGGAGCTTGGGTGAGCATGAAGGTGAATGGAAGCCATCTGTGGCTGGAGTCGGGTGAGAGGGATTGGTGGACGCATGAAGGCTGGAGAGTAGGCGGGAGCTAGTCAGGAGAGACATCCACATACAAGTGAGAGGAGTCTGACTTGTCATTTTTCTTCTTAGAAAGTCTTTCTTTTTTTCTCGAAGCATAGCACCGTCTTTAAGAGCATGGGTTCTGGAACCAGACTGCGAGGGTTGGACCCCTGCTTCTCCCACTAACAAGCTCAGTGACCATAAGCATGCTGCTTAACCTCTCTGGGCCTCAGGTTTCAAATCTGTAAAATGGTGAATAGTGCCTACCTCATAAAGTTGTTAGGAAAATAAGTGAGCTTATATTTGTAAAGTATTTAGAACAATGCCAGACACTAATTATAAGCATCACATAATAATAAGACTTATTACTCTGTAGAGCAGAGGACATCATTATTCACCACGTATTACCCAATCAGTTTATACATAAGAAATCCACCCTGGATTATATCCAGAACACATATATATGTAGCTCACAAACAAACAAACAAAAATCTAAAACAAGCTATAGGTCTCTTTAATGTCCCCTTATGGTTTGGCAAAATGTGTTCCTCAAGTCAATTATCTTGGAAAAATCCTCTTTCAGAATTGAGAGAATTAAATGCTTTGTACTTTGCTCCAAGTGTATTTGAAATTTGAGGGAAAAAAAACGTATTCTTGTTAATGATTCAGGTGATACTCAGAACTGACTAAGGGCAGAATGTACCTTGAATCCTTTCATCATTTTATCAACTCATGCAATTGAGCAATCAGGATGGCAGAGCCAGAAACAACCTTAGAGATCAGCTCGTCATTTGTTCTGATTTAATAGACTTGTTGGTTTCTCCATGAGGTGATCACATTGGAAAAAAGAGCTGAATGCCTAAGAATTTAATAGACAAGTTAATATCACTGAGATGCCTCTGTGAAAGGAACAAATACCATCTGCAGCTTCTCCTTTGGAAGGTGGTAGTGCATTTTTGCTGAATTTTTTTGGTAACTATTTCTGAAAAATAAAAATAACAAGTGGCGTTACTTTGTACCTATAGATTTGGTAACACTGTGAGTCATCAGGTCCTCTGTGTGCACAGTGGTATGTTATTGAACAAACAAACTTTTATTGAAAACTCCCTGTGTATGAGACAGTATGATGGATGCTTTTATATGATGCCTCATTTAACCCTCACAGTAATTATATGGAGTCTTGAAGCCTGCATTGCCCTTCCTCTGCCCTGCTCTGCACTGAAGGGGCCTGTATCCTGTAGCTACAATTCCTAGCCTCTTCTGTCCACAAGTTCTTCGCTGGGTTTGAGCACTGAGAGGCACTGGAGGAAGTCTAGGGTAGGGTGGATAAAGAAGTCATATTTCTCGCATGTTTCTCTGCCTTGGGCTGCATCTTCTGTATGGCACCAGTTCCCATGCGTCTGACAGATGATAGTTCTAGCTTCCACTTGGTGGATCCACCCCTAGGCTCTAATAAACATTCACTTCTCCCTTGGCCCCTCCAGCAATGGGTAGGTAGACCTTTCTGATCTTGTTCATCCCTGGATTTCCCCGTTGTCTGATCTTTGGCTTATAGTCTCCAGTACCTGTAGAACCAGTTCCTACATTAAACTCCCTCTATTAAAAATAATTGAAGTAATTTATTTTATTTAGGCCCTAACTGCTAGATTTCAGTATAATTATACTTGTTTTGCTTGTTTTCAATATATGAAGAAACTGAAGACTGTACAGGCTATATGTCACAATATTAAACCCTTTATCACAAATCTGCTAATTAGACTTTGCCCTACTAAATTCATGTACACGTCATCTATTATTTCACTGTGATAGCTTCATGACTTTATAGAAAATGGAAACCATTTTGTATAGGAGAAAGCCCCCCCTGGGCTTTCCTGGTGGCTCAGATGGTAAAGAATCTACGAAATGCAAGAGACGGGTTTGATGCCGGGGTCAAGAAGATCCCCTGGAGAAGGGAATGGCAACCCACTCCAGTATTCTTGCCTGGAGAATTCCATGGAAAGAGGAGCCTGGAAGGCTACAGTCCATGGGGTCACAAAGAGTAGGACTCGCTCAGTCATGTCTCCCTCTAGGACCATTAGTATCTGAAGGGTTTTGCTGTAATCCCACTTTAGCTCAGTTGGATTGATGACTTATTTCAGGATGAATCTGACGGTCAACATCTTACATCTCTCCAGAGACAGAATGATTTAACTTCCATGCAGCAGATCAGAAAAGATGCCTGTTTGGATGAAATTATCCACAGATCCGTGGAGCCACCAAGTTCTGGCAACTCTTCCAGGCCAGGTGATGGATTCCCTTTGTTTCAATTCAAATAGAAAATTGAGGTCTTCATTCCTGGATTTACGGAGTCAGGATAGGAATACTCAAATTACTGTTAAGTCCCACATGTGATCAAAGACTTTGGACTTTACCATAATTTTAGGCATAATTTTTAGACTCCTTTCATAGGAATCTCATCCAAGGTAAGAGGCAGTGGCTCTGCTTTGCTGCAGCAGTCGTGAAGAGATACCCCACGCCCAAGGTAAGAGAAACCCAAGTAAGATGATAGATGTTGCAAGAGGGCATCAGAGGACAGACACACTGAAACCATACTCACAGAAATCTAGTCAATCTAATCACACTAGGACCACAGCCTTGTCGAACTCAATGAAACTAAGCCATGCCTGCGGGGCAGTCCAAGATGAGTGGGTCATGGTGGAGAGGTCTGACAGATTGTGGTCCACTGGAGAAGGGAATGGCAAACCACTTCAGTATTCTTGCCTTGAGAACCTCATGAACAGTATGAAAAGGCAAAATGATAGGATACTGAAAGAGGTACTCCCCAGGTCAGTAGGTGCCCAATATGCTACTGGAAGTCAGTGGAGAAATAACTCCAGAAAGAATGAAGAATTGGAGCCAAAGCAAAAACAATACACAGCTGTGGATGTGACTGGTGATAGAAGCAAGATCCGATGCTGTAAAGAGCAATATTGCATAGGAACCTGGAATGTCAGGTCCATGAATCAAGGCAAATTGGAAGTGATCAAACAGGAGATGTCTAGCGTGAACATCAACATTCTAGGAATCAGTGAATGGAAGGAATGATGCTAAAGCTGAAACTCCAGTACTTTGACCACCTCATGCGAAGAGTTGACTCATTGGAAAAGACTTTGATGCTGGGAGGGATTGGGGGCAGGAAAAGAAGGGGACGACAGAGGATGAGANTATGCAGAGTACATCATGAGAAACGCTGGACTGGAAGAAGCACAAGCTGGAATCAAGATTGCCAGGAGAAATATCAATAACCTCAGATATGCAGATGACACCACCATTATGGCAGAAAGTGAAGAGGAACTCAAAAGCCTCTTGATGAAAGTAAAAGAGGAGAGTGAAAAAGTTGGCTTAAAGCTCAACATTCAGAAAACGAAGATCACGGTATCTGGTCCTATCACTCCATGGGAAATAGATGGGGAAATAGTGGAAACAGTGTCAGACTTTATAATTTTGGGCTGCAAAATCACTGCAGATGGTGACTGCAGCCATGAAATTAAAAGACGCTTACTTCTTGGAAAAAAGTTATGAGCAACCTAGATAGTATATTCAAGAGCAGAGACATTACTCTGCCGACTAAGGTCCGTCTAGTCAAGGCTATGGTTTTTCCTGTGGTCTATGTATGGATGTGAGAGTTGGAGTGTGAAGAAGGCTGAGCGCTGAAGAATTGATGCATTTGAACTGTGGTGTTGGAGAAGACTCTTGAGAGTCCCTTGGACTGCAAGGAGATCCAACCAGTCCATTCTGAAGGATTCTGAAGGAGATCAACCCTGGGATTTCTTTGGAGGGAATGATGCTAAAGCTGAAACTCCAGTACTTTGGCCACCTCATGCGAAGAGTTAACTCATTGGAAAAGACTCTGATTCTGGGGAGGGATTGGGGGCAGTAGAAGAAGGGGATGACCGAGGACGAGATGGCTGGATGGCATTACTGACTCAATGGACGCGAGTCTGAGTGAACTCTGGGAGATGGTGATGGACAGGGAGACCTGGCGTGCTGCGATTCATGGGGTCACAAAGAGTCGGACACGACTGAGCGACTGAGCTGAACTGAACTTTCATAGGAATAAATCATAGGCTAAAATGTCTGTGATCGGAGAACACTAAAGGAATCCTAGGATACCACCCATTTACTCTTTCATATGAAGAAGTTGGCATTCTAAAAAGCACAAGTAAAATGCTAAACCAGCAGTAGAAAAATAGCCTCTGAATTCTCTCCTTATAATTAATAGTAAGAATAGATAGAAAAGACCAAGTACTGGTTCGCATTTGTATGTGTGCACGGGCATGTGCATGTGTAGGGATAGGGGTACCATCAACACAAGCAATTGAGTGGTTTGACTGTGTGTTTAGGGAAATAGGTAAATTTGTGTTTGTTGAACTTACAGATGCGGAAGAATGTCTGAATTAAGGGTACTATTATAATGCTACTATAGATTGTATACCTAGCCAATACTATGTAATACTGTGTGGTAGTTAAGAAAGATGAAGACTTGAATTGAGTGACTTTGGAATAGAAGCTACAGGTGGGTGCATGAGATCACGAGGAGGTGGAACTGATCAGATTTGAACATCGATGGGGTCAGAGGTAAGGAGGGGAGAGAAAACTTAAGGATTATTCTGCAGTTTGGAGTCTTCAGGACTCTATCTTTTCTTTTCTCATATAACATGCTCTGCTTTGTTGCTCAGTCATGTCCGACTCTTTGTGGCCCCATGGACTGTAGCCCACCAGGCTCCTCTGTCCATTGTGATTCTCCAGACAAGAATACTAGAGTGGGTGGCCTATCCCTTCTCTGTGGGATCTTCCCAACCCAGGGATCGAACCAAGGTCTCCTGCATTGCAGGTGAATTCTTTACCAGCTGAGTTACCAGGGAAGACTTTTTCATATAATATCCAACTCAGATAACTTTGCGTCCTGTTGCAAGACTTTCATATTACAGCCAGAAACTGGTTGATAGTCATTCTTCTTCGTTGAGGACGGAGAAACCTACCAAGTGGCCTTAGTACAGCCGCATTGCCATATGTGAGACAGAGGGAGAGCAATATGGAGATTCTGAAGTCATCAGTACTCCTGACCATGTGCTGAGATCATGGATGTAAAGTAAATGGGGTGCCTTGCATCTCATCACACAGAGAGTGACTAAAAACTAAGGGGCTTGACAGTATTTTTAGATCTCTATGTAAGATCTAAAGATCTCTGGGAAAGAATTTTGTACAGGGTTAGACAAGGGATGAGATAACCACCCACCTCACTTTTGCCTGGATGGGAAGTAAGCCTTGCAGGGTGGTTCTCATACCTAGTATATAGCCCTGCCCTCTAGTCTGGGAGGTCTATGTGCTGCCTGCGGGCAGGCCATGCTTCTGCGTCTCTGTCCTTGCTTCGGCTTTCCCCTCACCTGCAGGACCTGCTCCTCACTACCGTTCAGATTCTCCATCCTCAGAACCTAATCCCTCCTGCTGTCTGGGGTCCGCCACAATAATTTGTTTTCGTTTAACTTATCACAGTGTGTGTATTTCATTTTTTAAAAAATAGAAGTATAGTTGTTTTACAGTTTTGTGTCAGTTTTTGCTGTACAGTGAAATGAATCAGCTCTGTGTATACACATAAACCCACCCTCTTGGACTTCCCTCCCACCCTCCCATTCCACCCCTCTAGGTCATCACAGAGCACCGAGCTGAGCTCCCTGTGCTACACAGCAGCTTCCCACTAGCTGTATGTTTTACACATGGTAGTGTGGAGAAGGACATGGCAACCCACTCCAGTGTTCTTGCCTGGAGAATCCCAGGGACGGCGGAGCCTGGTGGGCTGCCGTCTATGGGGTCTCGCAGAGTCAGACACGACTGAAGTAACTTAGCAGCAGCAGCAGCAGTGTATATATGTCAATCCCAATCTCTCAGTTCCTTCCACCCTTCCATATCAACATGTTTTCTATGTCTGCACCTCTATTCCTGCCATGCAGATAAGTTGATCTGTGCCATTTTTCTAGATTCCACAGATATAAGTTAATATTCATTGCACACCGTTTACAATAGCCATGGCATGGAAGCAACCTAAATGTTCATATTTGTCAACAGATGAGTGGATAAAGAAGGCGTGATACATATACACAATGGAATATTACTCAGCTGTTATAAGGAACAAAATTGGGTCATTTGTAGAGACGCGAATGGACCTAGAGACTATCGTACAGAAAGAAGTAAATCAGAAAGAGAAAAACAAATATCATATATTTAATGGTTTTTGTACTTCATTATATTTTGCATTTTATTATCTTTTCGTTTTCCAATTGCATTAGTCTTGCCTTTCAAGTATCTCACAAACTCCTTGAGGGAACAACTATTTCTTGACCCATCCTTCACAACACCTGTCTAGAGTGAATACTTGTTGAGCAGTTGGTTCAGTGTGAAAATTTTGCCCCAGTCTGCCCTAGCTCCTAGCCACCCGATAGGCTTAACTACCTATTGCTTCTTCTTGAGCTATTGGGCAGCCATCACCCAGTACAAGTTCTGAACATGCAAATATTTCTTCCAGGACATAAAGAGCACCAGATGTGGTAGTAAGGGTGGAGGGAGAAAGAAAGGAAAATGCATGTAGAAGCACAGCTTGTTCTTTGACCTGGGAGAACTTATTTGCCAGAAGTTATTGAAAACCAAAAGCTGCTCAGAACAATTATCAGTCTATCTTCAGAATCTGGGATGTCTTAAAATAATAAAACAGTAGGAAATGACATAAGTCAATTCTTGGTGGGACTTTTGGGTTAAAAGTATTTCTTGCTTTAAGAACATTCATTAGTCACAGACCTACTTTATAGCACAGGGAATTCTACTCAATAGTCTACAATAACCTATATGGGAAAAGTATCTGAAAAAGGGTGGATATGTGTATATGTATAACTGAACTGGATAACTTTGCTGTACATCTGGAGCTAACATCACATTGTAAATCAACTATACTCCAATACAAAATTAAATTTAAAAAAAGAACATTCATTAGCTTCGATATCAATATGAGAGATCACTAGCTATTATTTCTTGAGCCAGGAATGTTGTGGCAACTTGTATCTGCATGTTGAAGTTTTTAACATCAATGTAGGTATAGTATTCTAAGTGCCACTAGAATGAGAAAACTTTGGTCTAGAGGGTTTAGGTAACATTAATGTATTGCCTCCTCCAAGAAGCCTTCCTTGAACATTCAGGATAGGGTATATCTCCCAAGAAACCTATGACTGTTTATCGTAGCTCCTACATATTACTTTATGTAGTGAAAATGTTAGTTGCTCAGTTATGTCCGACTCTTTGTGACCCCATGGACTGTAGCGCTCCAGGCACCTCTGTCCATGGGATTCTCTAGGCAAGAATAGTGGAGTGGGTAGCCATTCCCTTCTGCAGGGGATCAAATCCAAGTCTCCTGCATTGCAGGCAGATGTTTTACTATCTGAGCCACTGGGGAAGCCCTCCATAGTTTTATGTAGTAATACAAGATAATAATCTGTCTTATCTATTCATCTCCTCTGTTAGGATGCAGCTTCCTTGAGGATAGAGAAAGTTCCATTTCTAAGCCCAGCGCTTTTTTTTTCCCCTCTGTGGTACAGTGTGATTTTCATACATGCCTGGAGTTTTAAACCACAGAATGCCTTTCAGTCATTGAGAATAAATTGCTAGCTTTATTATACAGGCAGGGTTACTCAGTGTGTCCTCTTTCTATATGTAAGGTAATACTTAGGACATTTTCTTTCTTTTCAGACACCCACCCCACTGCATTTTAGTGGATGGGGGAGGCTCTGTTTCCAAAAGTTAACATCACAAGAGGGTGGCTTATAGTTATCATTGCCCCCTGGCAGAAAGGTTGCCACAGACACTGGAGAACATTCACGGTTAATTTCATACAACCATGCCTAATGGGACAAATCGCTCAGCTATGGAGACTCTTCAAGCTGAAAAGGCATAAAGAGATGTAAAGGGGGGAGCAGATCATGGGCTCTGCCCTGGGATTCAGAGGAGACTCATAGCCAGGAGAAAGCAGGCACCTGTGACTCAGTGTGGGTGGTGCTGGACTCAGCTGTTGCAGCTGGACTGACATCTGCAACACGTGATTGACATCAGTGCAGAGAGGGTGTGTGGCAGGGTCCACCAGGGTCTGAACCCCTGAGAACAGCAAAACCATCAGTGAGCCCTCTCTTTCTGTCTAAAGCCTATCTAGGTTCACCTGACTTAACAGCACATCTGAGAGGTGCTGTGCAGTGTCTTAGGTCACACAGAAGGTTAGAGGCCAGGCTGGGACTGTTAACTGGATGGTCTGACTCTTCATAGATCCCAGAGAAAGACAGATTTTTAAGAAGTTGTGAAATCAGGTTAGGAATGACCTGACTCTTGCTTCTTCAAAGCACAGAAGGTCATTGGGGTGTTCAGTGACTGCAGTGATTTGACACGGCAGCTTGCCATTGTTTCCTGGAGGTGGTTTCTTACAGATTAAGTAAGAAAAATATTGTAGTAGGACAGTCATCATGCATACACTGATCTTTACTGATGTGTAAGAAGCAACAACCATGATGCATGCAAGAAAGAGATGTAAGTGGGTTCTCTTCCTGTAGAAGCAACACTGTGCCCTTCAATCAGGAAGCAGTACTGTGTTAACTGTTGTCGTTCAGTCATTAAGTTGTGTGCAATCCTCGTGGACCATAGCAGGCCAGGCTTCCCTGTCCTTCGTGCATATGTGTGCTAAGTTGTTTCAGTCCTGTCTGACTCTCTGCAGCCCTATGAACTGTAGGCTCCTCCACCAGGCTCCTCTGTCCATGGGATTCTCCAGGCAAGAATACTGGAGTGAGTTGCCAAGTCCTCCTCCAGGGGATCTCCCCGACTCAGGGATTGAACCCGAATCTCTAATGTCTCATGAATTGACAGGCAGGTTCTTTGCCACTAGAGCCACCAGGGAAGCTCATCCCTGTCCTTCACTGAGTGAGTGAGTGAAGCCGCTCAGTCGTGTCCGACTCTTTGCGACCCCATGGACTGTAGCCTACCAGGCTCCTCTGTCCACGGGATTTTCCAGGCAATAGTACTGGAGTGGATTGCCATTTCCTTCTCCAGGGGATCTTCCCAACCCAGGGATTGAACCTGGGTCTCCAACATTGTAGACAGACGCTTTACCATCTGAGCCAATAATTAAGACTATGATATTCTTTAGAATAACTTTTGAAAGATAGTAAACAGCTTGAGTTTGCTAAACACTTCACTTACTCAACATGCTTTGATGAATCCTGTTTCATTTGAACTTGACAGCTATTTCTGCGCAACTCAGGAGGCAGTGAAAGTGGAAAAAGTGCAAGTAGCTCAGTTGTGTCCAACTCTCTGTGACCCCATGGACTATACACTCCATGGAATTCTCCAGATCAGAAGACTGGAGTGGGTGGCCTTGCCTTTCTCCAGGGATCGAACCCGGGTCTCCCTCATTGCAGGCAGATTCTTTACCAGCTGAGCAACAAGGGAAGCTAGGAAGCAGTAGCAGGCCCTCATTCTGTAGAAGAATCTAAAACCAGAAAGGTATGGTGATTTGCCCAAGATCACACAATGTTTACTGTCAGAAGTAGGACTAGAATTTTGCTTCTTTACCTCATGTTTTTGTGTAGTAAAGTTCACCATCCCTTGTCTAAAATGCTGAAATCCAAACAAAAACAACAGGAGTCTATTTTTATCCCTAACTTATTTGGTGGCAGAACTTCCCTTGTCTTGACCTACTTTGGTAACAAAATCTGTTTTGAGATGCTGTGAAGCTCTTCATTGTCCTCGTAGGGAGAATGTTCATGTTTTATTACAGAAATTTTAACGTGTTCAATTACCAGATGTCCCAAACCAGTATATTTTCTTTGTTATATGTGTCGTCTTTCTAAAAGTCCACACACACAAAAACAAATTCTAATTTTAGAAGCACATTTGAACAGAAGACTTTTGGATACTAATTGTCACCCTGAAGTAGACTGGCTCTGCCATCTAACAGTCAGGAAATGAAGTATTTCTATTCACTAGATATAGTTAATAGTCAATATCGGTGCCATATGTGCATTACTATGTTGAATAAATTAGACTATAGTGAAATAAACTAGATACCGACCTAGCAGTTGTGGTGAGGATTAAATAAGATAATTCAGGTAAGTCATTCAGCAGAGTATCTGGCTTACAGGACACATTCCATAACTAGAGTGTCAGCTATTACCTTTCTTTATAAACTTTGCATCCCCAAGAGTTAGCAGTGACAGGCAAGGAGGTTAAGTAACTTGCCAAGGTCACACGGCTAGTAAGTGGCACCGCCACGACTGGACACCCAGACTGTCTCTTCCACCCAAAGCATATGCAAAACCAGTAGGGTAGAGATAATTCTGGGATCTTCCAGGGGACTCTAGAAATCCTTCCAGATCATCATTATGAAAATTAATTACTGAATCATTGGACTGGAGCATGTGGAAGTGCTGTTTAATAGACTGCTGGGTAAGCCAGCTTTTGCTGGCTATCAACAGAGAGGGAGGGAAGGAGGAGAGAGAGAGAGAATGGGGGATGATTCCTGACTAGAGAATACTTTATAAATTAAAATGTTGGGATGCCTTTATGGAGTGATTGGCAAACCTCCATTCCAGAGAATTCTTATAAGAACAGTAACTTCCTTGGATGGATTCATGAAGTCTTTCTGGGAATTAGAGCAAAGACAATTCTTTTCTTTCTCAAGTCTTTTCCCCCCAAATTCTGTGGATTAGGCCAATGAAGCCTATGGTTTGGAGGTAAATTAATGATGACATATAGGTGTGTGTATATAGATGGTAAAGCGTCTGCCTGCAAGGCGGGAGACTCAGGTTCAATCCCTTGGTTGGGAAGCTCTCCTGGAGAAGGAAATGGCAACCCACTCCAGTACTCTTGCCTGGAAAATCCCATGGACGGAGGAGCCAGGTAGGCTACAGTCCATGGGGTCGCAAAGAGTTGGACACGACTGAGTGACTTCACTTTCACATATATATATATTAGGGGCTTCCCAGGTGGCTCAGTAGTAAAGAATCCTCCTCCCAATGCAGGAGACCTAGGTTGAATCCCTGGGTCAGGAACATCCATGAAGCTAGTGTTAGTCGCTCAGTTGTGTCTGACTCTTTGAGACCCGATGGACTGTGGCTGCCAGGCTCTTTCTTCCATGGGATTTTTCAGGCAAGAACACGGGAGTGGGTTGCCCTTTCCTCCAGGGATCTTCCCAGGTCTCCTGCATTGCAGGCAGACTGTTTATGGTCTGAGCCACCAGGGAAGCCCGTCTGTATCTACAGGCGTATCTATATCTGTATGATGGGAATTTGCTCCCATCCTGCCAGCTCCCCCCACCCCGCGCCCCCACAGCGGCTTTTTTTATCTTCTCCATGTCCTTCCTTTGAACCTAGGTCTTTGATTTTCCAACCAGGCTTTGGAGGTGAGTGCGGAACTGCGAGTGGGGTATGGGAGAGCAGCCTGGGATGCGGGCGGGGGTGGGGCGGAGGGAGGGGGGCTCTGGAGAGGAGAGGGGGCGGCGCCTGCCTCACCAACGGCTTCTCAACCCGCAGCTCCTTCCCCGTCACAGCTCACATCCCAGATGGCGGGAGGAGGGCTGTGGTCTGTGAGGACAAGGGCTGGCGAGAAAGCGAGCCCCAGGGCGGCTGGGCCCGAGATGAAGCGACCCGACGCCATTGTGTTGGCAGCTGCTCCGCCTCCCCCGTGCGCCATCGCGTCTGGTCCCATTTGCGCTCGGGGAGGCGGCACTTGAAAAGTGGCCCCTCCCCCAGACTCCTTGACATTTGTCCAGAGATTAATTGGGCTAATCCCCTTCTTGGAAGAATAGGTTGCTGGGTGTGTGTTCGGGGAGGGCGAGGGGGCCGGCTGGGATTGAAGAGACGGGCATTAATGAAGGCGCTGGGGCTCGCTGGAAGCCTTTGAAGGAAGAAAAGAGCAAATTTCGCCGCTGTTCTCGGCCCAGGCTGACAGGTGGGCAGGGAAACTGCAGCTCTTCTGTTCTGCCCGGCTTTGCCAGAAGGTCTGTGCACACCAGCGGTAACGACTTTTGACAGCACCAGCTGTCACTCAGGGAGGCCGGGCTCCCAGCACACCTTGGCCTGCCATTCTCGAACTTGTAGCCAGCCAGGGCAGAAGGTGAGAGCCCAGAGCTGGGCTGTCCTGCTGTCCGAAGCCCACCTTGCTCATATTCTTGTCTGGGATACTTACAAGAAGATGTTTACATTTAATTTTGAATCAAGCATGCAAAATAAGCACTATTTATCCGTTGAGATTTTTGGCAGAGAACCATAGACAGTGTTTTCTTGTGCTTTCTGCAGCTGTCCATTACTGGGAGGGAGACGCACAGCTTTTCACCTTTTTGTCTAATAATTGTTGTTCAGTCCCTAAATCATATCCGACTCTTTGCAGCCCCATGGACTGCAGCTCACCAGGCTTCCCTGTCCTTCACACAGAATTTGCTCAAATTCTTATCCATTGAGTCGGTGATGCTCTCTCTCCCTCTCATCCTCTGTAATCTTCTTCTTCTTTCCCTTGCATCTTTCCCAACATCAGGCTTTTTTCCAGTGAGTCAGCTCTTTGCAATCAGGTGGCCAAAGTATTGGAGCTTCAGCTTCAGCATCAGTCCTTCCAGTAATAATAGCTAGCATTTATTGGGAGCTTATTAGGTGTCAAGGCATCATTCTAAACATTTTCCATGTGTTAATTAATTTTTTTATTCTTAAATTTGGCCTTTATTTTATAGAGCTAGTAACCTGCTCAGGGTCATTTTAAATGGTGGCATCAAAACTCAAACTTCTGCAGTCCAACTTGCAACCCCACCCTCTTCACCCTCTTAACCACTGCACTAGGCTGCCTTGCTATCAGAGGAAAGGGAATAAACATTTCCAAGTTTAGAACATGACTTCAGTGAGATTGAACAGTTAATTGAGGATTATGCATCCCAGGAGAACTGAAGATAAAAAGCCATGGAAATACTTTGAGGTCCCTGGAAACCTCTGAAAGATATGTGCCTAATTGCACTATAGGTAGAAAAATTCTTTTCCAGCTATGGGATTCCAATCATGTGCTGTGTTTCTTTGTAACTTACTGCAGTCACTGGCATAATGAATATGAAAAGAGTGGTGGTTAATCAATTGCAGGAAGAGAGTTCTTCAAGTAGGATTTATATTGATGCCCATTATAAAAACTATTAATAGTGAGGAGTTTTAAAAATGTCACTGCAAAGTGAAATCTGCAAAGGTATGAATATCTGTTCATCCTTTACCAGAGGTATGATAACTAGGTCACAGAAATTACTTTGGGAGGAACTGAATCAACAGATCCAAATGTCAGAACAATGGTTGGAGAGCTGGGGGCATATATGTGGTTTTTGAGCACAATGAGTAAGATTCAACTTAAGAACATCTAATTAAACCTGGTTCTCCCTTCTGTGTAACTGCTGTCCAGCCAGCAGGCAGCACACACAGCACCTCCAATGGGTTTTTTTTTTTCCCCCTGTGTCATGAGGATTGATCTCTAGGCACTAGAGAGACCAGTACAGATTCTCAAGTGGGGTAAGGAAGATAAGAGAGAGTAAATGTAGAGTCAGCTCATCTCCTGTTTGATCTTCAAAACCATCCAAAGAAGGTATGCTGTCTTCACTTAATGGTGAGGCAACTAGAGATCAGAGAGGTTGCTAACTGGAGCCTCTCCAGTGAGTGAGTAGCCAAACTGGCTTTGTGCATAGGGGGTGACGCCCAGAATGGGATTTCCACGCTGGGTCCACTCCTGCTTGTCACCATGTGTCCAGTGCCAGGTAGTAAGGATTGGGAAAGAAGGAGGGGGAAGCCTCATCCTGCCACCTTGCTCACTCCTGTTTGCTGCTATGTCTTTTTGCTGCATCCAGAGTCAGTCTCCTTGCTATAAAAGGGGAGAGGGGAAGGGGGAGGGGAAGAAAGTAGGCATCCTTGCTTCCGAATTCCTCATTTTGTCCCTTTATCCCAGTTCCCACAGCTCCCTCCTCGCTCCCAGCTCTGGTCTCATCCCACACAGAGCCTCACTGCTCACTTGGACCAACCAGAAGCTACACTGCTGTTGACTCCTTAAGATAGAAGTGACTTTAGATTTTTGCCTGCATTGTGGGATGACCTCTAGGTCACCGTCGCTCCACCTGCCACTCCAGGCACCTACGTGCCTGCTCAGTGGCCAGTGCTGTGCACCTGCCTGGTGTCTTGTCTTACACAACAACACCAAAACCAGCCCTCCCCTCCCTGCCCTACTTTAGCAAAGATAAAAGAGCACACTCCAGGGTGAAAAAAAAAGAAGAAGAAAATGACTTCAGTCATCTTCACTGAACTAGCTCCAACACACACCTGAGAGGTGAATCTTCTTGTGTCTTCCGGGAGCAGTGTTTCGATAGTCATCACCCATAGAGGGATTTGGCTGAGAGTTTGATACACAGAAAAAAACCCGGATGCTTCAGTTTTTCAGAAGAGCACCTGTTCCAAACCAAAGATTTCCAAAGAAACTAGAAGCAACCTCTTTTTCCAAGTTGGGGATCACTGGATAAGTGCCCTGTTCTTTTATATGTAGAATGTTTCTAATAACAGGCTCAGTGACTCTTGCATGAATTCAGTCTCTTAATTCTACAAAGTAATGTCATCTAGGGGCTTCCCCATTGGCTTAGCAGGTAAAGAATCCACCTGCAATGCAAGAGACACAGGAGACTCGAGTTTGATCCCTGGGTTAGGAAGATTCCCTGGAGGAGGACATGGCAACCCACTCCAGTATTCTTGCTGGAGAATCCCATGGACAAAGGGGCTACGATCCATGGGGTTGCAAAGAGTCAGACATGACTGAAGCGACTGTTTACACACACACACACACACACACACACACACAATGTCATCTACATCCGTCTGACTTTATTTTAACGTGGCCCAACTCGATAGGTGACAGGATCAAACCCAACCTTTCCTCCTTGGTGCCTTGCGTGCCGATACCACATGGTGATCATTCACTCTCCTGCCTTCGACTCATATCAGATGTGAACTCTTTGGCCGCACAGACCCTGTTTTAGCTTACTTTGCATCTTAGCGTAACATCCTTCCACTCTTACCCTGTCCAATCCATTTCCCACACAGCAGCTAGAGAGAGCTTTTGAAAACATATATCAGATTGTGTCATTTTGTCACTTAAAACTTTGCAGTCTCCCCACAGCCTTAAAATATGATGTGTGTGCCTGACTGGGGCTCCTTGCCTCCTGCAGGTCCAGGCTCACGTCACTTCTCCAGTCTTGCTCCGGGCCTGCTGGCCTTTGCTCAGTGCTCAGCTGCCTCAGGGCCTTGGAGCGTGGTTTTCTGTCTGTCTGGAATGCTCTTCTGGCTTTTGTGGAGTTGGCTTCTTCTCTTGCCTGAAGTCTTAAACGCTTAAATGCCACCTTAAATGTCAGAGAGACCTTTCCCTGAATGCTCCGTCTGATATAAGTCTTCCCTGTTACTTTTTATCTCTGCATTCTGTTTAATGTCTTTACAGTATATGCACAATCAGCAATTACTTTATTGCCTCCTTTGGGGGGTTTTGGGGGTATGTGTGTGCTTTTTTTTATTGAAGTATATTTGCTTTACAGCGCTGGTTAGTTTCTGCTCTACAACAAACTCAGTCAACCACACATATACATATGTCCACTCTGCCTTGAATTTCCTTCCCATCTAAGTCACCACAGAGCAGTGAGTAGAGTTCCCTGTGCTCTAGAGTTAGTTCTCATTAGTTATCTATTTTATGCATAGGAGTGTAGGTGTATCAATCCCAACCTCCCAAGCCACCCCATTCGCTTTCCCCTGTGGTTATCATCCTGTTGGCTCATTTTGCACTCTCTGTTTCTCTTACTAGAATGCAGGCATCATGAGAACAAGGTTGGCATGTGTTCACAGATGTATCTTCAACACAAAGAGTAGTCTTGGCATGGAGTGGAATGCCTATGTGTTTAATAAATGAATGCTGGAAAGAACAAATGAACAATTGAACTGATGAACAATACAGTCATTACCCAGTAGGAATTACGTGTAAAGCGTCTCCCAAGGGTTTGTAACTTCTGTGTGTGCTCAAGTGGAGAATGTGACCTCTCACCTTTGTGAACAGACCATCCACAGGGAACCAGAAGAAAGGTAACTCTTACTAGGAGAGTGCTGCCTGAAAGCAGGGTTGGTATTCAAAGTCCCAGTGCTTCTCAGCTACTCACCTTCTCCTGCTGAATCCTGTATGCTTCCAGGTCCAAGATGGCCCGAGAACCTTTGGATGCTCTACATACAAAGAAGAATGAATTGGGAGGTTCACTCTTGATTTTGAGAGATAAAGTACTTTTATAGGAAGCTTTAAAATAAATGCATGTTTAGTCCTCAGTCGTGTATGACTCTTTGCGACCCCATGGATTGTAGCCCACCAGACTCCTCTGTCCATGAGATTTCCCAGGCAAGAATACTGGAGTGGGTTGCCATTTCCTTCTCCAGTGGATCTTCCTGACCCAGGGATCAAACCCGTGTCTCTTACATCTCCTGCATTGGCAGACAGGTTCTTTACCACTGCGCCACCTGGGAAAGAAATTGATTAGTTGGAATCTGACCCCAAAGGCTGCTACTTGATGCTGACCAAACAGATTATTTGTACTGCCTGATCCAAAGCCCTATGTCTCTCATTAAAAAAAAAAAAATTTTTTTTAATTCATTTTGTCTGTGCCGGGTCTTAGTTGCAGTGCTCGGGCTTAGTTGCTCCGTGGCAGGTGGGGTCCTAGTTCCCAAACCAGGGATCAAATTTGAGTTCCCTGCATTGGAAGGCAGATTCTTAATCACTGAACCACCAGGGAAGTCCCACCATATGTCTCTTTTTTAGGCCTGTTTTAGCATCCTGAAATGCAAGGGAGTGAGTTTCACTAACTCTATAAGCCTTTAGTATGACTTATTTTGGGGTTCAGCCTGATGATCCCCACATTTAAAACAAAGGAAAGATGGCATGATCCCAACAGCCCTTGGTGTCCCCCGTCCCTCTGTTGCTCCTCAATTTGTGCAGCAAAGCCCTGAGAGCTACCATGGAAAATAACTTCCCCTAAACATCCAAGTTATTCAGATTATTTGAAATGTATTTCCTTGGACAAAGATGCTATTGTATTTTAAACTTTATATTCGCTTATACGTACAATGCTTAGCAGGATTTTCAGTGTGTCATGCTGGTTTAGTTCCTGTAGCACTATTAATGGTAACTAACATGGAATCAAAAGAGAAAATGACAGGGATTGTTTTAAGGAAAAATTTATTTCATCCCTGCGTTATCAGCTCTTTTGAGATTGAAAAATAATTTCCTAAATTGTGGCCTAAAGGTGATCTTCTCCTCCATACAGTCTCTTGTCTGTGTCAAAGAGTTGAAATCCTTGTTTTGTTTATTGCCTTTGAATCATTTATGGATTTAAAGCCACCCCGCTGAGCACCAACTCATCGCGGCCAGGTGCACTGGGCCTCAATGGGTTGGCAGTGAAATGTGGGGTCTCGAGCAGGGAAGGAGATGGAAACCGCATTCACAGTTTATTTGCTCACAGATGTTCACATAATAGCGGCTGAAATTTAAGAAGTAGCTTCCTTCTCTTTGTATTGGACAGAGACAAAGAGAAACAGTTGTGTGGGGGTTGGGAAGGCAAGGGGCGATGAAGCTGTGAGAAGAATCAGGAATACCTAGGTTCACTAGCCCTGGAAAGAGAATAAACTCATTGACAAGGATATTGATTTTCATTTCTAGAAATATAGACCTGGGTATTTGGCTCTGGATGATTCATCAGCAAGTGATTTTTATAGGAGGAAGGAACTAGGAGGGCTGATCATGGATGAGGGCTTGACCATTGATTGTCCCTGCTCCACCTCCTCCCCCCCACCTCCCCACACTGTCCCCATCCCCTGAAACGCAGCAGGAGAATCATCATGGAGCATCAGGGTCGTGACGGCGCCTCATGCTTTGTTATACTGCTAAGATGTCAGCTATATACTTCTCCTCCGCCCGTGTCAGCGCACTCAGCTTCGGTCTCTGTTTGCCACAGGGACTTGGCACCATGCGTTATTGAGTTCTCTTTGTTTTCGCATGCAAGAAAAGGTGGGACAGCATGAGTGAAAGAGAGACTGTGATTTTCTTGGCCAGAAGTGTAGAAGCTGCTGTCTTTCCTCCGATGTCTGGCAGTTCTGTAATAACGGTCAATGATCAAGTGAATAATTGCTTGTGAATTATGATTTTTATGGTCCGAACAGCTAAATTTCTTTCAGGTTTGGTTAAGTGTGCTCAGTCACTCAGTAGTGTCTGACTTTTTGCGACCCCCATGGACTGTGTCCTACCAGGCTTCTCTTTCCATGGGATTTTTCAGGAAAAATAATGGTGTGGGTTGCCATTTCTTGATTGAGGGATCTTCCTGACCCAGGGAACAAACCCGTGTCTCCTGCATCTCTTGGATTGCAGGTAGATTCTTTACCACTGAGCCATTGGGGAAGCCCCAGTGTTAAGTGAGTCAGTGTTTTAAGATGCTTTTCCAAGATACTATGATTCTTCTAAAAATTGTATGTATCATGCCATATGTGAATTTCATGTTACCCTATGGCCTCTGATTTGAGTTTCTTTCTTCTCACTTGTCCTAGCAACCAGCGCTTATTTCTGTTGAAGCATCAAGGATTGATTTTCAAGGCCAACAGACATTATTCTATTGCTATCTCCAGGTGTCTCATTTTTATCAGTATGAAACTTAAATACATGTTAATACATGTAATTTGGCTCATATCCCTTACTTTCTCTAAAACTTTCACCTTGTGAATAGTAACACTCACTAGTCAGGGAAGGCTTGCTGCTGTACAAAATGACTCCCACATTTCACTATCTTCACAAAGCAAAAATATATGTTTCTTATTCAGATGGGAGGGGTGGGGACATGCTCCATTCAGAAGCTCAGGGTCCTTCCATCCTGTGGCTCCACCTCCTTATAGAACTTCAGTGACTTGTCCATTCTGCTGGTGATGACAGGAGGGTTGGTATTATGCACTAGAGCTGTTTATGGGTCAGACCTGAGGAGTTCACATTACACCCGTTTTACATCACTTAATTTTATTGACTGTATATCTATGGTGAGTATTTATTTATTTGCTTTTTCAAGCAATCACGTATGTTGCCTGGAAAATCCCATGGACAAAGGAGCCTGGCGGGCTAGTCCATGGGGTCACAAAAAAGTCGAACAAAACAACAACCCACTATAATTGTATATACATACATATATATACACATATATATGTACATCAATTCAGTTCAGTCTCTCAGTCGTGTCCAACTCTTTGCGACCCCATGAATCGCAGCATGCCAGGCCTCCCTGTCCATCACCAACTCCCGGAGTTCACTCAGACTCACGTCCATCGAGTCAGTGATGCTATCCAGCCATCTCATCCTCTGTTGTCCCCTTCTCTTCCTGCCCCCAATCCCTCCCAGCATCAGAGTCTTTTCCAATGAGTCAACTCTTCACATGAGGTGGCCAAAGGACTGGAGTTTCAGCTTTAGCATCATTCCTTCCAAAGAAATCCCAGGGCTGATCTCCTTCAGAATGGACTGTTTGGATCTCCGTATGTACATACATTCGGGCTACAGTCCACAGGGTTGCAAGAGAGTCAGAAATGACTTAGTGACTAAACAACAGCCCACTATATTTGTGTGTGTGTAGATGTGTGTGTGTGTGTGTGTGGTGTGTGTGTACATATATACACACATACATGTAGTGGGTACTTCATTGTTCACTGTTCTCAATGAAACAGTTCTCATGTTTAATTTGTCCTTGCTTTTAGTTCATGTTTAAGTAAAATACCTAGAGACCTTTTTCCAGAATTGAACTTTCTTTGATTCATCCATAAGAATGGCATTTCTTCAGTTTCACCAGATGTCCCATCAAATCCCAGCTGATACCCTAATTTCAGTTGGTGATACTGCTTTTGGATTTCTGGCTTCCAGAAGAATGAGAATAAATTTCCATTGTTTATGTCACCAAGCTGGGGTAATTTGTTAGAAAGCCACAGAAAACTGATACAAGCAACAGTCTCTAATTTTTTTGTTTTTTATACCTGTCAGCAAAACATATATAAAATATGTGTACTCATAAATATTTGCACATAATACTCTGCCAATATATTATATACATTATATGATACACAAAATAAAAAGTAAAAATGAATTGTTAAGAAAGGAAATAAATGATATAAGCAATTTTGTATTACTAATGATAGGAAAATCTTTTATTCCTACTAAGAATTATATTCCTACTAAGAATTATATTTTAGTGAGGGCAATGTGATTGGATATGATTCTTTAGTTTAAATTTTTGGCTTTAACACTTTGTTAAAGATCTTTGTTAATACTCTGTTAAAGATCTGGTTCAAAGTTGAGTTTATTTCGATATAACCATTATTCTAATGGCTATCGTACCTGAAAAAAATACCTCACAAGGATATTCAAATCCAAAAGAAAGAAATACTTCCTTGACTGTGCTTACTAAATCAGGACATTCTTTTATTACCCAATCCCATTTACTAATTTTACAAATGATTTTTTAAAGTGTTTTTATTTTTAATTGGAAGATGCTTACTTTACAGTATTGTGATGGTTTCTTCCATGCATCAATGTGAATTAGCCATCTGTACACATGTGTCCCCTCCCTCTTAAACCTCCCTTTTATCTCCTTCACCATCCCACCCCTCTAGGTTGTCACGGAGCACCGACTTTGGGTTCCCTGTGTCATACAGCAAATTCCCACGGCCATCTATTTTGCATATGGTAGTGTATGTTTCCATGCTACTCTCTCAAATCATCCCACTTTCTCCCTCCCCCATTATGTCCAAAAGCCTGTTCTGTAAGTCTGCAGTTCCATTGCTGCCATGTAGATAGGTTCATCAGTACCATCTTTCATATATATATATACACATTAATGTATGATATTTGTCTTTCTCACTTACTTCACTTTGTGTAATAGACTCTAGGATGAACCTAGAACCAATGAGTCTTTAATACCATTCAGGTAATACCTTTCCATGTTAACCGTGTCAATCAGTGCTCTTCTAAACTAATCAGATAAAGTCAACTTCCTAAACTTTTAGCAAATAGGTTCATCTCACATTCACCTAACAAATAGTTTCAAACACTACTGAATGTATTTATTGGAAAGATTTGAAAGTAGATGCAAGTCTTTAAAGAGAGCAGATAAAAGAATATTTTAGGTGGGACATGGTGTTTTCAGACAACAAAACCATGTAATCATGGAAATATTTCTAGATATCTGTTTTCAAAATGTTCTCTTTTTTAAAAAAACAACTTTTAAATTCACTGCTAAAATACTACTCTCTTGTGAAGGGGCAGATTGAAAAGAAAAAAGAGAAATCTTTGGAAAGTTAATTAGTAGATTTATTGTTTTGAAAAAGTATCTTCTAGATACCTACCAGGGTTCAAAATCTCTTGTATTATAGAAAACATCAAAAACTTTGAACACTTGTATTATTGTAAAAGAGGACTATGTCACTCATTGTCAAGTGTGACAACTCTTCAAAACTGCCATGAAATAGCCAGTGAACCTCTGTGGAGTATAGGAGTTCCATGGATGCTGCCATTCCATGGCAAAATACTTGAGGCAGTGAATGAATCATAATTGAATGTATGTGGGTGTGGTCGTGGGGTTACTCCAAGTGTTTTAGATGAAATACTTAGAATTTGGGACAAGAGAAATGTATGCAAGAAGAGAAGAGGAGAAACTTCCCTTCCCTACAGAAAACTAAGAGATCTTTAAAAAAAAAAAAAATTTGGGGATTGACATATACACACTACTATGTATAAAATAGATAACTAGTAAGGACCTACTGTAAAGCACAGGAGGGGCTTCCCAGATGACTCAATGGTAAAGAATCTACCTGCCAGTGCAGGAGCCACAGAAGATGTGTGTCAATCCCTGGGTCAGGAAGATCCCCTGGAGGAGAAAATGGCAACCCACTGCAATATTCTTGTCTAGAGAATCTCATCAACAGAGGAGCCTGGAGAGCCACAGTCCATGGGGTGGCAAAGAGTTGGACATGACTGAGCCACTGAGCATGCATGTATAACATAGGAAATGCTGCTCAATACTCTGTAATGACCTATATGGGAAAAAGAATCTTAAGAGTGGAAATATATATATATATATATATATGTATATACACATACATATATGTAACTGATTCACTCTGCTGTAAGGCAGAAATTAACACAACACTGTAAACCAACTATACTCCAATACAAATTAATTTAAAAAGAAAGAAAAAAAGCCATTTTTTCTTCCACAGTCTTTATGTCCATTCAAACTCCTATGCATTTCTACACCAAGGCCCGAATCTTCTCTCTGCTGCTGGTGATTGGTCTTAAAAGAGCACATGTTGTGGTTTAGTTGCTAGGTCGTGTCCAACTTTTTGCAACCCCATGGAGTAGAGCCCACCGGGCTCCTCTGTCCATGGGATTTTCCAGGCAAGAATACTGGAGTGGGTTGCCATTTCCTTCTCCAGGGGATCTTCCTCACTCAGGGATTGAACCTGAGTCTTATCGTAGCCCTGGGGTGGAAATATCAATGACCTGTTTAAAAGAAAGGACTCGAGGCCCAGAGGAGACATTCAACCCATCAAAGTTCACACAAGTCAATGGTAGCTGAGGACCTAGAACATAAACTGGAGCTTTATTCACTTGAACACCTGATTTTCCAGGACAGAGAGCAAGCTGGTTTCTCCCCAAAGGTGGAAACATTTTCTGTGCTGTCTGACACTCCATTTTTCTTAATTACCCAGTTGTGGTGCTCACAAACATTCGAGTGTGTCTTTGTGGGACTAAAGGAGGAAAGTCAGACTGTTCAGGTATGAAACACTACATGAGCTGAAAGGGACATATTATCATCAACAAACTGTCAGAAGAAATAATCATGAAAAATTGCCTTCAAAGAAAACTGATTTCTTTATCAAGAGGAATCAGAGTTTCCAAATACTGAACCTTAATCCATACCTTCCCTTGGGACATAAAGAGCCCCCAGGGAGTGAGTTGTATAGTGCACAAGTCCTGGGGCCCCGTGAGCGTGAGCATGGTGCCAGGCACATCTTAGGTACTCAACAAATATTTGAGTGGATGGGTAAATGCATCGGCTACTTTCCTCAGCTTTCAGAATCGTTTCACTGCTGGACTGTAGCAAACCCTCCTCTAGTCTTCCTGGTTAGGATGTTGTAACACGGATGGAAGGAACAGGTAATATGACCTATTGTTTACAAGGCAGATACCATTATTAGTGTCCTTCCACAGATACATGTGTGAATGAGCTAGTGTACTGAGGGTTTAGGAACCAGAATGCTTCTGGTTTCACCTTTCGCCTGACTTACTCTGTTGTCAAATATTGGTGAGTTGGCCTGGACCTACACAGTAGTGGCCACTCAACTGGGGCTTCCCTGGTGGCTCAGATGGCAAATAATCTGCCTGCAATGCAGGAGACCTGGGTTTAATCCCTGGGTCAGGAAGATTCCCTGGGGAAGGGAATGGCTGCCCACTCCAGTATTCTTTCCTGGAGAACTCCATGGACAGAGGAGCCTGGTGGGCTACAGTCCATGGGATGGCAAAGAGTCAGGCCCGACTTGACTAAAACTTTTACAAGCACTTTTTGAAGACCTGCTGTGGCCTGACATTAAGCTATGCTGGGGGAGTTCAAAGATAAATGGTTTAGATTCTGCTCTCAATTAGTTCATCATTTAGTACCTGGCAGCCCCCCCTAGAAGAGTGGGGGTTGTGGGAAAGTCTACCAGTATAAGGGCTGCACTAGGTACATGCACTTGAAGGAAGGCTGTGCTGTTGGTGTGTTCTGTGGACCCCTTGGGATATAGTTTAAGATAGAGTTGTCAAAATTGAATGTTAATGATACTCAGGGAAAAAAGGAGAAAGATGAAGCTTTGGGGGCTCACTCTTTTTTTAGAGAGAGAGTTATTTTTTTAAATTCATTTATTTATTTTTGGCTGCTCTGGGCCTCACTTGCTGCACGTGGGCTATCTCTAGTTGTGATGAGCAGGGGTTACTCTCTAGTTGCAGTGAGAGGGCCTCTCATTGTGGGTGACTTCTCTTGTTGCAGAGCACTTGGGCTTTGGTAGTTGCAGCATGCCGGCTCAATAGTTGTGGCTCACAGGCTCTAGAGAATAGGCTCAGGGGTGGTGGTGCATGGGCTTAGTTGCATGTGGAATCTTCCTGGACCAGGGATCAAACCATGACTCCTGCCTTGACAGACAGATTCTCTTCCACTGTACCTCGAGGGAAGTCCTGTGGATCACTTTTAAGCTCACCCTCCATTCCCTAAGCGTGGGCCTAGGCAATAGTCAATTTCCCCACCCGAAGATGAGCCTGAAAAGATCATTGTGGCAGCAGTGTGAAAACAGCAGCAGAGCACAGTTGAAGAAAACAAGACTGGTTTTGGGGGAGTGGGGGCTGTGGAGGATGGTAGTGAGGTTACAGGGAAGAAACTGTGTGTGAAAGACATGCTGTGTATAAGGATGTAATCAAGAGTTTATAAATAGCTAATGTTTATTGAGCACTCATCATTTGTCAGGCCCTGTTCTCAGCACAATACATTCATTATTTCCTTGAATCTTTACAACAACCCTATGTGGTTGATATCATGATGATGGTATTTTTCAGATGCAGAAACTGAGGCATGGAGTCACAGCTAGGAAGTGGTAGGGGCAGGTTTTGAACACTTAACCTCCACTCTGTGCTTTACTATACTTGACCGATTGAATGTAAGAAGTGCATTGAAGGGAGGGCCCAAGGTTGACACTGGGTTTCTGGTTTAGAAACCACTCCCCATGATGGCCTCACTGTGGTGGGGAACACAGAGGACAAGCAGATTGGGGAGGCCGGGAAAGAGTGTGGGCTGGGACAATTTATTTTAGAGACCGAGGCGTCTTTGGGATCTGCAGAGGAAGCGGTTCAATTAGTCTGTGGCTTATGGTTCTGGAATTCAGGAGAGAAATCTGAGCCTAGAGAAATTGAGCTGGATCTGAAGAAACAAAGAGAAACCAAGAAACAAATGAAAAAAAACACGCATAGCAGGAAATGAAACATTTTAAATAATACTTGAAAATTTGACTTTTTGTTTTGAATTGTTGATATCCAGAGTCGCCAGGTAGCCCAATCCTCAGAATTTATGCAACAGCAGCCTTCATGCATAAAGGTTATAAATCTGACTTTTTTCATTAGAAGGTCAAGCTCTGAGTGATACATATGCATGTGCGCTCAGTTATGTTCAACTCTTTGCAACCCCATGGTTGCAAACCCCATGCAAGCCCACCAGTCTCCTCTGTCCATGGGATTTTTCAGGCAAGAATACTGTGGTTGCCATTTCCTTCTCCAGTGGGTCTTCCCAGCCCAGGAATTGAACCCACATCTCCTGCTTCTCTTGCATTGCAGGTGGCTTCCTTACAGCTGAGCCACTGGGGAAGCCCCAAGTGATACATATAGATAGATATAGATATACATACACACATATACATATACACACATATATATACATATATATATACACACACATATATATTCATATGCATATATATTATAGATATAAACATATATAGATATATCTAACTATAAACATATATAGATGTAAACATGTATAGATCTATCTGATGATGGACAGGGAAGCCTAACATGCTAGAATCCATGGGGTGGCAAAGAGTTGAACATGACTGAATGACTGAACTGAACTGAACTGAGACCTATTATCTTTTGGTAGCAGTAATGGATTTACAACCATGTATTCCTAGTCTTTCCCTCAGCATTTATGACACCAATGACCAGCATCATTGGTAGAGTTTATGTCCACAGAACTAATCAACCTACACAGACATCAGAGGCAGGGCCTTGGTCCCCCGGCATTGCATGCCCACCCAAGGGGCTGACCCAGCAGCAGTACCAAGAGGGAAGTGATTCTGCTGACATTTTTATGAGCCTGTAAAAATAATGTTTCAGAGCTTATCTATCCCATCAATCTACTTCCAGAATGGATGGAACATTCTACATGGTGAGGCAGATAAATCAGCCGCATGCCTGTGCAGTTCTTTGTTCCCTGTTCAACAAAAGGGGCTGCCCACCTGCAGCTGTGGCCCACAGGACACTGCCTTTCAGTCTTCAGTCAAGGATGTCCTTCCAGGGCTGCATGTGCACCCCCTCCAACCCCAGATCAGAGTCTGTCTCCGTTTTCTGACTTTCGTTGAATGCCTATCAGGGAATTGGTTTCATGAGTATCTCAGGTGATGAGTGGTTTCAAGCCAGAGGTCTTAGCATTAGGTTGATGCTGCCTCCATGGAGGAAGTCGTTCTCCGTAAGCTCACAAAGCCTCTCTCTGTCTTTCTGTGGGGCAAGGTGGTGGGCAGTGCTGCTCCACACCAGAACTCAGGGCCCCAAACCTTACTAGTCAGAAAATGAACAGAAAATTCCAAAGAGAAAGAAACCAGTATATTAAGGAGCCAATACATTAAGTGGTAGAAATTCACTCTGAAGAAAACCTGGGGCTGCAGATTTCTGAAGAAGCAGGATGACAGGTGCCCCAGGACATGCCTCTCTTTCTGTCTAATAGGAATTGCCTGAAGGGCTATTCCTTCTCGTCTCTGTGTAGCCAGGATAGCTGTTGCTAAGAGAGTCACCTCTGGGAGAAACCCATGTTTTCTTGAAAGGGATTTAGCATTATTCTCCCTTCTCTCTTTAAGCTACAAGTCTTTAAATTTTTAAAGTGTCTTCGTCTCTCTACAGAAAAAAAAAAAAAAACTCAACTAAAGATTCTCAGTAAATGTATATATTCTTAAATTGTGTGTATTTGTATGTTATGAATGTTATAAAATTCTACCGCTTGCTCATTCGAGTGAACCGTATTGCAATGCCCATGAGCGAGAGTAGTAGTATTGATCAATTTCAGTTATTGATTATTAGGAATTGTTAGTGAAAAAGAAATATTTGTTGTAATGAACTCTCTCCATATATATGGATATCCCAAACTGAGAAAGCCAGAATTGGGGAGCAGGAAAACGGAGAGACTTCTGCTGGGGTTTAATAGAGACACAATGGTAGAAGTCAGCACATTCATCTATTTAATGGGGAGGCATTGCACACCTCCTTTGTGCCTTGGAGCAAAGCAAGTTCCCATCTGAATGAACCTCTGTTTTCCTAAAGGGGCCCAGCTGCCCTGTTTACATGACTCAAGTGGGTGCCATTTACCGAGGCTACATGGAGGCCCTAGGGGAAGTTGGCATTGGTGAGGGAAGCTGAGGAGTCTGCTGAGTCTGGAGGGGATAAGTGCTCTGATGAAGAATGATGCCAAGTGAGGGGGAGGAGGGAGGAGAGGGAGGGGCTGCTTTTTCTGATGGTGGAAATCTCCTGAGACAGTGGAGCTGAGGCTGGCCCTGACTGCCAGGAGGCGGCTAGTCCGGTGGTCTCTGAGGAAGAGCATTCGGGGTATTTGTTTTGGGTCCCATCCTTGCATCCCTGGTTGCAGATGACCACAGCCCAGCGGGCCTGAGGGCCTGGGAATGACCTCCTGGGGGGCGGTGTACCCAGTGAACAGGAGACGCAGCCTCAGCAGCCGGGAGCTGCCACATAAGGCACCAGAGCTTTGCTGCACTCAGGCTGCTCCCTGTCAGCCGGACAAGGCACCCGCTTCGTGCTCGCTAATGATAGGTCTGCTTTCTGAGGCACCGTCCAGTTCTGAAGCGTAAACTGTGAACTGGTTAAGCCCAGCTCCTCTCTCCCCATGTCTCCTCCCTCCACAAGACTGGGTCCTCAGAAGTTTTTCTAAGACTATTATGCACATGGATTGCCATTGCCTTGTATAAAATGAATATCCAAGGCATGCAAGCAGTTTGATCATCAGCTGGTTAGACCTTGGCCTATGCAATAAGTCACCTACACATGAACCTTCAAGATGTGACCTTTCAGAGATGCAAACGTGCATTCCATCAACGTCAGGAGTGAGTGGAATTGCAGCTTGCCCTGCATCTCCTATTGCTGACAATCCTTCAGCTCTGCCATCTCCTACCTCCCCTTCCTCCTCCAGTCAGTAACCCTTCTTGCCAGTTCACTCGATGCCAGACTTAATGTCAGCTGGTGTAGTGGACTACTGTGCTTTTCAAGGTCCCATACTGTAGAATTAAAAATGTTTTCTTTAATTTTTTGTGTGTTCAGTTCAGTTGCTCAGTCGTGTCCAACTCTTTGCGACCCCATGAATCGCAGCATGCCAGGCCTCCCTGTCCATCACTAACTCCTGGAGTTCACTTAGACTCACGTCCATCAAGTCAGTGATGCCATCTGGCCATCTCATCCTCTGTCGTCCCCTTCTCCTCCTGCCCCTAATCCCTCCCATCATCAAAGTCTTTTCCAATGAGTCAACTCTTCGCATGAGGTGGCCAAAGTACTGGAGTTTCAGCTTTAGCATCATTCCTTCCAAAGAAATCCCAGGGCTGATCTCCTTCAGAATGGACTGGTTGGATCTCCTTGCAGTCCAAGGGACTCTCAAGAGTCTTCTCCAACAGAATGTGACAGAATGTGGTCCACTGGAGAAGGGAATGGCAAACCACTTCAGTATTCTTGCCTTTTTGTGTGTATTTTTATGTTATTATTTGTGTGGAAAGTATTATAAACCCATTACAGTACAGTGCCATATAGTTAATTGTGTGAGTTCAGTACCTAGGCAAATTTTGCTGGACTTATAAACAAATTGGACTTAGGAATTGCTCTAAGAGCAGATCTCATTCATAAGTAGGGAACTTACATACTTACCCAGTGTTTTAGAAAATGAACCTATATGACACTGCTTGTAAGAAGAGGCCGAGGTAGGAACTTTGAACTTTTGCTCTAAGGACAGTTGGGAGCTTTCAGAGTGTCTTTCCCCGGATGTGTCTACTGAGCTTTTTTTAAATTATAGGAATAACATATTTCTTAATAAGTCCAACAGTACAGTGGTATTTTAAAAAATTAATAATCTCCAATCCTCTCCTTCTCTAATAACTTGTATCATAGAATAGTGCAGTCAAGAGTGTAGACTCTCAGTCAGACACCCCGTGTAAAGCCTGCCTACCACTTGCTAGCTATGTGACCTGCACAGGTAAATCTGTTTTGGCCTTGGCTTCCTTATTTGTAAAGTGGGAGTGACTGCAATCTTTTACATACCTTAGGAGATTGTTGTATGAAATGAATAGCACATAATGCACTTAAAATAAAACCTGGTAAAAAGTAAAATCTATATTCATATTAGCGAATATGAGGTGTTGCTTCACTCTTTTTCTTCATTTTCTCTTAAATCGAATCATCATATAGAACTTAGTAGCTCATTAAAAAAATTTTTTTATTGGAGTATAGCTGATTTTCAGTGTTGTTTTAGTTTCTGCTGTACAGCAGAGTGAATGAGTTATACATAGACATATACCCACTCTTTTTAAGATTCTTTTCCCATATAAGTCATTACAGAGTACTGAGTAGAATTCCCAGTAATATATAGTAGGTCCTTATTAGCTATCTATTTTATACATAGTAGTGTCTTTTTTTACCACTTAATCTATCATAAGCATCATTCTAGATCCAGATTCAAGCATATGTAGAGATTGTTATAAATTTTTAACACCTGCATACTCCTATTTAATATTTGTTTGTTTGAACATTACATTACATTCTTACATATGAATGTTTCTAAGTTTTTACTCTTACAAACAAGGCAGTAATAAAGACTTTTGAACATCTATCCTATTGCATTTTTGCTTTTGTTTCTGAAAGATTCTTAAAAGTGAGAATTCTGGATCGAAAGTCATGAGATTTTAAGATGGTAATAGATGTCCCAAAATATCATAGCAATTTGCACTCCTACCAGAAATATATGAGTGCTCATTTCCCCATGTGCTTACCAGCAGTGGATATTATCAATCTTTAATTTTTTTTCCAGTCCACCAGGCAAAAAATAGAATCTCATTGTCCTTTCAGAAGACATTTCTCTGACTGCTGTTGAGATTGGGTACATTGAAAGTTCTGAGCTGGAGGGTTAAATAGTAAGATTCCTACTTGGAAACTCACTGGGGCTACAATATGGAGAACAGGTTAGAATGAGAGAATGGTCAGGAGACTGTTTCTCTTCTCCTACCATTACCTGTGACCTTAATAATAACCTCTACTCCCAGATGTCATCCTCTAACCCTTGATCTTTGTCCTGGGCTTGAGCATCACATTTCTTTTCCTGTGTTAGACATTACTCTGTGGATGTCAGTTGTAGAGGCAGCTCAAACTCCAGATGTTCAGAGTAAGTTCCTATATTCTGTGCCCCCTTCTTACCAAACCAATTCTTTCTTTTCTTTTAAAAAATCTTGTCTGCACTGGATCTTTGTTGTGGTTCACGGCTTTCTTCATTGTGGCTCATGGACTTTCTCTAGTTGCCCATATGGGGGATTCTCTAGTTTTGGCCTGAGCCCACGAGGGCTCAGTAGTTAGGGCACTCGGGCTCTCTAGTTGAAGTGCACAGGCTTAGTGGCCTCCACCACGTGGGATCTTAGTTCCCTGACCAGGAATCAAACCCATATCCCCTGCATTAAAAGGCAGATTCCTAACCACTGCACCACCAGGGAAGTCCCTCTCCTATCTTCTTGACTTAGTTAATGGCCTCACTATCCCCTTAATTCACTCTAGGACTAGGTTTAGTTAGTCCTTCCTGAATTACAGAACTTGGAGTCACTTTGCAGTCCTTATCCTTTCCCTCGCACAGCCAATCCATCCCCAAATCCTGTGATTTACCTCTGGCTTGATCATTTCATCCTCCCTGGCTGCCATTCTTTCTGGAGCTGTCATTGGCTTACATTTCATCATCTTTTCCTTGATTATTGGATAACTCCATGAGTTCCCAGCCTGATCATATTTCCTTGTCTTCTCTCTGTTTGGAATTTTCTTCCATCATTCACTCCTAAATTGGGAAGGGAGACTTTCTTCTAAGCTCAGCTGAGTGTTTCTTTTCCTGTGAAGCCCTCTGTTTTTCACACTCTGATTCCAGACAGAACTCATAACTCCTTCGTGCACCTTCTGTGCGCCCTACATTCTTAGGTTGCAAGACTTACCCCCATGACCAGCACTTGACTGCATGGTACTCTCTTTCTCCTTCAGATGTATGTGACATCTTTGAGAACATGGGCCATGACCTCCTCTTCCTTTTTATCCAGCACACTACTGGCAGAGGTAGCAGTTAACAGTTTGTTGAAACAAGGACAGCCCCCTGATTTAAACTTTTACTGCTAAGAGTGATCTTATTCATAAAATATATCACCTTTAAAATTCTTCAAAATTTTAAATTGTAAAACATCACTTACTTCTTGTAGAAAATGTGGGGAACATAATGAAAAGTAGAAACCAAAAGTGGTAGAGAGTCGTACATGTTCCTATTTATCATTTTATCTTGCCTTCCCACCTTTTAGTTTAAGAATGACTTAAGCATCTATAGTGGGAGGTTCCCCTCCACCTCCATGTCTCCATTCCTAGAATCTTGAGAGTCTTAGACTAAACTGAAGAGGAGGGAGCCTGCCATAATGTCAACTAATACTTCAAAGGGAAGGGCAATCTTTTAATATAATGAAAATTAAAAATAATGCTAGCAGAGGTTATCCTTCACAGTGTTTGATAATATGTAATATTTTTCATTGTGATGCCACAGGGTCTAGAGTTAAGTTCTTGTAGGAATGAACTGGATTAAATAAATTGATCATGTGACTCCCTACCATTCAATGTAGGATTTATCTCTCATCATGTATTGGGTTTTTTTGTTTTTTTTTTTCCTTAACAATAGACTTTCTCTGGTGAGATTCTGCTTATCTGCTTTTTTTTCATTTTAAGTGACCAACTAAAGCAATGAGAAAACTTATAATTGTTGTCTGCTTTATAATAGGGCTTGAGAAAAGACAAGGGAAATGAGACATATCTCATTCCACCAAATTTCTATATCATTAGACCCAGAAACAAACAAACAAAACAGTTGAATTTCCTTTGGGATTTCTGGTCAGCTATGACAGTAAATTTATTTTGTAACTGACATTTCTCCCTCTTTCATAATGAGAGATGTGATTGCAATTTCCACTTGTTTGATGTGCTATCTTAATTTATATACTGAATCCCATGATGCTGGACATTTAAATCTTCCTTTTTTATATTATAGTAATTATATTCCCTGATACCTCAGTTGATAAAGAATCTGCCTGCAATGCAGGAGACCCGGGTTTGATTCCTGGGTCAGGAAGATCTGCTGGAGAAGGGATAGACTACCCACTCCAGCATTCTTGTGTTTCCCTTGTGGCTCAGCTGGTAAAGAATCTACCTGTAATGCAGGAGACCTGGATTTGATCCCTGTCTTGGGAAGATCCCCTGGAGAATGGAAAGGCTACCCACTCTAGTATTCTGGCCTGGAGAATTCCATGAACTGTTCCATGGGGTTGCAAAGAGTTGTACCCAACCGAGCAACTTTCACATGAAACATTTTTCAGGATTTCAGCTTTATATCCTTAAGCCTGTTCTAGAATTACTGAATCAAAGGATAAGAACAGTTTGAGGTTCTTGATACATATCGCTAATTGTTTCTAAAAGAGTTTTTTCAAATTTATACTCTCTTCTGTATTATATGAAAGTGGTCATTTTGGTCACATCTTTTCTAAGAATGAGTGTTGACAACTAAAAAAATAATCCCTGCCTAATTTGTTAGGTGATCAGCAGCTCTAGAATTTTTGCAGTGTCTCTTCATCTCTTCAGGAAACCTCTAGATAGACCAAGAGTTCATCTATCACTATAAAGGTTTTAACTGGGCTAAAAGTCTGTTTCAGATTACTTTAAATGTTTTGATAATCCTATAATTCTTGGCCACCCTGAACGTTATTCCCATTTACAAGGTGCACAGTTGTGCTTCAAAAATGGGTAGTTATGAATAATGTGGGCTGTGTCATCTTTGTGTAGGAGGAATGACTCCGTGTAAGAGAGATGGCATCTGGAGGCCCCAGGGAGAAAAGAAAGGAAAGAAGATGTTTGATTAGGGTAAGTTGGGTAATCTGGGGGAAAATGAGCTCACTGAAATTTGCTAACCATAAATCATAGTTCTATGACCAAAGGACTGTTACAGAGTGTAACTAAGGGCTTGCTTTTCTTTTTTCAGGTTAAAATAATATTACATACATAACTCTCTGGGTAAAGGCAGGAGATAGGAAAGAAGGGAATGACACAGCAAAAACCTTGTCTGGACTACCTTCAAATTAGTATGTGCTAAACAGGCTTCCTTCAAGCCTGTTCAAGCAGTAAAGAATCTGCCTGCCAGTGCAGGGGACACAGCGGACACAGGTTCAGTTCCTAGGTCAGGAAGGTCCCCTGGAGGAGGCAATGACAACCCACTCCAGTATTCTTGCCTGGGAAATCCCATGGACAGAGGAGCCTAGCAGGCTACAGTCCGTAGAATCACAAAGAGTTGGACATTACTGAGCACACAGGCATGCTGAACACTCATTGTGACCCACTAAATGTCTTTGTCTTTCATGACATTTGGTGGCTTCTCTCGCTGTCTGCCTTTTGCATTGTATACAATGCAAAATGTAAAGGTTGACTTTCCAATCACTATTTGGAAAATCATTTCAAAGCCCCCAGAGTAGGAATTTGCTATTTGCAGCAAATGCTTCTCAAATAATTTCTAGCACTTCACAGATATTTTCGCCCCAATCACTGTGTATTTTTGTTGCTGTTCTTTGGTAGGAAAGTTGACCCGATGAGATGAGATTCTGCTCCTCTACCTTATTCATTTTCAGCGCTAACTAAAGCAATTGACAAGTGTGTATTGTTGTCTACTTTGTGCCAGGCTGTGAAAAGAACCATGAAGGCTGGCTTGGCAAATCTCATCCCATCAGATCCTTCAGTTTAGGAAAGAAGCTCAAATTGATTAGTAACTAAATGAAGTACTACTTTCAAATAGATTACATTCAGGTTTTGTAGAGAAACTTGTTGCACCAATAATGGAATTCATTCAGTGTATGCTGGGTAGGTGCCAAATGTTGGGGGTATAACATTATGAATGCAGACCAAGATTAATAAATTATTCTTATTTGAACTTCACCAAAAGCCTGTCTAGTATTATAGTCCTCATCTTCACCTAAAGATACTGAAACTCAGGGCTTCCCTGGTGGTCCAGTAGTTAAGACTTCACCTTCCAATGCAGGGGCTGTGAGTTCCATCCCTGGTCAGGAAGGCTAGGATCCCACATGCCTCATGGTCAAAGAACCGAAACATAAAAACAGAAGCAATGTTATAACAAATTCGATAAAAACTTTAAAATGGTCCATATTTTGTTTGAAAAGACAAAATTGAGGCTCAGAAATTTTAAATAAGTATCTTGTCAAGCAGAACCCCATGAGTAAGGGTATAAATGGCAATCCACTGCAATATTCTTGCCTGTAAAATGCTACAGACAGTGGAGACTGGTGGGCTACAGCTCACTGGGGTCACAAAAAGTCAGACACAACAGAGTGAGCACACAAACATCGTTCATGACTCAGTGAGGAGCTTTGCTTGCTTGGATTAGAGGATTCTACAAAGTGATTTGGAGAGAATATGATTTTGGAGGTAGAGTAGAACCTTTGGAACTAAATTAGATGTCCTTGATTTTTTTTGAAAAGTTTTAAGCAGGAATATGAGTATTAAAAATGATGCCTGTTATAGGTATATTGGTTGAATTGGGATGGGGAGAAATAGATTTATAAAGATTGGCTAAATAATGTTGTGATAGCAAATGTTTGGGGCTTCCTTGGTGGCTCAGGGGTAAAGAATTGCCTATCGATGCAGGAGACTCGGATTCAATCCCTGGGTTGGGAAGATCCCCTGGAGAAGGAAATGGCAATGCATTCCAGTATTCTTGCCTGGGAAATCCCTTGGACAGAGAAGCCTGGCAGGTCACAGTCCATGGGGTCACAAAAGGGTTGGACATGACTGAGCATCTGGTCCCATCACTTCATGGGAAATAGATGGGGAAACAGTGGCAAACTATTTTTGGGGGCTTCAAAATCACTACAGATGGTGATTGCAGCCATGAAATTAAAAGGCGCTTACTCCTTGGAAGGAAAGTTATAACCAACCTAGATAGCATATTCAAAAGCAGAGACATTACTTTGCCAACAAAAGTCCATCTAGTCAAGGCTATGGTTTTTCCACTGGTCATGTATGGATGTGAGAGTTGGACTGTGAAGAAAGCTGAGCACCGAAGAATTGATGCTTTTGAACTGTGGTGTTGGAGAAGACTCTTGAGAGTCCCTTGGACTGCAAGGAGATCCAACCAGTCCATTCTAAAGGAGATCAGTCCTAGGTGTTCTTTGGAAGGAATGATGCTGAAGCTGAAACTCCAATACTTTGGCCACCTGATGCAAAGAGCTGACTCATTGGAAAAAACTCTGATGCTGGGAAAGATTGAGGGCAGGGAAGGGGACAACAGAAGATGAGATGGCTGGATGGTATCACTGACTCGATGGACGTGAGTTTGAGTGAACTTCAGGAGTTGTTGATGGACAGGGAGGCCTGGCGTGCTGAGATTCATGGGGTTGCAGAGTCGGACACGACTGAGTGACTGAACTGACTGAGCAACTACACAACAGCTCCAGCCAATGTATGATATGCTGGACTTAAATGTGAATGGAAGAATGGAGAGGAGAAGACCCCAGTAAAGGAAATATCAAAAGAAAAATGTGGAAGTCTTAGTAACGAAATGGACATGATCACTGATAAAGCAAGGAAGAATACAAGATGATTTGGTTTTGAAGCTGGCAGCAAGGGGATTGGCAATTCAGTTGACAGAGAATTGGCTCCTTGAATTCACAGGCAACCAGGCAATTCTCTGAAAGCATTTCTGGTGCTGGGGGAACACAGAGGCCAAGGCTGGTTACCAAGCAGTTTTTCTGGCTTATGTATAGTCACTAAGTTGATTTAATGAGTTCAATTCAGTTCAGTCATTCAGTTGTGTCCGACTCTTTGTGACCCCATGAACTGCAGCGTGCCAGGCCTCCCTGTCCATCACCAACTCCTGGAGTCTACCCAAACTCATGTCCACTGAGTTGGTGATGCCATCCAACCATCTCATCCTCTGTTGTCTCCTTCTCGTCCTGCCCTCAATCTTTCCCAGCATCAGGGTCTTTCCCAATGAGTCAGCTCTTCGCATCAGGTGGCCAAAGTATCGGAGTTTCAGCTTCAGCATCAGTCCTTCAAATGAACACCCAGGACTGATCTCCTTCAGAATGGACTGCTTGGATCTTGTTGCAGCCCAAGGGACTCTCAAGAGTCTTCAAACCACAGTTCAAAAGCTTCAATTCTTCGGTGCTCAGCTTTCTTTATAGTCCAACTCTCATGATGAGAAAAGCTATCAAATAAAAGACAGAGAGGAGGAACTATTATTATCATTATGGATTTTATTAAAATAGTATTTCCACTGTTGATGGGTGGGGTTCTCTGTTATAAGAACAATAATACTAAACTACTTTATCCAGATTTCTGCCTTGCTTGGAGATGACATTTCTTCAAGCCACCACATGGGACAGATAGAGACTATAATTTTTTAATAACAAGGCTTTCACTTGTGAAGATTCGTAAAGTTTTTAGTCTCCTTGAAGAAAAGTATATTATGACAACTTGTATTTCTCTGGCTTCGGCTGACTAGCCCAGCTTCTGAATGCACTATTAGAACTACATGACTGCTATTTTAGTAACGTGGGCATTTGAACGAGTCACTAATAACAGAGGCCTTTGAATATAAGGATGTCCTGAGAAGATTTCAGTATAATTAGTAGCTCATAGAATAATTATATTCTTGTGTTCTGGAGTTTTCCTCATTTCAATAATGGTTAATATTTTATAATGGGAATATTATGTAGCCATATTTAGAATGGTTGGGACTTCCCTGTAGCTCAGATGATAAAGAACCTCCCTGTACTGCAGATCTGCATGGCAGATCAAGACCTGGGTTCGATCCCTGGGTCAGGAAGATCCCCTAGAGAAGGAAATGGCAGCCCACTCCAGTACTCTTGCCTGGAGAGTGGACAGAAGAATCTGGCAGGCTATAGTCCATGGGGTCACAAAGAGTCAGACACAACTGAGCGACAAACACACACACATATTTAGAATAATTATATTCTCATGTTAGAGTTTTTCTCATTTCAGTAATGAGAAATTATAAGGGTAATGTTATATAACCATATTCACAGCTTTTGGTGAATAATGGTGAGGCGGCTACATTAGGTGTCTTTCATGGACATAGAAGACCAGAATTATTAATGATTATATTTATTTCCTTATTTTTGGCTGTGCAGCATCTTCACTGCTGTGCATGGGCTTTCTTTACTTGTGGTGAGTGGGGGTTACTTTCTAGTTTCAGTGCATGACCTTCTCATTTTGGTGGTTTCTCTTGTTGCCTGTCATGGGCTGTAGGGTACTTGGGCTTCAGTCTTTTCGGAACATGGGCTCTGAGTTGTGGCTCCCAAGCTCTGGAGCAGCAGCTCAATAGTTTCAGCACGCGGGCTTCAGTACTCCAGGGCATGTGGGATCTTCTTGGATCAGGGACCTAACCTGTCTCTCCTGCATTGGCAGGTGGGTGTTTTTTACTTTTTGAGCCACCAGGGAAGCCCCAGACTGGGATTTTTAAATGGCTTTTTATCTGAGTCTCTTGAGAGAGGCAACAAAGCAAAATGGTAATAGGAGTTTTTAAGTCCTTTTGTTCCAAATCTTTGTTGAGTGCCTGAAACCTTGAGCTAATATAGATAGTTCCTGATTTAACGATGGTTTTAGGACTTTTTGACTTTGCAGAGTGAAAACGATACGTATTCAGTAGCTACCATACCTCAAACTTTTTGGCTCTTTTCCCAGACTGAGCATAAGCAGGAGGATATATTGTCATGAGGCTGTACATCATCTGTGAGCCACAGCTCCCAGTCAGGCATATGGTCTCAAGGGTAAATGACCAATACACTGTTATAAAGAGGGATTTCTGTTAGATGACTTTGCCCCAGTGTAGGCTGACATTAAGTATTCTGAGCACATTTAAGGCTGGCTTGGCGAAGCTATGACGTTTGGTAGCTTTGTTGTTGTTGCTGTCTGGTTGCTCAGTCATGTCTGACTCTTTGCTGCTCCATGGACTGCAGCACGCCAGGCTTCCCTGTCCTTCACTGTCTCCTGGAGCTTGCTCAAACTCATGTCCATTGAGTTGGAGATGCCATCCAACCATCTCATCCTCTGTCACCCCCTTCTCCTCCTGCCTTCAAATCTCTCCCAGAATTAGGATCTTTTCCAGTAAGTCAGCTCTTTGCATCAGATGGCCAAAATGCTGGAGTTTCAGCTTCAGCATCAGTCCTTCCAATGAGTATTCAGGACTGATTTCCTTTAGGATTGACTGGTTTCATCTCCTTGCTGTCCAAGGGACTCTTTGGGTAGTTTAGGTGTTTTAAATGCAGTTACAACTTAGTGAAAATTTTAACTTAGGGTGGTGTGTTGTGACCCCATCATAAGTAGGGGAAGATCTGTAGCTGTAATCAGTGGCTTTCAGATGCAGACTCTTTGATCTGAAATGAAAAAGAAAAAAAAAAAATATGGAATGCAACTAGTGACCTTCCAGTGTCTGGGGCCAAAGAGAAGCTGAGATCTCTTTGTTCTTCTTTGTCCACATACTCCTCCTTGTCCCTCCAATCAGCTGGCTCCTCTGTTCCCCTGACTTTATTAGATTGTCTATATGGACTTCCTACTTTGGAACTTATTATGTATTGTGTTCTAAAAATATATTCCAGATTTTTCACAGCAAGTTGACAAGCATTACCTGAAAAGCTACTGTATGCCCTGTGCCAGTTCCTGTGTGAGACATCTCCTCTGTGTTGACCGAGTCTGGCTCTTTGTCTCTATGGAGACCCTGCTAGAATGCTACCTAACACTCCCAGTAGGGTGCTATTTGGTTTGGGATTTGGGCGATGCTGGGACAAGAGCTCCTTAGTGAATTAGTGTCGTATGTTACTGAGACTGCTCAATACCATATTCTTTTCAGTGACTATGAGCCTTCCCTTATATATATATTTATGTATAGATATCTGTATATAGGGTTGGACATGGTATTTTATATGTATGATATTATATATTTTTATATATAAATATATGATGGTATTTTATAAATGATATTTATTTGTTTATTTATATGCTTCCCAGGTGGCTCAGTGGTAAAGAATGATGATGATGATGATGATGATACTGTCACTTCAGTTGTGTCTGACTTGTTGCGACACTATGGATATAGTCTGCCAGGCTCCTCTGTTCGTGGGATTCTCTAGGCAAGAGTACTGGAGTGGGTTGCCATGGCCCTTCTCCAGGGGATCTTCCCAACCCAGGGATTGAACCCATGTCTCTTATGTCTCCTGCACTGGCAATCCACCTGACAATGCTGGAAGAGACAGGAGATACAGGTTTAATCCCTGTGTCAGGAAGATCCCCTGGAGTAGAAAATGGCACTTCACTCCAGTGTTCTTGCCTGGAAAAGCCCAGGTTGCCTGGAAAATTCCATGGACAGAGGAGCCTGACTGGCTACAGTCTGTGGGGTCACAAAGAGTTGGTCATGATTGAATGACTGAGCATACACATTTATTTATATTATACAGTCAGACACGCTGAGCAACTGAACTGAATTGAACTGATATATAAAATATCATATATATTTCATGCTATAAATATATCTACCAGAGGCTATTATTAAAAAATAGAGATAGGATGTAGTGAAGCAGTGAAAAGAGACCATGAACAGAAGATTTCTATTCTTGAATTTCCCTAACCTGCTGGGAGGCTTTGTCCCGGTTGTCTAACTTTGGGCAAATCCTTTGGTTTTTCTGTACCTTGGCTCCCCATCTGTAAAATGAATGGTTGGGCTAGGGACTGCTTGTCATTCCTGCCTTTTGCCCTAGCTCTGGCAGAAAGAAAAAAGAAAGATAAGGCTAAGTTGTGTCCGACTCTTGCGATCCCATGAACTGTAGCCTGCCAGGTTCCTATGTCCACGGGATTCTCCAGGCAAGAATATTGGAGTGGATTGCCATTCCCTTCTCCAGGGAAACTTCCTGACCCAGGAACTGAACCCAGGTCTCCCACTTTGCAGGCAGATGCTTTACCAACTGAGCTACACAGGAGGTGCTGGCATTCTGTTATCAAATCTTCTATAACTTTCATTAGGACAAAGTGGTACCTTCTATACTCTGAGAATGCAGTAAACTGATGTATAGCGTATTAAAGTGATAGTAGTAGTAAACGATACGTTGCTTGCCGTTCAAAAACCCACCCTTTTCCTTTATTGGAAAATAAATCTACTTGAATGGATTATTTGCGTGAAGTTACTCTCATGTCTCTTTTAACTTGGGTGTTTTGTGGATATAAAATAAGTCTAACTTTCTTCAAAAGAGATAAAGGCTCAGTGTTTAATCAGACCATTTTACTGCTATCCAAGGGCAGTATATTTTCATTTCATGGAAAGTGATTTTTTTCAGTAGACTAATATGGGCCCATCATATTTCCATGGTGGACCTGGGGAACAAGATTGGTATGCAGAGTTGAAAAAATACAGAGCAAAGGGAACTAGGTAGAACAAAATGGGCCCTATTAAGTCTGTGTTTCCTTTAGAGAGGAAAAAAGGCACAGCTGCTCCTGTGAATCTAAAATAAAGAAATAAAGGTTTGTTGTTTAATTATTCAGTTACATGCTCCCTGTTAGTCATGAAAGTGAAAGGGAACTGAAGAGTCTATTTAAATTAAACTGTCACAGGGCATTTTTCTGGGCTTTAGCTGCTTCTCTGACTTGTCCTGGGATGCTCACTTTCTGGTTTGGCATCAACCCTATGATGATGGTCATATTGCCCTTGACAGCTGGTGAACTTAAGAGGTGGGAAGGTGGTGGGGTGCCAGGCAGGAGGAGGACTTGGGGACACCTGCACTCATCTTCCCATTCAATCAGGGGAACACATGCCCTCTGAGAAGGCAAATCCTTGCCTGGCCCTGTGATCTAATGTACCCTGTAATTTCTAGGGCAAAATCATCATTTCTTTGGTTACTTTTGAGTCTTGTTCTTTTGAACCAAAGTTGGACTCTTCCACAAGATTTCCTACCCAGAGTTTAAAGCTCCCTCTGATCTTTCCCCAATTCACTGCAAGCTTTTATTCCCTTGCCAGGGCTCTATGGCCGTCAGTTACAGGACCCGGGTGCGATTTTGCCAGCAGCTAAATCTGGTCCCTTGATAACGACCAAAGGCAGTGGCTTCCAACGGAGGCTGCTCTGGCCTTCGGCTTGTTGTGTGGTCAGACTACTAACTGCTGCCTCTGACGTTTGTCAGATGCTTAGGAATGAAGATATTTTAGTCTCAGATTCTGTTTCCTACCCCTCCTGTGAATTTGAAGTTTGCACATATATGGTTCTAAAGGGGAATGAGTAGGTTGCCTGAGGTCACAGTTCTTCTCTGGGTCTCATTTTCCTCATCTGATAAAGAAGAGAGAGTTGTCTTTTCCAGTTTGGATTCCTTTTATTATTATCACTTATATGTGGGATCTAGAAAAGTGGTACAGATGAACTTACTTGCAAAGCAGAAATAGAGACACGAATGTGGAGAACAAATACATAGATACCAGTCCCTGTACGAGGGAAAGGTGGTGTGAATTGGGAGGTTGGGATTGACACATATACCCTATTATGTATGGATAGGTAACTGATGAGAACCAACTGTGCAGCACAGGGCAGTCTACTCAGTGCTCTGTGGTGACCTAAATGGGAAGGAAATCCAAAAAGGAAGGGATGCATATCCTTCCCGTTTAGGTCACCCCAGAGCACCGAGGTCACCCCAGAGCACTGAGGAGGGTTCCCTGTGCTATGCTGCTGCTGCTTAGTTGCTGAGTCGTGTCCGACTCTTTGTGACCCTGTGGACTGTAGCCTGCCGGGCTCCTCTGTCCATGGGGATTCTCCAGGCAAGAATACTGGGGTGGGTTGCCATGGCCTCCTCCAGGGGATCTTCCTGACCCAGGGATCAAACCCAGGTCTCCCTCATTGGAGGCAGATTCTTTACCATCTGAGTTACCAGGGAAGCCCAAGAATACTGGAGTGGGTAGTCTGTTTCCTCTCCGGGGGATCTTCCTGACCCAGGAATTGAACTGAGGCCTCCTGCGTTGCAGGCAGATTCTTCACCAGCTGAGCTACCAGAGAAGCCCTCCTTGTGCTATACATATATTTATGTATATGGGTTACAACTAACCCAACGTTGTAAATCAACTATATGCCAATAATTGTTTTTGAAAAGGAGAGGGTGGTCTGAGGTCTTTGCAGCTCTAACACACCAAGATATCACAAGATCCACATATTTATCTCTGTTTTCCTACCAAGCTCCTGCTCAAACCCTATCCACTCCGTGAGGCTTCTTTGTCCCCCGTCTCCATCAAAATAAATGTCTCTCTTTGCAATATCGTCTCATCATGTTCTATTATAACTGTCAGCATAGCTCGCTTTGTGTTTCAAGCCATTAATCTGTGTCTGTCTCCCTGACCAGACTGTTAACTTCTAAATATCAAGACAGCTCATGTGTTATTTATCTTTCCATTTCTCCCAGTGCTCTCTGCAGTGCAGGCAGGCACTGGAGAAATGTCTGAATTGAACAGAACTTTTCACTTGCAGGAAACAATCTGTGAGCAGGTCCATAGAAATACAACAGGTTAACTCTGGGAGATGGGCGAGGACAGGGAAGCCTGGTGTGCTGCAGGCCATGGGGTCACAAAGAGTCACACACGATTGAGCAACTGAACAACAACAAAAATCTCAATTCCTGTTAACCTCTATAGAGGCTTAGCCGTAGAGGAGACTTAGCTCCGTGCTCCCAGACCAAAGTTAATTAAAAGGACAGTTGGCTCTGAGACTTCTAGTTCCCTAATGCATTTTTAAAGTTCTGTGGCAAATAAGGTTATTTCAATTCCTGCCAGATTAATGACCCCACAGTGAAGCTGCCTGTACAGACAGTCCAGAGATAGCCAGCTTTGAAATCCATTGAAAACAGAGACTGGTCAGAGTTCTTTTTCACTGTTGTGGCAGAAAATTCAAAATGGTATCATTTCAGCATATTCTTCAAAGATTTATTGAGCCTATGGTATGTTCAGAGTATAGCAGAATGTGCAAGGATGAAGAGAACCTAGCCTCTGCCCTTAGAAGTTAGCAGCTTTATGGAAGTTTATAAGAAATTGCTTACATGAGTCTAATGTGAGTCTGAGTTTAATAATTGCAACTAGCACATGAGAAAATGCCAGTTACGGGGTTCAGAGGAAAGAAAACTTACATGTAACCAAACTAATTCAAAAAAGCTTTTATTTGTATTTTTCATTAAGTTGATTCTTTCTGCTTTTATTTTATAGCATTATAAAGGTTACTTTCCATGTACAGTTATTACAAATATTGGCTTCATTCCCTGTGTTGTGCAATACATCATTATAGAGCTTCCCAGGTGGTTCAGTGGGTTAAGAATCCACGTGCAGCGCAGGAGACGCGGGAGATGTGAGTTCAAACCCTGGGCTGGGAAAATGCCCTGGAGAAGCACAAGCAACCCACTCCAGTATTCTTGCCTGGAGATCACCATGGAAAGAGGAGCCCAGTAGGCTGCAGCCCATACTGTGGCAAAGAGTTGGACACAACTGAAGCGATGGAGCATGCACACACGAACAGACTGTCTTAAGCCCAGCAGTTTGTGCCTCACTCCCCTCGCCCTATATTATGCCTCCTTCTCCCTCCCCACTGGTAACGCTAATTTGTTCTCTGTATCTGTGAGTCTGCTTCTTTTTTGTTATGTTCACTAGGTTGCTGTATTTTCTTGGATTCCACATATGAGCGATATCATACAGCATTTGTCTTTCTGTCTGACTGATTTCACTAAGCATAATATTATCTAAGTCCATCCATGTTGCTGCAAATGGCAGAATTTCATTCTCTTTAATGGCTAAATACTATTCCATTGTTTCCATACGCCACATCTTTCTCCATTCGTCTGTTTATGGACACTTAGTTTGCTTCCATCTCTTGGCTGTTGTAAATAATGCTGCTATAAACATTGTGATTCATGTATCTTTGGGAATTAGTGTCTTGTTTCAGAAAGCTTTCAGAACACAGAATTTGAGAATGGCATTGAAGGATACATGCAATTTTAGTACATCTTGCTGTATGAGCAAGATGAGGAAGTGAGGCCACCTGAAGAAATAATACTCCAGCTTTTTCAGAATGGAGATTATGTACATCAGAGTACTGTGAGGTAAAGCAGGGGAGGTGGGGGGGTTCATACTATGGAGGAGATTGAATTCCAAGAGCATGGCTTGTCCTGGAATTGGTAGGTTAGGGCATGAGAAAAAATTCTGATAGGAGAGCGAATATTTTAAATCAGAGATCAGTAAACTTCTGGCAGTGGTCCAAATCTGACCTGCTGTTACATTTTCTCAGAACACAGCCATGCCTGTTTATGTGTAATTTATAGCTGCCGTCTAGTCAAGGCTGATTTTTCCAGTGGTCATGTATGGATGTGAGAGTTGGACTATGAAGAAAGCTGAGTGCTGAAGAATTAATGCTTTTGAACTGTGGTGTTGGAGAAGACTCTTGAGAGTCCCTTGGACTGCAAGGAGATCCAACCAGTCCATTCTGAAGGAGATCAGCCCTGGGATTTCTTTGGAAGGAATGATGCTAAAGCTGAAACTCCAGTACTTTGGCCACCTGCGAAGAGTTGACTCATTGGAGAAAAGACTCTGATGCTGGGAGGGATTGGGGGCAGGAGGAGAAGGGGACGACAGAGGATGAGATGGCTGGATGGCATCACGGACTCGATGGACGTGAATCTGAGTGAACTCTGGGAGTTGGTGATTGACAGGGAGGCCTGGCATGCTGCAATTCATGGGGTCGCAGAGAGTCGGACACGACTGAGCGACTGAACTGAACTGAACTGATAGCTGCCTTTGGCTTACATGGGAGTTAAGTAGTTGTGACAGAGACGCTGTATGTCACATACATGTACAGAGATGCTATAAACCACAAAGCCTTAGCTATTTACTATCTGGCCTTTAATAGAAAAGACCCCTCATATAAACACCATTCATTCATTCATTCAGCCATCCATTTATTTACTCATTTATTGATTGATTCAACAAACAACATTTAATGAGTGCTCAGGATATACCCTGGTATTCTTTCCTCTATTGTTTAATTTAAGTTGGGTCCTTATTCAAATTGCCCTTTAGAATTGTTCTGCGGGATTTAAATTCTTGTGTAATTCATGTGTGATCCATCATCAGACATGCCGTTTCTTCACATGTCAAGAAAATGTTCCTGTTACAAACATTCATAGCTAATCTTATCAGGGCTGAAGTTCAAGCAACATTTATATCAATGACTGAGGTGGGAAGTGAAAATGTAAGATTATAAATTAAGTAGTGCAGCCAAGAAGGTTAACTACAATGTAAATGAAAGACAACGAGGCCGATTGTACTATGTAAGTAAGAATTAGTTTGGCCACTTTCTTAATAGCTGGTTGGCTTAACTTTTCTCCTAAGGAAAGATGGCAGCAGAAGGGAATACGGCCCCATATACCAACCTCACACCACTTATATGACTGTTTTTACCACCACTGCGTCTGCCATTTTTAAATACTAATACTTCTTTCTTATGGCATTCTGCAATGGCACGTGAAAGTAATCCTGTGTTCTTTTGCTAGATCTGCTATAACAAATATCAGAGACCAGGTAGGTTAAATTGTTGTTATTCAATCCCTAAGCTGTATTCGACTCTTTGTGACCCCGTGGACTGTAGCCCTCCAGGCTCCTCTGTCTGTGGAATTCTCCAAGCAAGAATACTGAAGGGGGTTGCCATTTCCTTCTCCAGGGGATTTTCCTGACCCAGGAATTGAACCCAGGTCTCCCACAGTGCAGGCAGATTTTTTATCATCTGAGCCACCAGGGAAGCCATGAAGTGATAGAGGATCATAGCGTCCTCCATAGCATAGATGCTATGATCTTAGTTTTTTGAATGTTGAGTTTTAAGCCAAATTTTCACTCTCCTCTCAACTTCATCAAAGGGATCTTTAGTTCCTCTTAGATTTTTGCCACTAGAGTAGTATTATTTGCATAACTGAGGTTATTGATATTTTTCCCTGGCAATCTTGATTCCAGCTTGAGCTTTATCCAGCCCTGCCTTTCATATGATATACTTTCCATATGAGTTAAAAAAGCAGGGTGATGATATACAGCCTTGTACTCCTTTCCCAATTTTGAACCAGCCCATTGTTCCAGTTCTAACTGTTGCTTCTTGATCTGCATACAGATTTCTCTGGTGACAGGTAAGGTGGTCTGATATTCCCATCTCTTTAAGAATGTTCCACAGTTTGTTGTGATCCACAAAGTCAAAAGGCTTTCATATAGTCAATGAAGCAGAAGTAGATGTTTTTCTGGAATTTCCTTGCTTTTTCTATAATCCACCAGATGCTGGAAATTTGATCTCTGGTTCCTCTTCCTTTTGTAAATCTAGCTTTTACATCTGGAAGTTCTTGGTTCATGTACTGTTGAAGCATAGCTTGAAGGATTTTGAGCCTAACCTTGCTAGCATGTGAAATGAGTGCAGTTGTATGGCAGTTTGGACTTTCTTTGGCATTGCCTTTCTTTGGGATTGGGATGAAAACTGACCTTTTCTAGTCCTCTGACCACTGCTGAGTCTTCCAAATTTGCTGTCATACCGAATGTGGCACTTTAAGGCATCAAATTTTAGGATTTTAAATAGCTCAGCTGGAATTCCATCACCTCCACTAGCTTTGTTCCTAGTAATGTTTCATATGGCCCACCAAACTTCACACTCCAGGATGTCTGGCTCTAGGTGAGTGATTACACCATCATGATTATCTGGGTCATGAAGATCTTTTTTGTACTGTTCTGTGTATTCTTGCCACCTCTTCTTAATCTCTTCTGCTTCTGTTAGATCCTTGCCATTTCTGTCCCTTATTGTGCCCATTTTGCATGAAATGTTCCCATGGTATCTCCAATTTTCTTGAAGACATCTCTAGTCTTTCCTTTCTATTGTTTTCCTCTATTCCTTTGCATTGTTCACTTAGGAAGCTTTCTTATCTCTCCTTGCTATTCTTTGGAACTCTGCATTCAGTTGGGTATATCTTTCCTTCTCCTTTGCCTGTAGCTTCTCTTCGTTTCTCAATTATTTGTAAGGCTTCCTCAGACAATCACTTTGCCTTCTTGCATTTCTTTTTCTTGGGGATGGTTTTTATCACTGCCTTCTGTACACTGTTAACGAACATCTGTCCATAGTTCTTCAGGCACTCTGTCTACCATATATAATCTCTTGAATCTATTCGTCGCTTAGAAGGGGATGACAGAGGATGAGATGGTTGGATGGCATCACCGACTCAATGGACATGAGTTGGAGCAAGCTCTGGGAGTTGGTGATGGACAGGGAGGCCTGGCATACAGTCCATGGGGTCGGAAAGAGTCAGACATTATTGAGTGACTGAACTGACTGACTGACTGACTGTATAATCCTAAGTGTTTAGGTCATACCTGAATGATCTAGTGGTTTTCCCTACTTTCTTCCAATTAAACCTGAATTTTCCACTCAGGAGCTTATGATCTGAGCCACAGTCAACTCCCAATCCTGTTTTTGTTGACTGTATAGAGCTTCTTCATCTTCAGCTGCAAAGAATATAATCAATGTGATTTCGGTATTGACAATCTGGTGACGTCCATGTGTAGAGTTGTCTCTTGTGCTGTTGGAAGAGGTTGTTTGCTATGATCAGTGTATTCTCAGTGTGGACTCGGGTTTGATGAGTATACTTTTTGCTAACAAGATAAGGAATTTTCTTCCCATGAGAAAGGTGGCAGAATTGAACATCTTCCCCCCAAATTGAGCTTCTTCCTGCCCTGGGTTTGCAGTCAACAATCTGGGGTTTTTGAAAGTGGAGAAGAGCCATCAGCACAGAACAAGGTTCCCCTGCAGATGCCTGGGGCCTGCAGACAGTGGGCCTGAGTCATGTGTGCAACCCATTTATGTTTCTTTGGCCTTGGTTGTGTGTTAAGAAAATTGGGAGACTTAGGGAAAAATCCAGAATTCTAGCTTCTAAAAAAGCTGAATATGCTGTATTCCAGTTGCATATGCTACTGGTGTGAATTGGGGATTTGTTGCTGCTGCCTGTCGCTGTTATTTCCCAGCACTGTGGTTGCAATTCATCAACCCACATGTACTGCTCCTTTGAATAGAAAGCTAGGCACGAGCACCTTGTGTTTCAAGAAAAGAGTTTTCCTGAGTGAAAGGTGAGGACATAAACCTTCGGTATAACGCGCTGGTGTGTTTACCCATTTTGGTCACCTGCCTGCCCCTGTTGTGACTTGAAGGGGTGACCCTCCTGTGGAAATTGGGGACATAGTGCTTCTGAGAGTCTCCCAAGGGATAAAAGGAAACAGGTTATCACAGCCCAGGCCCAGGCGGAGTGAGACAAGGGTGGGGGAGAAATTGTAAGAGGACTACACACCTACCCCTGTCAACCTCCCATGAGTTCTGGGGTCTTTATCCTGGTGAAGTGCTGAGTCTACCAGAGAGATTTGGTGATGCTATGGAAACAAATGGCCCTTAAATCTCAGTGTCCTAAGGCAGTGGTTTTAATTTCTTCCTCACACCACACGTGTCCATTGTGTGTGAACTGCAGGTTCTGCCTTGTGCCAGCATCACTCCAACATCTCAGCTGACAAAGCGGACACCACCAGGAACAGTGCCAGCTGTTAGAGGGAAGGAGAACTGTGGCTGGTTGCTCACTGGTTCTTCAAACTCTCCCTTGGAAATAACACATGCTCTTTCTATTCACATTTCGTTGGCCAACTGTCACATGGCCATGCCAAACTACTGCAAAGATCAGGCTTCATACAACCCTACCATGCCCAGAAGGCAGAGTTGGGAATGTTTGGCAAATAGCACTCAGAGCTAAGACATTAACCTCTAGAGCAGTGGTTCCCAACCTTTTTGCACATCAGGCACCTATTTTATGGAAGACAATTTTTCTTCAGACCAGGGTGGAGGGAGATGACTTTGGGACATTGCATTTATTATGCAGTTTGTTTCTATTATTATTATTATTACATCAGTTCCACCTCAGATCATCAGACATTAGATCCTGGAGATTGGGGAATCCTGCTCTGGAGAATCTCTCTTAATTTATTGGTACTACAGAAGGAGCTGGAATCAGCCCTGCTTACACTGAACTTTAGAAAGAAATGATCGGTAAAAATTTACATGACTGGTCATGTTGACAGCCATGGAATCAGAGACCGTGTACTTGGACATGAACTTTGAGGAAGTGGGCTGTTTGTCTAGTTGCCCTTTGGCCAACTGAGCCTAGGAAGCTTAGAAAGGGTTTCTGACCCAAAGCACTAAAAAACATTCCCATTTTAACAGCACAGCAGAAGCTTTTGTTTTCTTCCAGAAAGAAAAAAAAAAACAAACAACAAACCAAACCATGATTTTGGCCTTTCATTGCTCTTTTTCTCCTCTCACCCTCAAAGTGACTTTCAGCCTATGTGCTTTTTGGACATGGCATGATTTGAATGTGTTGACAATTTAGTGTATTCTTTTACAATTCAATAAAACCCACACAGGCATTCTCTAAGTATATCTGTAGAGTGGTAGTGAATAGCTTGCTAAACATTTAAAATTGGATCATCAAATAACCAAGTGTGATTTCAGAAAGTTCTCAGGACTTCTAATCACCAAGTCAGTGCACTTGACTGGTTTATATTTTCCTAAGGGAATGCATCGGTATTGTTCCCTGAAAGATGTTGATGGTGCAGAGGTTTTCAAGCAGACATCTTAATCTTTCAGGGGAATTTTAGCTGCTGAAAAGTCACGTCTACTATCATCAAGATATATACTGTAAAAAAATTTTTTAAAGTAGCTCCATATGATTTGTCTTAGTAGAGGGAAAAAGGTTAATTATTGACTGCTGCTGCTGCTAAGTCACTTCAGTCGTGTCTGACTCTGTGCAACCCCATAGATGAGAGCCCACTAGGCTCCTCTGTCCCTGGGATTCTCCAGGCAAGAATACTGGAGTGGGTTGCCATTTTCTTCTCCATAATTATTGACTATTCATACAGAAATAGAAGTATTTTGCCCAAGAATGTGACCAGTAGCTGGGAGCTGTGCGGTCTCACCAGACATTTATGTGCTTTAATCAAGGAGGGGTATGAGGAATATTGTATAATATTAAATAGAAGACATAGAAGACACAGATAAATGAAGCTCCACATGTTGGGGAAATAAATACCAGAAAACTCTATTGAAGTTCTTTTATTTTCATCAAAGAATCAAAAATCTTTATGTGAGTCTCTTTATGTTTTACTTAGGGTGTTAACAAGGAGAAATGAAAAATACAGAATTACTTTTTCTAGATCTTTTTTTTTCTAAAACACATAATTCACAATGACATAATTATTTGATCTCCCCAAGTCTATATCTGTGAAATACCCAAGGAAGCAAGATCATACAATGCAACTTGACAGGTCATCTCATAGTACATACTACATCTCATACTACATCCTATTTTGAGGCATACTTATCCATGGATTTCTAATGACTGGTGTTGTATCAGTATAATAAACCCTTTGATTAAGAGTAGAAATGAAGATGTCCTCAACAAAAGAGACAATAGAATCAACGTCCCTTTGAGAGAATAGAATATAACCAACTTTAATGCAACAAACTCCCAAAGTTCTCATCTAGCATCCTGGCTTCTGGCAGACTGGTTGTTCTTAGACTCTTCTTCTGTGGGGTCAGTGCCTAGGTGGCCTTTATGAAAGACATCTAGTACTCTGATTTCCTCCAGAGAAAAGTGATTCCATTCATTCCACCCAGGAGCTTGCATTTCTTCTTTTCATAGCAATATGTGCCTTCTTTTCATCTAAGTGTCACTGCAAGACTTTGCAAAAGCAGTTATTTGCAGATCATGGAAAGTATGTTATTCCATTTGTCAGACAGAGAAACTGAGCCAGAAAGACTTAAAAAAGTAAAAAAGGCCATTTTCCTAAGTATAGGAGAAACCAGAAGGCATAAATCATGGCTGTGATTCTAATGAAGTGATCTGATTAAATTGCAATCCATAGTACTTTTTTTTTTCATCTTCAAAATCAACCCTGCAATTAAAACATAATTATGCTTTGCTCTTTTGTGGTATCTTTCACCCAGGGAACAGAAAGTGCTTTACAAACATTAATTAAGCAGCACAACACCCCTGTGAGGAAGGTAGGAATTATCCTGCTCTTAGATGTTGGTGACATAGAAACTGAAGAATTTAGTAACTTATCCATGATTACGATGGGAATTGTCGCTGAAGGTTCCATATGGTTGAAGTCTCTCTGTGGTCTTATGCTTCAGTTAGATGGTCTTTGAAATGTATTAATCATCTTTTGTGAAAAATTCTTATTGTTATTAGCATTTGGTGTGTTTTAAAGAGAAGGTAAGATTTTGTGAATCATTTTCATCATATATCTTTTTAAAATTTTAAGTCTGAGCCACTTCCCTAGTGATAGGGAACATTTTGGTATGTTTTATGGCTTGAGTACTCTATCTAGGGTCTCACCTGAACCTGAAAGTCATAAAATTATCTTTTAGTAAACTTTTTATGAAGCTGTATTGAAATAATACATAGATACATAAGCAATGCAAAAATTGTAAACATAAGTCTTGATGAATTTCACAGAGTGAATATATCTGTAAACACCAGCACAGGGTATTCACAGCACCCAGACCCTCACCCTGGTTGCCCCCTCGCAGTCGCTGCTCACCCAGAGGTAACCAGTAGCCAGTGTGCTAACAGCATAGATTAGCTGTGCCTGTCTTTACTTTTTAGATGCAGGGAATCACACTGCAGGTACTCGTTTGCCTCTGGCTTATTTTGTTTGGCATCTTGTCTGTGAGATTCATCCATGTTGTTGCCAGCAGTTATATTAATTTCCTTCTCATTGCTATACAGTATTCAGTTGTTAAAACCTCACAATTTCTTTATCTATTCTACTGTTGATGAACAGTTGGACAGTTTCCGGTTTGGGGCAATTTAAATATTGTTTTATATTTTTAAATTAATATTTATTTATTTGACTATGCCAGATCTTAATTGCAGCACTCGAGATCTTTGATCTTTAGTTGCAGCCTATAGAATCTTTATTTGTGGCATGTGGGATCTAGTTCCCTGACCAGGGCTCTAACCGGGGCCCCTGCATTGAGAGCACAGTCTTAGCCATTGAACCACCAGGGAAGTCCCAATTATTGTTTTAAAGGTATGCTCCTTCAGTTAGGTTGAAATAATCAAAGATATCTTTTTTCACGTGCTTTACTCATGAAGGCACTGAGATAGACGATGTGTTCTAAAGAGTTGCTGGATGTTATTCAGGTAAGGAAGAATGAGAGAAAAGAACCTGTTTCCCAGGTGAGGGTGGGGATAATTAAACTTTTTCTCTAAACCTGAAAATATAATCTGCCTTTATTCATTAGTTGAGTTCACAGGAGGCATCTTAGGGAAGTTTAGAGAGCTCAGTTACCAGGTAGACCTGGGCGTGAACTCCAGCTCCAGTATTTACTGTATGATCTTGATCAGCTCAGCCTCACTCAGCTCCTCTTTCCTTAACCATCAAATGGTCTCTAGTTTTGTTGAAAAATATGAAGTTAAATACACTGCATGAAGTAGGAACTCTGTGAATCCTATATGCTATTAGATACTTTTTGACCCAATATGACTCTATGTCCTCCCAGATGGAGCTCTTACTGACTTGGATTATAATTTTGGATTGTTAAGACTACTTATTTGAAAATTCAGTAAATACTGTACAGTGAGTATGTGTACTTGCTATGCTGCTTCAGTCATGTCAGACTCTTTGAGACCGCATGGACTGTAGCCCACCAGGCTCCTCTGTCCATAGGATTCTCCAGACAGTACTGGAGTGGGTAGCCGTTGTCTTCTCCAGGGGACCTTCCTGACCCAGGGATTGAACCTACATCTCCTGCAGCTCCTGCACTGCAGGCAGACTCTTTACTGTTGAGCTGCAAGGGAAGCTCACATACAGCAAGTATAGGAGCATCTACGTGAGAGTCGGACTGTGAAGAAGGCTGAGCGCTGAAGAATTGATGCTTTTGAACTGTGGTGTTGGAGAAGCCTCTTGAGAGTCCCTTGGACTGCCAGGAGATCCAACCAGTCCATTCTGAAAGAGATCAGCCTTGGGATTTCTTTGGAAGGAATGATGCTGAAGCTGAAACTCCAGTCCTTTGGCCACCTCATGCGAAGAGTTGACTCATTGGAAAAGACTCTGGTGCTGGGAGGGATTGGGGGCAGGAGGAGAAGGGGACGATTGAGGATGAGATGGCTGGATGGCATCACTGACTCAATGGATGTGAGTCTGAGTGAACTCCGGGAGTTGGTGATGGACAGGGAGGCCTGGCGTGCTGTGATTCATGGGGTCACAAAGAGTCGGACACGACTGAGCGACTGAACTAAACTGAACTGATATTCAAAGAGACCTCTGACAGTAAAGGGACCTTCACCATTAAGTGTATCTATATTTCTGTTTGAGATATATTCATGATGAATATACCGTGGTCAATTGATTCAATCTTGGCCTCCCTGAAAGAGTTTATCATAGATAGAAGAAAAGAGCAGACCAACTATCATTACAGACATAGTCTATAAACATCTTGATTTAATGTATGGTTTAGGTTGGAAAATTGTTGGCTCTAAGCACAGAATTCTGTAGAAGTGGAAACCTGAGGAGAAAATTGTTATGGGACTTTGCATTTGTTGGTTCCTAGATCAAGGAGCCTCATGTTAAATGATATTTTCTAAATGATAATAGTTGGAGTGAACTGAACTGGAGAAGTAAGTAATATTTTTGCCTGACATGTCTGGCTGCCAGTTAAATTCATTTCATATGTTCATGTATTTCCATGGAGAGTCATTTATCTGAATCACTGCTGCTGCTAAGTCGCGTCAGTCGTGTCCGACTCTGTGCGACCCCATAGACGAGAGCCCACCAGGCTCCCCCGTCCCTGGGATTCTCCAGGCAAGAACACTGGAGTGGGCTGCCATTTCCTTCTCCAGTGCATGCAAGTGAAAATTGAAAGTGAAGTTGCTCAGTCGTGTTCGTGATCCCATGGACTGTGGCCCACCAGGCTCCTCCGTCCATGGGATTTTCCAGGCAAGAGTGCTGGAGTGGGGTGCCATTGCCTTCTCCACTACATTGTCCTATTCCACCTTTCCCCATCTGAAGAAATGGTACACAGTTGCTGAAGCTAGAGCCTGAATGTTCCTTTTTTTTTTTTTGCTACTCTGGGTCTTTGTTGCAGTGTGTATTCTCTTCACTGCAGCATGCAGGCTTTCTTTTATTGCAGCCCAAGGACTTCTCTAGTTGGGGTGCACAGGCTTAGTTGCCTTGCAGCATGTGGGATCTTCACTCCTTGACCAGCCATCGAACCTACGTCCCCTGCATTGGTAGGACTGAACAACAACAATATATCAGTAGATTCTCTGTCCTGAAACATCTCTAGCAAGAAAACAGACTGTCAACACCACTACATGATTTAGGCATACATATGCCTGAAGCATAAAGCTTAACCAAAAGGCCTTTTAAGATCCTTTAATCTTTGTGTTTGTGTGACTCCTTATTTCAATGTTAAAGCCAACAGAGGCCTTACTGATGAAGGCATGCACAAACGTAATCTGTATTTCCTAGAGTTAGCCTCATATACAGCTTGGTGTCAGTTCCTAAATCTGTAATGACTAGGCACTAGGCTGATAGTTTTCAAACATTGTTATTTTTGTTCAGTCGCTAAGTCACGTCCAACTCTTTGTGACCCCATGGACTGCAGCATGCCAGGCTTCCCTGTCCTTCACTGTCTCCTGGAGTTTGCTCAGATTCATGACCATTGAATCCACTGGGGTTTATCAGTGAGACAATCAGATAATCTTAGGTGATCTTTCAACTTTAAAATCTTTCGGCTTTACCTAGGATCCATTTCTTCTTGTTTGGTACTTTGTGAACATGGAGAACAAACTAACATTGTCACCATCTTGATATGCACAGATGTCTCATTATCCAAGAGTATCAATTCCCGAAAAGATCCCCCTCCTCCACAAACTTATTGGGGGTCCACTCACCCATATGCAGTGAAGCCAATCTATTGACACCAGGTTGCGATGAGCAAAGTGAAAGTCATTCAGTTGTGTCCGACTCTTTGAGATTCCGTGGACTGTAGCCTGCCACGCTCCTCAGTCCATGGAATTCTCCAAGCCAGAGTACTGGAGTGGGTAGCTGTTCCCTTTTCCAGGGGATCTTCCCAACCCAAGGATTGAACCCAGGTCTCCCTCATTGCAGACAGATTCTTTACCAGCTGAACCACCAGGAAGTCCAAGAATACTGGAGTGGGTAGCCTTTCCCTTCTCCAGGGGATCTTCCCGACCCAGGGATCAAACCCAGGTCTCCCACATTGCAGGTGGATATTTTACCAGCTGAGCCACAAGGGAACCCCCCTCAAACTTATTATGTTAGAGCAATCTTAGACACTAAAGTTGAACCTCTTCATTTTATATAAACAAATGCATGGATTGTATGTCATTCAGTTATAAATCTGATAGATTTATGAATTAATTTCAACACCTCAGATGAATTTTTATCGTGGGTTGTATTTTCCCATGGTACAGTTGGAAAGCATCTGGCCCATTTAAATTTAGATCTGGTACAAATCCTCCTCCATCACTAACTACCTATCTGATTTCAGCACATTATTTGACAAACCCAGGCTTCATTTTCATCATGTGGTAGATGAAGATATAAACTTGTGTTGTAAAATTGTATTGAGAGTCAAGTAAGAAACAGCAGAGTGCCTAGCACATAATAGGTGATCAGTTAGAAAACGGATGTGTTTGTTGTTGGTACAGTATTTTTGGAAGACAGTTTGGCAACCATCAAGTCATAGTAGGCATATTTTATATCTTGATACATTTGGAAAAGTAGCTCACTATCATAGGAATTTATTTACACAGTGAGTCAGAGCTTGTTTTCTTAACAAAGAACCCAGAGTAGGACATCCCTGGTGGCCCAGTGGTTTAAACTCTGTGCTCCCAAAGCAGGTTCAATCCCTGGTTGGGAAAGTTCCACATGCCATGGGGCACAGCCAAAAATAAAATAAATAAATAAATAAAAAACCTTTAAAAAGAGACTAGAATAAATCTTGATACAACCCAGATATCCTAGAACAGCGGTGCCGTCTTCTGACAACCTTCTGGAAGAATTTAACTGCAGCTACTTTAGTCATAAGAAGAAAAAAGTTATGATAAATGAGTTGATAGTTTATTTAACATGTATGATGTGCCAACCCTAAGCTTATTCATTTAATCTTTGCTATAACCTTTTGACACAGATACATTATCCATTTTTAAAGAGATTAAGTAACATGTGCATCTTTGGGTAGTAGTGGAGTGGCAGGGGTTGTCACAGAATTTTTTGGTGGCTGAGTCAGAATTTGAACAGAAGTTGCTTTGGTTCCAGATTCAAGAGCTTAACTCCATAAGTTTTACATGTGGAGATTAAAACAAAACAAACAAACATAAATGTGAGGACCCGGGTTTCCCTGCTGGTTCAGACTATAAAGAATCTGCCTGCAATGCAGGAGACCCGGGTTCAATCTCTGGTTCTGGAAGATCCCCTGGAGAAGGGAATGGCAACCTACTCCAGTATTCTTGCCTGGAGAATGCCATGGGCAGAGGAGCCTGGCAGGCTACAGTCCACAGGGTCACAAAGAATCAGTCATGACTGAGCAACTAACACACACACACACACACACACACACACAATGTGAGGGCCCATCCCAGATTTTCTGAACTACAAAGATGTAAGACGGGCAGAGTTGAGAACAACTGTTACAACCATTAGGTTTTTCTCTGTGTGCCTTGTATTTGGTCTGCTTACTAGAAAGAAAATACACTACTGTGCATGACAAGAGATTACCTTAATCATTTACTGTGGCCCTGTTTTCACCCATCAAACTCTCCAGACAGCATCCTTGAATTGCCTCGGGGAATGGGCTCCCCACTGGAAAGACCTTGATGAAAAACCCTAACTAGGTACAGATGCCCTTGAATGTTTGTTTTACTTACTAATGGCTGGGTGTAGCTTTCTTCCTTTTCCCTTGTCAAGGAAGCTGAGGTTCGGAGGCAGCCACAGACTACAACATAAGTATGGGGAGGAAGGCAGGAAAAATCTTGGAAAACTCAAAAGCCTGCTATTTCCAGACAAGCCCAGATCTGCCTTTGACATCACTCCAAAGGGAGCGGTTTCCATAACAGCTTGTGTGTAACCTAATGTAACTTGACCTTCCTCGAACCAGTCTGCATTAGATGCTTAAGACATTCACTTTTTCTTCCCTGCAGCCAGGGACTCTATTTTGTAGATCTACTTGCTGTCTGCTAAGAGAGGGGTGGGTGCTTGGGTTCCTCAGGGCAACAGCTGTCTTCACGGCAGCTCAGCTCTCAAAACTGCTTCCTCTTCCACCGACATCACCAGGTCCAGTGGGAGTAATTTGTGCCCCAGGTTATATGTGTGGTTGACAAGTGTTCATTAATTATATCCTTCCTCTTCTAACTAGCCCTGCCTGGTAAGCCATCTGAGAGCTAGATGAGTTTCTCTTTACATTTGGCAGCAGAAAAGACTGAGAAAGGTTTGGGAGGTGAAAGAGTCTGCCCAAGGCAGCATGGGACTAGAAGCTGAGCCAGACAGGCCTCATCTCTTAGCATTTACAGTCTATCAGGCAAGATGACCTCCCAGTTTGCCATGTAGGCCGTCTCATTCTCCATGTATCTTCTGACCCGAACTGTTTTTCTGAGATTGACAGAGAGGTTGGAGGAAGGGTCAACAGTCTGGTGACTTGGCATTAGCTTCCATTAGGACTGCTGCTTTCTCTGGAATGGTGAAATTCAATCTCACAGTTTAAATGCTTATCCCAAAATATTGCAAAATGTGAAATGCATGTGAGCCAAATGACAAAAATGTTTTTTGAAAAAACAAAAACATGGGCTTCTTGTCATCCACCACACTGGCTGTTTCAATGTCTGTTCAGTCAGTAAATTATTCTTCCTGATTTTCATTTCTGATGATATCCAGATGGTCTAAAAGCCAGTCTTCTTCTGTTAGAGAGAAGCTCTCTGTGAAGTTAAAAGTGAGTAGCCTTCATGTTCAGATAGCGTGGCTAGGAATTAAGTGGAATGACATAGGATTGACTGTACCCAATTAATATAATATTTAACTAATTACAGTGTCTATATATTCAGCTTGACGTTGAGCTTAATTGTTAACATTCTTAACTATTAAAAGAAGACTGTATCTTTCACCCTAAATTATAGGAGACTGTAAAAGCCAAGACTGCTAATGTTAGCTTTTCTTCCTGTTTCCTCCATATTTTCTAGAGTTAAAACACTATTTTGATGGGTTCAAAGATGTTCTCTAGTCAACCTACCACAGGTTGAATCTGAGAGCTTGAAATAAGTCTTGGTGAAATAAGTCATGCATGAGAGTGTTTAAGATTTGTTCTGTTTCTTTTTAAATATAGCCTTTAAATGACTAATTCATAATAATAACAAAATTCATATTATTTTTGTCATCATTATTTATCAGACTTTGAAAAAAGATACTCTTTTTCAGAAAAAGAAAAGCAATACTAGCTTCTCTTTATTGAGTCTTTACTATGTACTAAGCTTTATGGTAGATACTTTGATTTGTTATCTCATTTATTTCTTAAGGTAAAGAACCTGCCTGCCAATGCATGAGACATAATAGACATGGGGTTCAATCCCTGGGTCAGGAAGACCCTCTGGAGAAGGAAGTGCAACCTGTTCCAGTATTTTGCCTGGACAGTCCCATGGACAGAGGAACCTGGGGGGCTACAGTCCACAGGGGCGCACAGAGTCAGACACAGCTGAAGTGACTTAGCACACACACAGAGGTGCCTATTAGAGATGCAGAATCTTGGGCCCTGTCCCAGACCTAAAGAATAAGAATCTACCTTTTAACAAGGTCCTCAGGGAACTGATATGCATGGTAAGTTTAAGAAGCTCTGGCCTAGAAGAATCTAATAGGTCTTTCCCTCCAGAGCAGAGTCACTGATCTCAAGGTAAAAAGAATCATCAGAGAATATGGGTTACAGGCTCCTTCTGTAGTCAGCACCAGGACTGTTCTGTGGGTGGGGAGACATGCGTTACTGCAGGTAAGAGACTAGGACAACCCAGCACAGGAAACAGTATCTAGTGGGAACTGTGGGTGCCATTCTACTACCGCCATTGACAAGGCTGCTGCAGGCCCTGTCAACAGGTGTGCGTGCATACACACATGTACACGCCTGTGCAAGTACTGTCACCCAGATCACAGAGAGCCATGTTGTTGTTCCGTCGCTAAGTCACGTCCCACTCTTTGTGACCCCGTGGAATGGAACATGCTAGCCTTCCCTGTCCTTCACTGTCTCCTGGAGTTTGCTCAAACTCGTATCCACTGAGTCCACCAGTGATGCCATCCAAACCTCTCATCCTGTGTTGCCCTCTTCTCCTCCTGCCTTTGATCTTTCCCAGCATCAGGGTCTTTTCCAATGAGTTGGTTCTTTGCATCAGGTGGCCAAAGTATTGGAGCTTCAGCTTCAGCATCAGTCCTTCCAATGAATATTCAGGGTTGATTTCCTTTAGGATTGACTGGTTTAATCTTACTGTCCAAGGGACTCTCAAGAGTCTTCTCCAGCACCATAGTTTGAAAGCATTCAGTCCATCGGTGCTCAGCTCTGGAAGATGGTAAAGGACGGGGAATCCTGGCATGCTGCAGTCCATGGGGTCACAAAGAGCTGGACACGACTGAGTGACTGAAAAACAGCAGCCTTCTTTGTAGTCCAGCTCTCACACTCCCATACACGACTACTGGAAAAACTATCGCTTTGACCCTATGGACCTTTATCGGCAGTGATGTCTCTGCTTTTTAATACACTGTCTAGATTTGTCATAGCCATGTGTGCACCTAAAGGCTAGGGAAGAGAGAAACCCAAATGTATTACATCTCCTGTGTGCCAGCCATTGCAGCAGGTGCTTTCATTTTAAAGACTAGACAACACATAAAAAGTCAGATTATTGTGAGCACACATTCAATTACTACTAGCCAAACTTCATTAACCAGGACCTTCTCACATTACATAGGTCTGTAACTGGTGTTTTTAATGGTGACCTCATTAAATGATTCAGTTAAATGAAGAGCTCTTAAAAATCTAAGTCAAAAAGAGTAATTAAATTATATTAGAGTTCTCATATTTATAGTATCATCTTAAAAAGGCAGTTTCCAAGTGACCTCAAATACAGAAAACATATTCTAATCTAAAGTATTATACACTTAACCTCAGATGTTAGCAGCTTGAAAGGGACTCTCTTTCCCAAGAGTAGCTTTCTGGAGCTGGATACTATGTTATGAGTACAATAATTTAAGTAGTTATCTCCTTACCAAGCTCTGGGAAGCCAGTCCTTTACAATATTCCTTTCTTTGATAGGACCTAAGAGTTCCCCAGTGCTTTCCCTCTACAAGGGCAAGTATTCCCCACGTGGGGTTGTGCACCAAACCCTTAAATGGATTCTAGTCTTGTCACTGTTCTGACCGGCTAGGAGATCTGGGATGTCACTGTCTCCTTTGGGTCCCAGCTTTATCCTCTGTAAGAAGTAGTGAGCTTGTATAGCACAGCAAACTCTACTTACTGCACTGTGGTGACCTCAATAGGGCTTCCCAGGTGGTTCTGTGGTAACGAATCCACCTGCTAATGCAAGAAGACTCAGGAGATCGGAGTTCAATCCCTGGGTCAGGCAGATCCCCTGGGAGAGGAAATAGCAACCCACTCCAGTATTGTTGCCTGGGAAAGTCCCATGGGCAGAGGAGCCTGGCGAGCCACTGTCTGTAGGCTCTCGAAGATTCAGACATGACTGAGTGACTGAGCATGCACACGAGTGACCTGAGTGGGAAGGAAGTCCAAAAGGGAGGGAATACACGTATATATATGGCTGGTTCATTTTGCTGTAGGTAGAGACTAACACAACATTGTAAAGCAACTACATGCCAGTAAAAATTAATTTTTTTAAATTAATGAGCTTGACTGGACTCTAAGATCCCTTTCATCATCTGAATATTCTAGAGTCTATAGATAGAATATTTTTTATTAGAATATCAGCATGAATTCAAATGGATTCATTTGGGTCTCATCACACGCCTCTGACGTTTCCCAGCATCCCAAAGTCAGCATCTTCCTCTCCATTTCTTCTCATAGACTTAGCTTGTGTCAGACACCAGCTCAGCTACTGAGGCAAGACAGCAGGTGGTGAGGTACTGGCTGGTGATCACTAAACAGAGAACGTTGGTGTCTTGACCGTACCATGGCTTTTCAGAAAAGGATCTGGGTCTCTGTAGTCATTTCCTAAGGTTGCATGTTGAAGATCTTCTTTTGTTTTTGAAATTTTCACCCAAAATTCAGGACAATGCCCAATGTATTTGTTCTCATTATTTGAAAATTATAAATCCTGTGATAATATATGGAGTAACTCTCTACAGAAGCAAATTTTTGATTGGCAGCCTATGCAAGAGAGAAAATTGTTATAAACTTTGAAGTTAGAAGGACCTGTGTTTATATAGCAATGCTTCCTAGCTGGGTAACTCTGGATGTGACAATTATGTTCTTTGAAACTCAGATTCCTAATCTCTTAAATGGGGGTAATGATATTTACTTTGTCGAGTTACTATTAATATAACGATTGAAGATAATATCCACAAAGCTCCTGGCATAAAATAGTTGCTCAATAAATGTCAGCTATTGTTTCCAACTAGAAAAATTGTTCCCAAACGCCAGTTTGTGCATCAGCATGTTCTTTGATGCCATTTTCACCATTCTGTGATAAACAGTACAGAATAACTACAGGATAGGTAGTCTTTCACAAATTTAAATTTATATGGTGTTTCTTTTTTTATAAAATGATATTGACAGTGGATGATAATGATTGTTTTTAATTTGTTTAGCAAAATTTCAAGAACTGGCAATTCTGTCTGTATTTTCCATATTTAATTCATCTTCTCTATATAAAAATAGGACTCACTGAATTGAGACATCCTGACTGAAGCGACTTAGCAGCAGCAGCAATCAGTACTGAGGGGCCTCCCAGGTGGGCTAATGACAAAGAATCAGCCTGCCAATGCAGGAGACATAAGAGACTCTAGTTTGCTTCTTGGGTTGGGAAGACCTCCTGGAGGAGGGTATGGCAACCCCCTCCAGTATTCTTGCCTGGAGAATCCCATGGACAGAGAAGCCATACTGAATATTAGGATCAGGTGAATCAAATGATTTTCCCTTTCAAATCACTTTAATGGGGGCAGTGGGATTCTGCGCATTCCTTCATAGCACAGCCAGTTATTATCTCCTGGATTCCTACAGTGCCTGTCATAGGGATAATTCAGTTCACAATCACCGTGTGTGTCCTTAGCACCAGTACTCACTGCGGTCTCAGTGTGGCTTGTGTCTCTGTGTCTGGTTTTGGAGTCAGGCACAATGACAGAATGAGGCCATATACTGTTGGAATAGAGTCTGGGCTCTGAAGCCAGACTTCCTGAGTTCAAGTCCTGGTTCACCACTGGGTAGCTCTGTAACCTCAAGCAAGTAACTTACTCTCTCTGTGCCCCAGTTTCATGATCCATCAAATTTCAGAATTAAGATTCCCTATGTAATAGGGTTATTCTGAGGATTTACTCAGATAGTCCATGTGAGCGTTAGGTGTAATGTCTGATACATAGTAAGAGCTCAGTGAAAGTTGCTCAGTTGTGTCCGACTGTTTGTGGCCCCATGGACTATACAGTCCATGGAATTCTCCAGGTCAGAAGACTGGAGTGGGTAGCCTTTCCCTTCTCCAGGGTACTGGAGTGGGTAGCCTTTCCCTTCTCCAGCGGATCTTCCCAACCCAGGGATCGAACCCAGGTCTCCTGCATTGCAGGCAGATTCTTTACCAGCTGAGCCACAAGAGACGCCCAAGAATATGGAGTGGGTAGTCTAGAGCTTCTCCAGGGGATCTTCCTGACCCAGGAATCAAACTGGGGTCTCCTGTTTTGCCGGCAGATTCTTTACCAACTGAGCTATCAGGGAGTGAGTGAGTGAATAAAGTCGCTCAGTTGTGTCCGACTCTTTGCAACCCCGTGGACTGAAGCCCACCAGGCTCCTCCTTCCATGGGATTCTTCAGGCAAGAATACTGGAGTGGATTGCCATTTCCTTCTCCAGGGCATCTTCCCAACCGAGGGATCGAACCCAAGTCTCCCGCATTGCAGGCAGACGCTTTAACCTCTGAGCCACCAGGGAAGCCCGTTTATAATAGCAGAACAATAAACAGATAAGGAACAAGGAGACAGAAAATTCTAGGGAGTCAGACTGGCTTGAGATCAGACACACCCACCTCCATCACCAACCCCTCCTCTTCGGTTGCATGGCCTGGCTTTAGGCAAGTTACTTAGTTTCTTGGCCTCTTATTTTCCTCAGCTATATAATATCTACCTTGCACATTTGTTGTCAGCATCAAATAAGTTATTATATGTAAATTATTTAATATTGTGCTTGACTCATTGTAATTGCACAATAAATGTTTTATCGGTTCCACAAGTCTGTATTCCACACAGTCCTTTCTCCCTACTTTGCACAATAATTAATAAGCGTCTGTTGCAGGCCTATAGCCCATCTCTCTGTCTTACTTCCTGTCACCTGCATTGTCAGATACTCTACGAGGAAGAACAGAGATTGATGTGCCCTAAACACAGAATAGGAATCTCACAGTTAGGGAGTCAGGTTACTCAGACCTGTTGGCCATTCCTCTGCTTCGGCCAAGATCAGTGCTGACAGACTTCTCTTATGACAAGACAGCTAGTCAGGAAGAACACTGCACTGGGACATTCGGTGACATCTTGCCACAGATGAGAGAGTTATGGGCCCAACACATTATTTTAAAGACATGTTCTTTTTAAAGTTTATGGTTGGTGTCTCTCTCTTTGCTGAGGTCTCCAGTCTCAGCCTTTTAAGCGATTCTCACATTGGCAGCCCATGAGGCCAAGGTGAACTGCCTTGTTGGACTTGACCTCCAAACCTGACATGCACGGGAAAATCTGTGAGACATATTTTCAGGATTATACTGATATGTCCCTCAAGTTAAATGAATACTGTTGCTCTTAAAAAAAAAAAAAAGATAACACCCTTTTAAAAGCCCTTTTGGAGCAAGATAATGGTCGTTTTCACTGCTGGAATGAGGGAATAAAGGAATGAGTGGCTGCAGAATAAATCTCTATAAATAGTTTAAAAATACACATACACATGTATAAACCCGGCTTTGACATTAGTGTTCTAATGTATGAGAATGCAATGCTCCTTGCACTGAACCCTGGTTCTTTACCTCTTCTCAGCCTCTTCTAAGTTGGAACATGTTTCTTTGCCTTTTTTTTCTTTTTTCATTTGAATTGGAGGATAACTGCTTTACAATGCTGTGGTAGTCTCTGCTGTACAACAACGTGAATCAACTAGAAGTATACATATATTCTCTCCCTCTTGAACCTCTTGCTTTTTTCAACTTTTTTTCCCCCAATCAATGCAGCATTTTAGGAGAGATTCCTTCTAAAAGTGAGAATTTAGAAGGAGTGGTTGAAATGTTGACTATTTGTGATTCCAAGATGTACTCTGACAATTAAGAGGTTATAAAGCAGGGAGTATGTTCTGCGGCACCTTGCCAGGAACTGGAAATATAGACGTTCACTGCAACACCTTCACTGCAGTGTGTTGATTCTAAGATGCCTACCATTCCCCTTGCTCAGAATAGAATGTTCCTTTACTACAACTCAAGCACCTACAACTGGCTCCTCAAACAATACTGTTTTGTAATTGTTGGGGAAGAGTCTTTGTAACATATCGTTATGTTGACACTCTTGCTCTGCTCTGTGGGAAGAATGAATTTAGACTGCTTTGGTACCCTTTCCCTCCCATCCTTTTTAGCATTCCTTGCTTTTTTTACTTTACGACACTGCATCTTAAATAAAATAAGGTTGGCATCTTACAGAATATCACCCCATTTTAGGGAGACAAAGAGGAACAAGAAACAAACCTTTGTTATGTAAGCCAGACCTGAGCAGGTTTTCCCAAACTTAAGTTCTTCAAAAACTGTTCGTGATTTTTTCCCTTATCTGTACATTACTCCTCTTATTAGTTCATAGATTTTTTTTTTACTTTAAATTGATGCACTTTAAAAAATGTAGCTTTGTCCTAAACAATAGCATCTAAGAAATTCTAGGTTTTATGTTCTAAGTTCCTGATGCATATAGAAAGAAACCCAGGAAAGCTAACGCTAAATTTTAAAATATATGTCTTACTTAGAATCATCCTATGTAACACTTGTGGTGGTGGTTGTTTTCAGTTGCTCAGTCGTGTCCGACTCTTTGTGACCCCATGGACTACAGCACACCAGGCTTCCCTGTCCTTCACTGTCTTCCAGAGTTTGCTCAAACTTATGTCTGTTGAGTCCATGATCACATCCAATCATCTCGTCCTCTGTCACCACCTTCTCCTCCTGCCCGTAATCTTTCCCAGCTTCAGGGTCTTTTCAGACTGAATTTTGGCAAAGACTGAACTGGATTATCCCACTGTTGAAGCTGAAATCGTGAATTAAAATCACATTCCTTGTGTGGGGTTGGGAACATAGGAGTTGATTTGCAAAGCCAATGTGGGTGGAAATACCTGTAGGTGTGCCAGGTATTGAAGGCCTCCTTCACTCCCTGTCTGCATTCAACCTGCTCTATTCTAATCCTGTGTCCCCGAACCATAGGATTCTCTCTCCTCTTCTTTTGTGTCTTGACCTCCATTCTTAATCACTGCCTTTGCTTCACCACTGACTGTGCTTGTGGGTTGCCAACCTCAGACTGAAGACCTAATGCCTCCTTTGCACTGCTTTCCTTTTGGCCTTTTTGATTGCGGACTTTACACCAGTTTCTTTTGCTATGGAACTAGTAACAGCAAATTAGTATAAAACAGTACATGAGAGCTGAAATTTCTTTGGAAAAAACTTTGGAAGGACTTTATGTGATTAGAAGTGGGGCCATTACCAATTAAAACAGAAAGTCTTGTGAGAAGAGAATTAGTGAAAAGCTTACAGTAAAAATAGAGTGTTTGCCTGTATCTCTCATAAACATTTTGTATCTTAACTGTGAAAAATGTGGACCACCCTCACTGGTCCTCTCATTATTTCCTGAGCCAAAATGATGTTCCATGCTGCAAAAGCATTTCCAAATATTCTCAAACATGAGTTCACCATTGTTCACATGTATCCCCAAGGACAACTGACAGTTTTAGGGCTGGAAGAAGAGAAGTTCTAATAACACACTGAGGGGAAATGTCTTAGTTTAAACCTCAATCGCCTGGGCTTCCCTGGTGGCTCAGACAGTAAACCACCTGCAATGCAGGAGACCTATGTTTGATCCCTGGGTTTGGGAAGATCCCATGGAGGCAAGCATGGCAACCCACTCCAAAATTCTTGCCTAGAGAATCCCCAAGGACAGAGGAGCCTGGCAGGCTACAGTCAATGAGGCCACAAAGAGCCGGACGTGACTGAGTGATTGAGCACAAAAGAAACCTCAGTCCTCTATCTCCTTTACTGATCTTTGTGTTTTCATTTTTCTTTGCTCAAAATAATGTCTATTTTTTAAAGGGACAAAGATCTGTAAAGAGCCCTGTTAAGTAATATTACAACTGTAATTGGTTTTTTAGATTTATAAGAATGCCTTTGATAAAAATACCAACACTCTGCTATGCTTCTAGACAATGAGATCAAATTCTGGGGCACGAGGTTCCACTATATGCACTGATAGCTTTCACCTGGAGTCTTATATGTATTGATGCAGTTGTGCAAGTCACGTTTTTGGCAAAGAACATTCACAGCATCAAAACAACGAGAGAACATCCAGAGACCCCAACACGTTTGGATTCTTCTTCAGTTCAGTTCAGTTCAGTCACTCAGTCCTGTCTGACTCTTTGCGACCCCATGAATCGCAGGACGCCAGGCCTCCCTGACCATCACCAACTCCTGTTGGTTTACTCAAACTCATGTGCATCGAGTCCGTGATGCCATCCAGCCATCTCATCCTCTATTGTCCCCTTTTCTTCCTGCCCCTAATCAGGGTCTTTTCCAATGAGTCAGCTCTTCGCATGAGGTGGCCAAAGTATTGGAGTTTCACCTTCAGCATCAGTCCTTCCAATGAACACCCAGGATTGATCTCCTTTAGGATGGACTGGTTGGATCTCCTTGCAGTCCAAGGGACTCTTCAAGAGTCTTCTCCAACACCACAGTTCAAAAGCATCAATTCTTTGGCGCTCAGCTTTCTTCACAGTCCAACTCTCACATCCATACATACAGTCCATGGAATTCTCCAGGCCAGAATACTAGAGTGGGTAGCCTTTCCTTTCTCCGGGGGATCTTTCCAACCCAGGGATTGAACCCAGGTCTCCCGCATTGCAGGCAGATTCTTTACCAGCTGAGCCACAAGAGAAGCCCCTTTCTTCTTCTTAAATGCCTGAATTTTAACTGGACTTTGGGAATATGAATTTCTTGAGTCATACTAACCAGCTGAAGCAAATTTCAAGCCAAAGTGGCACATCCATGAAAGGCTTGCTGCCAAGGGTGGAGGTAGAAAAATGTCAGTGTTCTTGAGGCCAGGGCAGGATATTATTCATGTGTGTGGGCAGCTGGTAGGTTCAGAAGCCTCTGAGAGATAGCAAAACATGCTGTGTCTGCAATATTCACTGCTTTACTCTGTCCCCACTGTGTAGCTACATACATCTGAGAGCTGCAAGACCTTTATGATGGTACCTACCAAGTCTTGCTGTTGGTTTTGCTGGACACAATCATCAGCAACCTGAAAGGGTTAAAAAGCATGGTTAAAGAGAAGCAGAAATGGAAATGTCTTATCAAGTGTTTCCAGTAATTGTTTAAGAATGCTGCAAATGTTTACTCACATAGCAGGATCTAAACTAGTGTAGATTAAGAATACCAGAATAACAAAGACTTGGTTTTGACTGATAACACCCACTCAAAAATGAACAGAGCACTTCCAAGGAAATCTAGGTCAAATTTCCCTTTTGACTGGTTTGTATTTCTCTCTCACCTCCAAATTCCCCGTACTTCTATTGTATGTCTCCACAATTTATAAGGCAAGGATGAAGCCCGTTAAGATGAAAATGATTTGTTTATTCATAATTCAGCTCATAACTCTGCTTAAGCACACGATTTAACAAATAATTGCAGAATTCCTTAATCTGAGAGCTCTATTTTTGGCCAGTTTGATTTTTTCCCTTGACTTTAACACCAGATGTGCGTGCATGCTAAGTTGCTTCAGTTGTGTCTGGCTCTTTACAACCCCATGGACTGTAGCCTGCCAGGCCCCTCTGTCCATGGGATTCTCCAAGAAAGAATACTAGAGTGATTTGCCTTTCCTTCTTCCAGGGGATCTTCCCAACCCAGGGATCGAACCCACATTTCTTATTTCTCCTGCATTGGCAGGTGGGTTCTTTACCACTAGAGCCACCTAGGAAGTCCCTTAACACCAGAAACACTGATAATTCATTTATGGAAGGAAACGGACTAATGCTTTTTGCTGAGCAGCAACTCAAAACAGCTCCATCTATCAAATGTCTGCAGATGCCTTTCAGGAAGACTCTCCCTTGATGGTTTCCATCAACAAAATTCTTACCCTTCTGGGTGGGAATTCAGGTTACATCAGCTCAAAACCCTCTGTGGTCTAAGTAAGGCAGTATATCACAGAAGAAAGAGCACTAGAAAATTAGCTTCAAATTCTAGTTTTGCCACTAAGTAGTTTTGTGACTTTAAACGAGTGATGTAACCTTTCTGAACCTCACTTTTAATGAAACACAAATGTTGGATCAGATCTGGGCTTATCTCAAGTGCTAATTCAGAGTCATCGACAGTGATAGGCTGGAGAAGGTTGAGAACATTTGTAAGACTGTATCTAGACACAGTTGGAATGAGTACCCTTATTTATTGATTCAGACTCAGGCTTATCCTAATAGATTTGCTGCGTCTGTCCTGTACAGGTAATGGCAGGAGTGCCTTGCATGTGTTAAGCCCAGCTAGAAATGCTGTCTAAGGTGCATTTCATCTCTGTTTAAGAGAGGTAGAACACATTTCAGAATGTTCAGAATCAGAAGTAGAAAATCCTCTTGGATAAGACAAGTGTTCAGAGGCAATTCTTTCCAATTCCTTGGCCCAATATCTCATATTTTCCTTCTGACTATTAATAATTAGTTGGAACAAATGGCCAGATGATGCACCCTGCCTGGGGAATGGATGGAAGCACCCATAAATTCCTCCCTGACTCACACTGATTAGAATTTGAAAGGTTTACTTTGCTTACCAGTTAATGAACTCACAATATGTTATTATGAAGTGCTTAGAGCTAGTTGTAAACTAGATTTTATATAATTTTCATTTGATGGGATCAACTTTGAGAAGTCTTTAAATCAGGCTGAAATCATAAAATTATTTAAGTCTACAACATTTTTAGGAGAAAGTTTGCCATCTAATTGTAATGTTGACTTCCACACTTTGGAATTCATGGTAACTACCCTGAGTAGCTTCAAATATACAAGTCTGTCTTTTATTAGTTTGTTTATTTAATGAAAGTTTTGCTACTTCCTAAAAAATCTCAGAAATTTGAAAATTTGGACCATTGTTTATTTATCCATTAGAGCAATTTGCTTCAATTAAAGCTGAGGCTTTGAAACCAGCGTTCATTACCCTTTGGCTGTGGATTTTATATTTGACTAAGAGTCAGAGTTTGGGGCTTCTGGTCCTATTTGTCTTTTTACTGGATCTATTCCTAGTTTTAGGAAGATTGTTGAAGCACAGTGTTTCTGCATCCCTCTCCAAACAATTAGATATTTGCTTTTGCCCCTGATTGTACCTCATAGATATTTGAGGCATCAAAGAAGTCCCAGGAGGTCCACAGAGGCCCTCTGGTGAGAGCATTCATGCCATTACCATAGTTGTCCTTGGTGAAGTTGTAACTTACCCTGTGCCTTCATCTTAAATAGCCCTGCATGGGACTTCCCTGGAGGTCCGGTGGTTAAGACTTCACCTTCCGGTGCAGAGGGTGCAGGTTCAATTCCTGGTCAGGGAACCAAGATCCTGCAGGCCTCTGGGCCAGAAAACCAAGACATAAAACAGAAGCACTATTATTACAAATTCAATAGAGACTAAAAATGGTCCACATCAAAAATCTTTCAATGAATAAATAGCCCTGCATGTTCTCTTGAGCACAGAGAGGCCATTTATATGCTATTTACAACACCCAGAAACCACAGAGGCTCAGAAGAAATTATTTCAACTAAGAAGTACTAGTAGTTTTCACCTTAATCCGAAAAACAGGTTCATCTACTTTGTGATTTCTCAAATGTCTGGGAGACCTTGTGCAACAGAGGCTGTTACCAGGTCATAAGGGTGTGTTGGCAGATGTCCTAAGTAGGTTAGATACACTCCAGACTCCTGTTGTCACTTCTCTTACCTTCACTTGTTCTGAGGACAGGTATATACATCTTCAGAGAACATGATTTTATTTCACTGGTCCTCTCCTAAACTATACTGTTACTGGATTTTCTACATATTATTAGAACTGATTGACTGTTTTTCTGCCAGTATTCATTGTTTTCTCCTTCTCCACAATCTTCCCATTGTTTATTCGATATGAGCAGTGGTACATGAGTCAAGGCTTAAAAACTGGATCTAAAGAAAAAAATGAATCATGATTTGTAGCCTTTGCCAATTGTATGGTGTGAATATTCCTAGCATGGCTATTTTTGAGCTACCAATATGTCAGCACAGGACGCAGAGTTGAGAAGAGAGGCACAGTAGATACCACTCTATATAGTATCACCACTACCCCTAAACAATGGATGTGAATGAACTTGAGAGAGTAGATAAACAGTAAAACACAGGATTAGGAAGTGATGTTTTTAGTATATATTACCCTTATTTGAAACAGAATTTATTTGTTAGTGCATGTAATTTAATTTTTAATAACAGCTTTCTAACAACTGGTTCACAAATTTCCTGAAAATTTAATAGTTGGTTCACCAGTCTAGTGCTGGACTGGTTCCAGCACACCATTACAAATGAGTTACTTAGAGACTCAAGTTTGTTAATTCCCTGGGAGTGCTTGAAAAACTGGGCAGGGAAATGGAAGTGATTTGAAACTCTTATCCTAAGCAAAGTAAATTAAAGAGCAGGGATGTATCCACTTAACATGCTTTATTTGGTGCCAGTACAAAGCCTTGGCATTTTTGCTCTTAATGCGTAGATCATATCAACAGTGAAGAGTGCGGAGACCCAACTTGCCAGAGAGGCCCCTCCTAAAACCATCAAAAAGACTCTTTAAAATTTTGAAAGGAATATAAACACAACAGAACATGAAACTCGAAGAACTGGAGAGATAGATTTTTTTTTTTTAAGTTAGTTTAATCTGGGCAGTATAAATACACCGAGATAGTATTAAATCTGTCTGGGTAGGCAATACTGTAGATATCATTGTTCATTGTGTGTGAAATGAAGGAAGTAAAGAAGACAGGCCAAAAGGAATAGAGCCTTAGATTTGATGTATATAGGTAGATTAAGAAAGTATAATTTGTATTTGCTTTGGCTGCAGGTGAATGCATCTGGGGCCACTGTAAGTCAGTCTTCAAAGCTTGGCTGCTTGATTAGCACAGCTCACAGTACCAGGAGGGAATATCAATTCTACTGTGTATGGCAATGGTGGGAGAAGAAAGGAAAATGGCTTTCTATGCTACAGATCTTTCTTCTCTCCAGAAACTTCCTCCAAGCAACATACTCCATCACTCCCCAAGCGCTGTTGATTCTCCCTTAGTGCTCTTGCCAAGGGTTTACTTGGAAGTCTCTTTATCTCTTTTTGCCTTGTCTCCCTCACTGTCTCCTCCCAACTTCTGCTGTTCTTGGAATTGCAGCCCCTGTATCAATTCCAAGAAGCCTTCCTTGACCCTCCAGCCCTAGCTGGAAGTCACGATGAGTTGACATTGCGTGTTTATTAGTGTGTCTCTCCCAAGAGACTTAAAACTGCTTACAGATGGAAATATACTTCGTGCTATTGTATCCTTTGTGCTCACAGCAAATCCTGATGGGTGCTCAACAGAGGCTTTCTCTGAATGAGTAAAATAAATGAATCAATGCCCACAAATGAGGCAAAACCCAAAGGGTCCTAGGAGGCTTTCCATTGCTTAGGACACATAGTAACACCTGTATTACTGGGTGATAATCCCCCTGGTACTATTTCCCTCTCTGAATAAATGAGTTGAACAAAGTCAGTTGTGAATTTCAGCGAATGTACCTTCTGTTGCCCTTCCTCATGCTGTTGTTATCGTTGTGCTATCTTCAGTAGTGTCCAATTCTTGGCGACACTTTGGACTATAGCCTGCCAGCTCTTCTGTCCATGGGATTTTTTTAGACAAGGTTACTGGAGTGGGCTGCTATTTTCCTCCTCCAGAGGATCTTCCCCACCCAGGGATCAAACCCTTGCTTCCTGTGTCTCCTGCCTTGCAGACAGATTCTTCACCTGCTGAGCCATCAGGGAAGCCCCTTCCTCATGCTCATTCCTGATATTCTGCCATCAATTCTGTTAATAGCCTTTTCCCTCTTCCTTTAATTGCCTCCGGAGCTCCTTGCTTACTGTACCAAGTATCATGGATGGTCTGAAATTACCTGGGGTGAATAAAGGAGGACCATAGGTTCCAATGTGAGGGACTCACCACATTTGAGCCCTTGTGTCACTTCTGTCTTTACACAAATAATTAAGTACATGCTCCTTTGTATTACTCTTTGGCACTCTGGCCAACACTGCTCTCTACATAGTCATGGAGACAAAATAAAATGGAGTAAGGAAAAATTACAGGTTAGACAAGTGTCTGGTGATAGCCTAAATTATTATCTTTGCAGAAAGCTAAAGGTTGACGTAGGCCTTTTACACACCTCCAAAGACATGAAATTCAGGTTCTAAATTAAAGGTGGAATACATTGTGTAGCTTGCTGCTTTATTCTCAGGTGTAGGAGATGTCTGGAAGTAAAATAGCATTAGCCGCTGTAAGACTGGAGCTGTTTTAAGTTGGGAGATAGGTTATTTGCATGATTTTTAATAGACAGAGATGCCTTGCACTTTGACTTTTAAGAGATTCACTCTTTTTCTCTTGCTAGAGTAAACATGGATTTTATTCACTGCCCTCAAAGTCATTTAGGCACAACTGATGACCATCTGTCAACAGTGAGAACTTTTACTTCCTCTGTGACCACAGTGCGCGGACTGTCCTGTTGGCATCGGCGAGATTATTAGTCCTTACCTGCACCTCTTCTGCTTGATCTTATTACTTCTATCAGGTATGAGAGTCTCAGGTTCTCTCATGACTCCTTCAAAGGCTTCCAGAGAAAGTGAACAAAACTTTGGTATTGTGGTTTTCTCTTTTAGTTTTTATTATTGTTGTTCAGCCGCTGTCATGTCTCTTTGCAACCCCGTGGACTGCAGTACACCAGGCTTCACAGTCCTCCACTGTCTCCCAAAGTTTGCTCAAATTCATGTCTGGTGAGCCGATGATGCTATCCTACCATCTCATCCTCTGCTGCCCTCTTCTTCTTTTGCCTTCAATCTTTTTCAGCATCAGGGGCTTTTCCAATGAGTCAGTTCTTTTCATCAGATGGTCAAAGTGTTGGAGCTTCGGCTTCAGCATCAGTCCTTCCAATGAATATTCAGGATTGATTTCCTTTAGGATTGACTGGTTTGATTTTCTTGCAGTCCAAGGGACCCTCAAGAGTCCTCTCCAGCACAATTCAAAAAGCATTAATTCTTTGGTGCTCAGCCTTCTTTATAGTCCAACTCTCACATCCATACATGACTACTGGAAAGACCATAGCTTTAACTATACAGACCTTTGTCAGCAAAGTGATGTCTCTGCTTTTGAATATGCCATCTAGGTTTGCCATAGCTTTTCTTCCAACGAGCAAGTGTCTGTTAATTTCATGCCCGCAGTCCTTAGCCACTGGAAATGGCCGTTTTTGAGCTCTGGATATTTGTTCATGGTCTCGTCTCTCTTTGTTGAATTAAATAGCACCTTTTGTAACTGACAGTAATTTAAAACCTGGAGGTTCCAAAATATTTATATTCAACTTTTTTAAAGGATCAAAAAGAATAACTCTCACCCGAATGTGTTTACTGTAGAACTTTGTCAACCCTTTAGGACACCCCCCAAAAATTAAAAAGAGTTTATATCCAATTACATTTTAAGAATATTGATTCTAAGTATCTTTATCTGCATGAATATTATTAAGAAAACATAACAGCAAATATTTTCAAAGCAGTCTTTAATGCATTGTTTCTCAAAATGTGGACCAGTCTTCCTGCATCTTGTTTGGAGAGCTTCTTCAAAATGCAGATCATACTGGATATTCCAGATCAGAATATCTGAGGGTGGGACCTAGGAATCTGCATATTTAGCAAGTTCCCAGGTGATACTGATATACATTAGAGACTAAGGATCATCAGTTTAGAACAGTAAGAAACCAAATGTAAAAAATACCTGTTGTTTTTCTTGAAACACATGGAGATAGCATGCTCAGTCACTCAGTTATGTCTGCCTCTTTGTGAACCCACGGACTATAGCAGGCCAGGCTCCTCTGTTCATGGAATTTTCCAGTCTAGAATACTGGAGTGGGTTGCCATTTCCTCCTCCAGGGGATTTTCCTGCCCCAGGGATCCAAACCATATCTGTCTCCTGTGTCTCCTACATTGGCAGGCAGATTCTTTACCATTGTGAAATAGAGCATTCCTCATTACTGCCATGAGTTGATAAAGATATAGGCTTTATTGGGCAGCCATGTGGGTGGATGTGAATGGCAGAATCTGAGCCGCGATGGGTGGTAATCTGTGTAAGTTCTAAAAATTGGTAGCTGTATGAATCAATAGCAGAATGGCCTACAATTAAACATTATACAGTGTACTTGAAATGACCCATGTGGAACAGTCAGATTCAGTAATCCAAGTGGGACTGAACAAGTAGGTTTCCTCGTGATTTCCATGAGATATTAATAAGGACAAAGATTTCATAGTACTTTTCATTACTCATTCATTCAGTCAGTCATCCATTTGACAGATAATTATTGGGCACTTTGTCTTAGGCACTACCCTAGATTCTGAGAATACTGATGTGAGCAAAACTGATGTGGTCCCTGCCCTCATTGGGCTTAGGTCAGCATGAGAAGGAAGATTTCAGATAAATAATCTTAGAATCACAGAACTAAGTACATAGTTATAATTTGTAGTAAATCTATGAAGAAAAATTACATGGTGTGGAGAGTGAGAAGAGTATCGAAAAGTAAGCTGAACCATTTATGGTGAAACTGATAACTCCAGCAGAGCAATCTGAGTGCTTCTCCTCCATCTCTTTCTTACTATATAACAAGTATCATCAAAACAGTAGCCAATATCATGGAGGGCCAACTATCTGTCTTGGCACCATGGTAGATTTTTTACAAATGTTTTCTCATTTAACCTTCTCAATGATCCTTTGAGTTCCATCTCATTTCACACAAAGAAAAGTCGAAACTCCCAAAGCTATTAAATGTCTCCACTGGGATTCAGGCTCAGCTGTCTGATCCCAGCGCCTGTACTCCACTCACCATTCACTATTCCTTTGTCAGACACCATAGATGCATAGAGTGTTTGTGAGTGGCATACCAGAAGTCATCTAACTCTATAGCTGCAAACACAGGAGTCAAGCACCTGTCAAAACTCTGGTCAAAACTTGTTGATAGCAGAGCTGAATCTAGAACCCAGGTCTTGAGCCCCAGTCAAAGCTCTTCTTCCTCTATCATGTTGCTTCTGAATCTCATATTACTGGGTTGGTCAGAAAGCTCATTTGGGTTCTTCCATAATAGTTTATGGAAAAGCCTGAGTGAAATTTTTGGCCAACCCAATATATGTGTCCTGTTAGGAATTTAGCATGCAACTGATTCTGTGTGCTAGATTTTTAAAAACTGGTTGGTTTAGGTGGCAGAAATAATTCTGCATTCTGTTGTTCTAATTAATTAGCACTATATTGTTCTTATTTATCATTATACTCATGCTCATCTTCTAAGCATGTAAAATCTACCCCGTGACCATTACTGGTAACCTGCTGCTTTTCAGGTGTAAATAATATGCTATTGGTGCACTCTTTGGTAGGAAGGGACTTACTTCTCAGTTGTGATTTTGGTAATGGAAATGTATTTATTTTTTCAACTTTTTACTCTGGGTTACAGTAATCTGGCAAGGTGCCTAAGATCCATAGACCTGCAAGATAAATATGGTACACCTTCCTAGAGCATTAGTTTAGCCAAACAGGTATTTTAAAGCCTTTTATTTAACATTCCAACAGACATGAATATGTTATGGAATAGAATGCAAAATTAGAATGAATTGTTTAGGTAAATAAAAGGCTTCAATGGAATTTGAAACATTACCAAAAAAAGGTTAAGGAAACAATTGGGATAAGAAACTTTTTTCTCTGACAGACGTTTTATTTGAAATCTAGTCTTTATTTTCTTCTCATCTGTTGTGGGACTGATATGATTTATGATGTCAGGATCACAAATCTGTTGCGCCATAACTAAGGCTTCCTGGGTGGCTCAGTGGTAAAGAATTCACATACGGTGCAGGAGCCACAGTAGACACAGGTTCGATCCCTGGGTCGGGAAGATCCCCTGGAGGAGGAAATGGCAACCCACTCCAGTTTTCTTGCCTGGGAAATTCCATGGACAGTGGCACCTGGTGGGCTACAGTCCATGGGGTTGCAAAAAGCTGGACGTGACTGAAGTGCCTTAGCACGCACACATGCTAGATATAGTGCCGCTCAGATTTTGCCTTAAATTAGAATGTTTTGATTTTCTGGTTTCCTTTCCTACTTCCTGTTTCCAAAGCCAAGAGCTTTAAAAAGATCAGAAAATAATTATCACACAATATTAGGCCCATAGGAAAAAATGTTTTTATGAGTCAAGTGCTACTTTGTCAGAATTATATAGCTTAAAATATCTTCAGAGTCTATATATAAGTTTATAGGCAAAACCCCCTTGGATCCGGTTCATCCAAGCTATTGAAACGCTACTGTCAGTTGACAAAACCAGCTGACAGATTCCTATACTCCTTCTGCGTTGTGTTTGTTTGTGATGCATGAAAGCCTCGACAACAGTTCCATACAGACTCACCTCTGGTCTGGTTCTTCCAGAGAAGAAGTAAAGAGAAGGCACATGCTCTGAAGATCAGAAGAATGTTGAGCCTGGGGCTGGCCTGGGGGAGGAAGATAGAATGAATTCCAACCCCTCCTCCAGAGAACATATTCTCCCCACTTCTGTTCTATGTCAGCTGTATATCGGTCTCACCACACTCTTTGGTCTAAGACTGTCATCTTCCCTAACTGTGGAGAAGACAACCTCATGGTCTCTAGCTTCAAACCAGTAACATCTCCACGGGTTTCTTGATTAAACATATAAGGCATTTGAACATCTTGGCATTCTTAAAAAGTTTTAATGTTATTTCTAAAAATATAAATACCTAAGAGAAATAAGAACCTCCCTGAACCACATTCCCAAGCGACTCGGTCGCGTTTCTTGTTCAAATATACTTCTCAGGGCCTCTATACATCATATCTTTTGAGGATATTCAGAGATACCTGTCCCTTTGAGCAACCAGAAATAGGTAGAGGTGACAGAGCTCTCAGAAATGCTTACCTTTTTTTCTGCCCCGCCAGACATCTCTGAACCATTGCATCACACCCAGCTCTAACAGGGAAAATTCTTGCCTAGCTAGAAGGTGTCATTGGCTGGCCTACTTTGGAGAACAGATCCACTGATCATCTCAATAGTGCATGACTGAAGCACAGAGGAAGGAAAATGCTGACAGTTTTGATCAAAGACAGAGATGGCTTAACCGGATGCAGGCAATTGTCAGGACTAAGAGTTCAGACCCATGAATCATCCTTGCCTCACAGAGATGGCAGGAGGCAAGGGACTTGGGAACTTGCTCTGCCTTGTGGCATTGGGACAAGGTGCAGAGAGAGGGTATTGAAGGAATCCTAATAGGCATGTTTTGAGCATGAGCTTTCAGAGAAACATCTGGGTGTTTGATTTCGACATAGTAAAGAATTTAGATAAATTTCCTTCTCCACTGAATTGGCTGTCATTTTATAGACTCATACAATTTATATAAAGTTAGGAATGTTTATTTTCATAATATGTACTTTCAGATGACAGCTCTCAGGGCCGATGGTCACACTGTCAAGGAACTGAGGTCAAGAGCACTGGGCATATAGAATGAATTGTTGTTGCCTACCTCCCTCTCAGCAAGAGAAGAAAGTTTAGCATTTGAGGCTAAGTGAAGACTTTCCTAAGACTCTTCTTAGCCATGTGTGGTCGCTTATCATATGTGATACCCATTCCAAAATTATTTATTGAGCTAGGCACAATGCTGGATGCTGAGGAAAAATAGAAAAGGAAAGTCTCTGTCTTTGAAGAGGGTATAGGTCAACAGGAGAGAGGCACAGGTAAATGCTTTGATTTCTCAGCTCTGTCAAGAGTATCCTCAAAGTCTAGCCCACTGATCTGCTATATCTTGGTCTCCTGGAGCTTGTTTGCAACACATATTTCTGGGACTAACACCAATCCTACAGAATAAAAATCTCTGACATTTTAACAAACGTCTCTAAATACTTCTGATGTCATAAATCATCTCATTGCCCATTTTAACCATGACAAGGCTTTGTTTTACAATGTTTCTACAAGAGGGAACACATGAGTGAGCATGTTGGTTTGAGGTGGAGTGAGTACTGAGTTTGTGGCTTTCAGACATGGCCTTAAATGTTGATTCCTCCAGGTATAGCCTCCTCTTGTTTACTCTCCAGCCCCCTGAAGGATTGTCTGTGACAGTATCAAGTCAATGACCTATGATTGCTTCTTTTGACTTCTTTATCAAATAATGTACTTATAAACAGTGTTAACACATAAGCCAAAGGTAGGGAGAGGATACTTGCATTATACACACACACACACACACACACACACACGCATATATATATACACACACACATATATATAAATTACTGTTGTTCTGATTGTGTAAAACAAAAGAATTCCTACAAATCAGTAGACAAAGAAGACAAATATAAATGCATAGAGAAATGGGCAAAGGACATGTACAGGCAAGTGACAGAAAAGAAAACAATCAGAAAAAACTCAGTTACGAGGAGCTGTGAATTAAAACAAACATGAGGCAAATACCTTTTACTGTAGACAGGACGTTAGCAAACACTCAGAAGTCTGAAAGTCTCAGCAGTTGTCAACATGTGGGTGAAATGGTATCCTTCCTCATTGGTCTTGGGACTATAACATGCTATACCAACTTTCAAGTTACATTGACAGCCACTAGCAAGATTTAATACCTAGGTCTCAGTAATTCCACTTCTGTGTATATACCCAGCAGAAACTCTGGTGTATATGCACAGGGTCATGTAATAGGGTAGGTATTGCAACGTTGCTTATAAGAGTAAATGAGTTGGAAAGCAATCCACAATCTACTATAGAGGAATAGAAGGGCAAATAGAATGAATAGGATGAGAATGAACAGGTGAAAATAACCATCTCAATCCACTGGTTGCCGCTGCTGCTGCTGCTAAATCGCTTCAGTCGTGTCCGACTCTGGGCGACCCCATAGACGGCAGCCTGTCAGGCTCCCCCGTCCCTGGGATTCTCCAGGCAAGAACACTGGAGTGGGTTGCCATTTCCTTCTTAGCTCCAGAACTTTATATGTAGTGAAAACAAGGAGAAGAACAAAACATTCAATGTGAATCACTCATATAAACAAGAAACAAAAATAATATTATATTATTTAACAAATTTATTAATAGTAATAGGTAATAACAATATTATTA
>SJYQ01002253.1:443937-485667 GCA_006410935.1 Redunca redunca
TAATAGGTAATAACAATATTATTAATGAAAATGAAACATAATATATGTTGTTTTACAATACATGTTTATATATGAAAATTTTTAATGAAACAAAAAGAAGCAAAACTCATGATATTTGTTGCCTGAGAAGGATAGTGGAAAAAGGATAAGTGGTTAAAGATCTTTGACTCTGTCATTTAATTCCATAAAAGCTGGGACTTGCCTGGTGGTCCAGTGGTTAAGACTTCGCACTTCCGATCCACGGGGCATGGTCCCTAGTTGGGAAACTAAGATCCCACATGCTGCATGGCCTAAATACATAAATAAAAAGATCTTTTAATTCCATAAAAATAAAATAATAAAACGTGTAAGAGATACAACCAAATGTAACAACTGTTAAATCTGCAGGTAAGACTGTTTTATTGTCACATTATTCTTTGTAGTTTTATGCAACATTAATGTTTGAAAATTAATAAATGGCACTGATTAATCTTTGTCACCTCAGAAACTGTCCAGACAGAACAGAGGTGGTCATGTCTAATCTGGAATGCTTCTGAGGGGTCCTGGTTTACCTTCTGCAGGGTTTGAAGTTGGCTGCAGAATGTTGCAAGTCCCTGAAAGACTCCCATGGAGGGAGCCCCTGAGAATATGAACTGTGTTTGTATTAATAGTATGATTGTGTTTTAATGCTCTCAGCTACTGTTTATGCAGACAGTTAGATTACCACTCAGAGACTCAGAGGATAAATAGGTCTCTTTCTTCTCTTGCATGTTCCCCCTTCTTACCCCGCCCTCGCCTGTGGTTTGGCAGCTGCACTTGATGGCCTTACAATTGGCTGCTCCTCTCCCTTTCTGTTTTATCTTTCTGTCTGGTAGGTGGCTGCAGAGGAAGCATGATGGAAACAAGGAAAAGAGAAACCAAAGAGGGAGAGTAGAATCGACTCTGGATAAAGAGAGGACATCTCTTGGTTTATCATTCCAAGGGTCAAGCTTCATGCCCTTACCTCACATGATTTTAGGAATGAGGACACCAGAGATTCTCACTTCCAGACCCCTGAGCAGTGTATTATTATTATTATTTATTTATTTAAGGGGAAAAAGTGAAAACATTGACAGATTTTATTTTCTTGGGCTCCAGAATCACTGTGGACGGTGACTGCAACCATGAAATTAAAAGATGCTTGCTCCTTGGAAGGAAAGGTATGACCAACCTAGACAGCATATTCAAAAGCATCACTTTGCCAACAAAGTTCTGTATAGTCAAATCTATGGTTTTTCCAGTAGTCATGTACAGATGTAAGAGTTGGACCATAAAGAAGGCTGAGTGCTGAAGAATTGATGCTTTCGAATTGTGCTGGAGAAGACTTTTGAGAGTCTATTGGACAGCAAGATCAAACCTGTCAATCCTAAAGGAAATCAACTCTGAATATTCATTGGCAGGACTGATGCTGAAGCTGAACCTCCAACACTTTGGCCACCTGATGAGAAGAGCCACGGTGTTGGAAAAGACCCTGATGCTGGGAAAGATTGAAGGCAAAAGGAAGAGGGGGTGGCTGAGGGTGAGATAGTTAGATAGCATCATCGACTCAATGGACATGAGTTTGAGCAAACTCCAGGAGATAGTGTAGGACAAGGAAGCCTGGCGTGCTACAGTCCATGAGGTTGCAAAGAGGCGGATCCGACAAAGCAACTGAATAACAACAACGTGTACTTATTTGACTGCATTGGGTCTTAGCTTCAGTACGTGGGATCTTTGTTGCAGCAACCAGGCTTCTCCAGTTGTGGTGCACAAGCTCCAGAGTTTGTGTGCTCAGTAACTGTGGCACATGGGCTGAACTGCCCCTTGGCATACGGGATCTTAGTTCTCCAGTCAGGGATCGACCCTGAGTCCTCTGCACTGGAAGGCGGATTCTTAACCATTGGACCACCAGGGACGTTCCCACTGAGCGGTTTTGTAGTGATCCTTAAGCTTCTTGTAGCCTGTCAGCACACAGTGATGCACAAACATACACTCAATCCTCACTCCCACCACCCATGCTTAAGCAAAACCTCCAGCTTGTTTCGGCAACCTCTACCCCATAAATAAAAACCAGTGCCCCAGTGAGTGGAATATAAGGCATCTGGCTCATTTTCAGGTGCTTCCCTACACATGCATTTAACTTACAAGCTCCAACTGATACATGTCAGGGAAAATGAGGGCTCATGTTCCTTTGCAATTCAATATCATTTGGCTTTGACAGACCATCTAGGGTTTTGTCTTCTTGGAAACAGGGTGGATATTTGTCGATTCTTTCCTCCTAGAAAAAGAGCTGCCATGGTATAGTATAACATAGTGGTTTCCACAAAGTGTGGGCCCAGCACTAGCAGCATCAGTGTCACTGGAAATTTGTTAGAAATGCAAATTCTTGGGCCCTACCCCTGACCTGGACTTCCCTGGTGGCTCAGTGGTGAAGGATCTGCCTGCCTATGTAGGAGATGCAGGTTCGACCCCTGGGTTGGGAAGAGCACCTGGAGAAGAAAACGGCAACCCATGCCAGTATTCTTGCTTGGAAAATCCTATGGACAGAAGAGCCTGGCGGGCTATACAGTCCATGGGGTCGCAGAGTCAGATACCACTGAGTGACTAAACAACAATCCCAGACGTATTACTGGGTGAAGGTCTGACAAGTGCTGTTTTAACAAGCCCTCCAGGTGATTCTGATGAATGTTCAATGTAACCAGAAATCCAGAGAGATGAGATCAAATCAGATCTTGACTCCTTTACTTACCATCTGTGCCACTCTGGGCAAATAACCCACTAGGATAGAGTATTTTTATAAAATGTAAGCAGCAACTAGTTACTGAATGAGTCATGTCTATGAAGGTTCTCTGAAAATTGTGATGGATCCTGTAATGTACATTGTTATTATTGCTATCATCTCATCAAGGGAGTGGTTTTGTTTGCTGAATCAAAAGCCCTGATTTAAGTAGCTCTTCTACTTCTCTTAGAAGCTGTTTACTATTGTCCGTGAAGATCTGCTAGATACAGTGAATGAAAATACAGGATACACAGTTAGATTTGAATTTCTAATAAACCACAAGTAATTTTTACTATAAATAGTCCTACATATTGAATGGGCATACTAATATGGAAAAATTATTCATTGTTTTTAACAAGTCCTGTATTTAATTTGGTGTCCTAGATTTACTCTGGTGACCATTTCTAGGGGTCTTTTTTAAGCTTAGCCACCAGTTTTTGTTAATCGCAGAATGTTTGTGTATTAAAAAGAAATGCTTTAAGCCTAAACAAACTCTTTAAGCATTAAGCCTAAATAGAAAGTCTTGGAGTTTTTAACAAGCAGAGTTTATCTTTCTTACATAGTAGGTAGTCTTGGAGAAAGGTGATTCTATGAAAGCTTCAATGGCTCAGAGACATCAAGAATCTGATTCTGGCTTCTTGGGATTCTCTTGGTCTTTCCCTCATGAGCATAGAATGGCTGCAGTAGCTCTGAACATCTCTCCTCACAGAGCTTTCTTGTCAGCCACTTTTGTAGTTTCAGGAAGAGAAATATCTTTCCCAAAATCTTTCTGAAAACCTAGTAAGTTACCTAGCTTTTTCAGAATGAAGGTCACCAAGGAGGGATGGGCTAATTTGGGGTAGCTCAGTGAAAGTGTCTGCTAGTATTGAGAAGACATTTATTGAGTGCCTACTGTATGCCAATTCCTGTGCCTAGTGTTAGAGACACAGAATGTATAAGACAAAGTTTCTTGCATCCAGGAGCTTATAGTCTATTCCAAGAAGGCAGGTGTGAGTCACATGCATTGATATAGTTAGCAATGTGCTTTGTTAGAGCCCTGTACAAGGTGTAACAAGAGCTCACAGCAGGATACTTCTCTTGGGCCAGGAGGTTAGAAAAGGCCTCTGGAAGGGATTCTTCTGCTTAGCACATAGTAGATGCTTGGGATCAGTATATGTATGTATCAACACAAATCTTTATTGTGGTGTCTGGAACATAATAAGGATACAATAGATATTAGCTCTCATAATGATTATTATCCTCACCAGGGAGCCAGTGGTTGGCCTGTCACATGGTGCCCATTGAATTTAAGGTATGTGACCTGCCTTACCTGACATAGGATTAGGAAATTGAACAAGGAGTGGTGAGAATGAGCAGAAACTAAGCGGGTGGCAGAACCAAGGAAATTAAAATTCATAGATCAGAAGAGCTGTTTAATCAGTGGCTCTCAAAGTTTTTATAGCCCTTGCTCCTTTATGTATATGAGTTTGTGATCTTCATATGATTATTGGTGTGAACTGCAACTTAAACTCACAACTGTAACTAAAACCAAATAAAAAACAATGGGATAACATGCTGCTTTATTTTCCAATTGTATCTCATCTTGCCTTGCCCCACAAAACCCATTCAGATAACTTCCCTCTGCCTACTGTGTTAATATGCTATTTCTTTGAAGATCATATGGATTGGTGGGGTTTTATTCTGTGATTCTCCAGGTCTCTGGAGGGTGCCACAGGGCAACTTCATGGACCAGTGAAAAAGCCAAGTGTTTCGGACTGTATTGTATTACCAGTCTCACATGCCACCTTCCCCAATAACATAAATATGCATGCATGCAAACACAGACACACAGACACACAGACACACAGACACACACACACACACACACCAAACAGGACTTCCATTTAGCTGGAGATTCAGAGCCAAGACTGGAGAATCAGACTCTCTGCTCTCTACTAGCTGTGTGACCCTGGACAAGTTTCTCAACTTCTCTGTGCCTCAGTTTCCTCACTCATAAAACAGGAATGAGAAACTTGCCTAGTTCTTAGTGTTAAGAGTTAGAACTTAAATGAGATTGTCTACCTGGAGTGCTAAGTACAAAGCCAGGCAGAGTCTAAGTGTGTAATAATTACGAATTGTGGGTAGTGCCACTTTTATTATGATTAGATACTGGGAGTTTGAATGTGATATCTCAAGAGAGTTCCACTACTTAAAGAAAGACCACTGTTCTCATCAAATCCTCTTGTTCTGTTGCTAAAGCCATTGAGGTCCAGAGAGAAAGTGACTTGTTTGAGATCATTCAGTTAGTGGTAGATTTAGGTCCAGTGAGGTTCTCCAGACTCTCACTGCAGAACCTGTAAAGACTCACACAGATCACAGGGTTTTTACTGCTCAAAATAATGTTACTTGAATTATTACAAAACTGGCAACAGATAGCAAGTGTTTGTGGGAATATACTTGAAACACAGGTTTCTATGCTTCATTCAAGGTCTGATGTGAGCAGTGAGTAGCGTGTTAGTTGCTCAATCGTGTCCGACTCTTTGTGAACCCATGAACTGTAGCCCCTGTCCATGTAATTCTCCAGGCATGAATACTGGAGTGGCTCGCCATGACCTTTTCCAGGGATCTTCCCGACCCAGGGACTGAACCCAGGTCTCCTGCACTGGCAGGCAGTTTCTTTACCATAAGCAGTGGGTAAACCTACTTTAACAGCAGGACTTAGCATCCACTTGTCCCGCTGAGAGTGTTCCCTTTCAATCTCTTTTAAGTTGCTGCCCAAGACACAGGTCCACTCTCAGCAGTTTTAGAAAACAGTCTCTTCTTCTGGCTGGATGACCCCTCACTGAACCACAGACTCAGAGAGATGGCCTTAGAAAACTAATAATTTCTCCCAGAGGAGAAAGTAACCTATACCCCTTACAGGTCATCCCATTCTCATGGGTTCCCAGTCTAGAGACTTGGAATTTATTTCTAATTCTTCTTTCTCTTTCCCACATTTCTATTTTACTTTCTATAAAACCTTCAAAGGCCCTTTTCCAAAACTGGGGGTCTCCTTGGTTTCACAAATGTGATCTCCTTCATTAACCATGTCTTTCTCTTCACTAGACCCAGCAAGTAATAAATCCAATTAAAATGGGTTAGACAGGAAGAGTCATTGTCTCATATGACAAGAAACCTAAGGAAGGCAGTTACAAAGTTGATCATCAAGGGAGCAGCCTCTCTAATTTTTTTGTGTGTTCATCTCATGGCATTAGACGGCTACCATGGCCCCATGGCCCCTTGAAGGACAGTGTCCTGGGGAGGTCTCCCCCCCCCCCACCTGTCTCTCCTTGTCTATGAGAGAAGAAGCCATTTCCCAGAGTGCCTTGCCCTTCTGCCCAAGGATGGTTGTAGTTGTCCATGGATTAGCCCTCAGGGCAGTTGGGAGACTCTGTGGTGGAGGTGGGCTCTGCCAGGTAACAGACAAGAGCGAGAAGTGGTGGTTGATCACTGACTGGTATTGTCATCACAAAATACCGCAGACCGGCTTGGCTGTCTTATACACCTCAAGCTCGCTTCTTCACCTTTGTGGAGGCTGAAAGTTCATGACAGATGTGCTGACAGGATTGGTTTCCTCTGAGACCTCTCCTGTTGGCTTGTGATTGGCCATCTCCTTCTCTGTGCTCATGTGGTCTTTCTGTGTGCACCCCTGGTGCCTCCCTCTCTCTGCAAATCTGCTCTTGGCGTAGATGCCACTGAAGCATCATGGCAGAGCTAGAGCTCCCTCAATTCCACACTCTCAGCTAAAGTTCTCAGCCCTCTGGCTCTTGGCTGGGACCATGTGACCAGTTGGGAGCAAAGGACAGTAGCTGAAAGTGAAAGGTGTCGTGTCAAGGTCAAGGCAGTCGAGTCTGTGTGTCTTCCTTCCCTCTTTCTCTCTCCCCTCCCTGGCGATCTTGGAGGCCATCCATTTCTGCTGGAGTAGCCATGAGATGAAGGGAGGCCATGTGTCCTACAAAGGATTTTGTATTCTAGTGAAGAAGAAATAAAATTATTATATTAAGCTAAAAAAAAATTTCCACTTTGTATAAGGACTCTAGACAGTTGGATTAGAGCCCACCTCAACACCCTCATTCAACTTAATTGGCACCTTTTTTATTTCGTATTGTGCTCTGAGCTTAGTTGCTCAGTCTTGTCCGACTCTTTGTGACCTCATGGACTGTAGCCCGCCAGGCTTCTCTGTCCCTGGTGATTCTCCAGGCAAGAATGGTGGAGTGTGTTGCCATGCCCTCCTCCAGGGGATCTTCCTAACCCAGGGATTGAACCCAGGTCTCCTGCACTGCAGGCAGATTCTTTACGGACTGAGCCCCCAGGGAAGCCCATTTTGTAGTGGGGGACAGCCAGTTAACAATGCTGTGATAGTTTCAGGTGAACAGTGAAGGGACTCAGCCAAGGGCCTATCTTCAAATACAGTCACATTCTGAAATACTGGGGGGTGAGGGGTGGTGGTTAGAGCTTCAACATACGTATTTTGAGGAGGACAGAATTCACTCATGACAGAAGACAAGCAGCTGTCCCTGTCATATTGCTGGTGACAGATTCCTTTTTACTTCTTCCTTAGACTTTGTTTCTTCCATCCTTATTATACGGACTTCTCTTTGCCTCTCCAGATATCCAAAAGACACTCATTTTCAAAGAAAGTATATCCAAAGCCCGCTTTCCCAGGAATCCTATTCCTGCACCTTTTCTCATCTTCCCTGTCCACTTCCATGGACCCCCGCCTCAGTTCACAGGCATGCATCTTTATCACTGAAGATGTGTATGCTTGGGAATACCTTGATTAGAGCTGAAGAAATATGATAACCAAGTCATGGCATCACATAGTGTGAATCATTGTTTAAACAAAACCTAGGTTTGAACTGTGGCTGAAGGAGGGACAGTCAGATGGGAGTGTGATTTGAAATCTCTTCTAAAATCTGGGTGTTAGTTTATCATGTTGAAGTGAGAACTCAAGAGGAACTTAGAATTCAATCTGGCATCTTTAAAGGGGACTTTAGAACAGGAAACTGAAGAATGAGTTGTAGTTACACAAGGAGAATTGTTTGGGCACCGCTTTATTTACTGTTGAATTCCTGATTCTCTGTCCCTGTTACCTTGTTAGAATGTATTACTATGGAGATGGGAAAATAGCAATTTCAAAAACTCAGCTCATCTGAAAGGAAATCAACCCTGAATATTCATTGGAAGGACTGAGGTTGAAGCTGAAGCTCCAATACTTTGGCCATCTGATGCAAAGAGTTGACTCATTGGAAAAGCCCCTGATGCTGGGAAAGATTGAGGGCAGAAGGGAACAGCAGAGGAGGAGATAGTTAGATGGCATCACTGACTCAATGGACATGATTTCAAGCAAATTCAGGGATATGCTGAAGGACAGGGAAGCCTGGTATGCTGCAGTTCACGGGCTCGCAAAGAGTCAGACATGACTTAATGACTGAACAATAACAAGAGCATAGACTTTTATAGCAGCAACCATGCCACAGCTGGATTTTGAAATGTGTAATTAGCTTCTCAGTCCTAAAAGAGTCTGTTTCTCAGAGGAGGGATCTGGAGTCCCTTCTTATGAGACCATCCTGGGTCTGAAATTCTTATTTGTTACAGCTTCTCTTGGTGACTTTTCAAAATGGATATTGCAAGATTATTTGAATCCGAATGTTGAAAAAAAAGAAGCTATGCGGGCCTGTTTAAGGCATTGTGCTTTCAAGCTCACTTCCCTCTGTTCGGGCAAAGGTCCCTTTATCTCTGATCAGTGCTGGTCTTCAAAGAGAAGGACACATCTTGGACATCTGGCCTTCCCACACTTCCTTTCTTTGCAGCTTCTATTGAAAGAAAGCCAGCTTACACCTACACATGGGACATGTGCACAAAATACCAGGTGTTCTGGGTCAGGACCTTCCAAAGGCCACCCCAGTTGGGCCATGAACATAGTCTTTGAAGTCAACAGAAGTTTGTTGTCAGGCTCATAAGGAAAATACAGCATGAGAAGTTTGGCTTTATGTTGGAACCATCCAGCCATTGAGACATGCACATTTGCCATGCCTTCTTATTTAATCTTCAGCAGCCTATGAAGTATAATACACTGTGATCAGTGCCAATGACGGGTGTAAACAAAGTGCCCCAGGAGCAATGCTGTAAAGCACCCATACATAAGGTACTGCTGGTTCTGTCTGACAAGGCAAGACTCCTAGACAGGTTGAGAGGGAAGGAAGCCTTCAAAATGAACAAAGTAGGATTTTGTTGGATTGGAGAGTAAGAAATTCTGGGCAGAGGCCAGAGCATGGAGGAGTAAAAATGGCAGGTCTGTTGATGGAAATATGAGCAGTGGCTCTAAAGTTGGGGCAACAGGACAGGGGTGGGTAGAGAAGATTTTAGAGGGAGGGGATAAACACACAAGTTAGGTCTTCAAAGATGCAGGGTACTGCGAAAGCAGGAAAGGGAACATCTGTGGAAAGCAAAGTATACAAAGAAAGCTCTTGTCACTAGTATTTTACACAATGGGAGTGACTGTAGACACTTATTTGTAAAGTAGTTAGAGAGGAAGAAGAGTGTTATGTTCTCAACTCAATCCTCTGGAGGCTAAGCGCATATTTCTTTCAAGGTTATTCAGAGGTCAGTGTATTCAAGGAAGTCTTCCTGGAGTGGGTGGAGATGGGCCGAAGTCTGGAAGATGAGGACTTGATTTATCAGAGGAGAGAGAAGGCATTCGCCCTGAGCCCTAGTAAGTAGGACTGTGGGAACAGAGACAATAGAGATTCAGGACAAAACATAGATTAGCCTAGCAATACGGAGCCAGGCTTCAGCTGCAGATCCGTTGGTTTGTTTCAGTGCCTCTCCATCTTGACCGCACATTGGAATCACCTAGGGATTTAAAATATTGGTGTCTGTATCTGATGCCCAGGAATTCTGAACTTAATAGACGTGGAACATGTCTTGAGCAACAGGATTTTGCAAACTCATTTTGCAGTGACTCTGCTGCTGCTGCTGCTAAGTCTCTTCAGTCATGTCCGACTTTGTGCAACCCCGTAGATGGAAGCCCACCAGACTCCCCCGTCCCTGGGATTCTCCAGGCAAGAAAACTGGAGTGGGTTGCCATTTCCTTCTTCAAGACATGAAAGTGAAAAGTGAAAGGGAAGTCGCTTAGTCATGTCTGACTCTTAGCGACCCCATGGACTACAGCCTACCAGGCTCCTCCATCCATGGGATTTTCCAGGCAAGAGTATTGGAGTGGGGTGCCATTGCCTTCTCCATGCAATGACTCTAGTGTACCAAAATTCATGGAGAAGTCCTGGAGTGAATATCTATCTGAGCATCAGGTAGCATTGTGCCTGTGGGGAAGGAAGGCACAGGGCAGACCTCAAAGACACATTAAAGAATTATCTCAGAAACCTGATAACTGGAACAGCAATATTTAGCAGAAAAAAAAATGGTGATTCTAGACCCAGATTCAAACTGAAGCTCTGCCTAGTTGCTAGCATTATGACCTGGGCAAAGCCTTTAACTCCTCCTTCAGATCATTTCTCTGCTTTAGAGATAGGAATAATGCTTACCGAGCAGAGGCGTGGTGAAGAGCAGTGAGATAATGTATACAAAGTACCTGGCTTAGGGCAAGTGTTTAGTAAGTGCAATCTATGGTATCTTTCCTTTAGGGAATAAGAAAGCTGACTGGTTAAGAGCATCCACGTTGGAAATAGACTACCGATCTAAAGCTAGCTTAGCCCCTTGAAGTTGGAGTGACTTTGGATAAAGGATGCAGTCTCTCTAAACTTAAATTTTTCCCATTTGTGAGATCAGAACTTACTTCCTTTCTATGTGTGTTAGTTGCTCAGTCATATCCGACTCTCTGTGGCCCCATGGACTGTAACCTTCGGGTTCTTCTGTCCGTGGACTTCTCTCCGAGCAAGAATTCTGGAGTGGATAGCCATTCCCTTCTTCAGGGTATCTTCCTGCCCCAGGGATCGAACCCAGGTTTCCTGCATTGCAGGCAGATTCATTACCATCTGAGCCACCTGGGAAGCCCCAGGGGTTGTGCAATAGTAGTCCACTGAATGCACGTGCTTCACTTTATTTATCCGTTTCTCAGTGGATGGACGTGTGGCTTGTTTTCACTTTAGGGCTTTTATCAATAATGTTGCTATGGGTACTTGTGTACAAATTTTTGTGTGGAACATATGTGTTCATTTATCTTGGGTCTATACCTAGGAGTGGAATTGCTAGATCATGTGGTAACTCTGTTTAACGTTTTATTTTGCACAGCACTTGTACTATTTTACATCACTACCATCACTCTATAGGCTCTCAGTTTCACCATATCCTTACCAGTACTTATTATTTGTATTTTTTTTTAAATTATAGCCTTGCTAGTAGATGTGAAGTGGTATCATATTCAGTTCAGTTCAGTTCAGCCACTCAGTCGTGTTCGATTCTTTGCGACCCCATGAATCGCAGCATGCCAGGCCTCCCTGTCCATCACCATCATATTAGGTAGTAATATTTTGCACCAACCTAATATTTTTCTAATAGCTAAAATATTGAGCATCTTTACATGTGCTTATCCACCATTTGTAAATCTTCTTTGGAGGACTGACTAGTATTTAAATCCCACGCCTATTTTTCAATTGGGTTATTTGTCTTTTTAGTGTTGAGTTGTTCAAGTTCTTTATATATTCTGGATACAAATTCCTTACTGCAGGTGTAATAAGCAAATATTTTCTCCCATTCTGTGGCTCATTTTTTCACTTTCCTGATGGTATCATTTGAAGCACAAAATTTTTCAGTTTACCTATTTTTACGTTTGTTCCTTAGGATATGTTATCTTGCTTAACCCAAGGTCATGAAGATTAACACCTGTGCTGCTTCTAAGAGTTCTAATAGTTTTAGTTTGTACATTTAGGTCTATGGTCCACTTAGAGTTAATTTTTATCTATGGTGTGAGGAAGGAGTCCAGCTTCATGTTTTTGCAAATGGATATGCACACTTTGCTGAAAAGAAAAGACCATTCTTTCCCTATGACATTGTTTTGGCACCCTTGTCAAAAATGTGTATGTCTAGTCTTATGCTGCCTTATCTTTTGGATGAGAAAATAATCCAAGTTTGAGAAATATTATAGAACTTGCTGCTACTACTCTCCTTTGTTAGATTTAGGCCATTGAAACATTTTAAATGATCTACCATACCTTTAAAATTTTGATCTAATTTAGACTTTATTCGATATTTCACATACAAATTAGTGGGAAGATTATTACCAGGATTTTTTTTCAATTTTCCAAAAAAGAATAAAGCATGGAGATTTGGCCTGAGGTCACAGGCGTGGCACACACATGCTTACTGTCACACACTTTCCTAAACATCTCTCTCTCGGCGTTCTTTCTTTAATGCTTAACCCGGCTGGACCAACAGTAGGTTTTGTGGCTGGGGAACCATGCTTAATTCTCTCTTTATGTTCATCACTGTGGATTTTCAGTAGACGTCTGGCAGTCTTGTTTATCCCAAATATCTCAAAAATCCTTTTTGAAAATGTGCATTGTTTCTCTGCCCTGAAGGTAAAACACAGCAACCTTGTTTAAGAGCAGAGCTCACATGGCTAGCAGTTCAGGGACCGAAGGATTGACTGTCTTCCCTCTGGGTCTTGTCCTCATCGGTTCAGCCAAAGGATGGGGAACGGAGCTGAAAAGGGGCGGCCAGGCTGGCTGGGCAGAGCGGCACTCTATTGACAGGAAGGCAGCATTTGGGGCAGCTTCTCAGGGGCTGTTCTGCCCATGGCGGAGTACGTAAGACGTGAACGGTGGCAGCAGGCCTTGTGTTCTGGGCTTAGTTGCTCAGTCATGTCCGACTCTTTGCCACCCCATGGGCTGTAGCCCTTCAGGCTCCTCTGTCCATGGGGATTCTCCAGCAAGAATACTGGAATGCGTTGTCATGCCCTCCTCCAGGCAGTCTTCTCAACCCAAGGATCAAACCTAGGCCTCCCGCATTGCAGGCAGATTCTTTACTCTCTGAGCCACCAGAGAAGCCCCAGCAGGCCTTGCAGCCGAGAGCTAATCCATACCCCCAAGGGCACAGATGATGTCTAAGTCTTCAACCTTTTCCCAGATGTGGTCTCGAGACACCAGACTAACAGAACAAAAGGTGATTTGGACCCAGGATGGGGGGTAGAAAGTGATCTTGGAATGGAACTTGGTATCTACCAGTCCCTCCCCTGGCCTAGATTCTTCGTGATTATCTCCTCAGTGACACATGCTAGGGTATTTTATCTCACCCTACGTGCAATGCAGGGGCTTTCCTGGTAGCTCCTGTTAAAGAACCCGCCTGCAATGCAGGAGACCCAGGTTCAATCCCTGTGTCAGGAAGATCCCCTGGAGGAGGGCATGGCAACACACTCCTGGAGAATCCCATGGACAGAGAAGCCTGGTGGGCTACAGTCTATGAGGTGGCAAAGAGTTGAACATGACTGAGCAACAAGTTTCATGCATCCAGGAATAGTAGACAAGACAATACCTGATTAGCCTTGAATCATTTTTGCGAGCTAATGTAAGGAATGAATGCTTGGTTTTGTTTTCTCTGAAGCTAGTGCCTGGATAACCCTTGCAAATAGCCTGAGAAATGAATTTGTTGACAGTTCTGAAAGAGAGAGAATTATCTCAATCATATAGTTTATGCCAGCTTCTGCTCTGTTCTCTGTTGGTGCTTGCCAGGCACATAGGATTGGTCTACTCTGCACCAGGAAAGAGAACTTACTATCCTTACTTAGCTTATTTCTTCTTTGTAGGTGAAGTGAGGATAGAAAGGTACAAGTAATATGAATATCATGTATTTAATTTGGATTTTCATTTGAAGAACAGTGTATTTATCAGTTTACTTTGTAACATGGATGTCTTCTGAAGCACTTACATTCAGCTGAGCCTGCTAACTTTGAAATTGTAGATCCCTCTCCTAGATCTAACCTAGACCTTTTCTAGGTTAAGATATTTCAATCTTCCTTGGTTGAGATGCTTTCAGATTCAAAATCATCATAGTTAAAGAGCTGGTTGTCAGTGGTGGACATCTAACCTAGGGTGTTTAGAGAGTATTGTCATGAAGGCTGAGGGGACTACTGGAATGGAATGGATCAGGCAAGAGATGCTAGAAATCTGTCTAGCTGTGTGGAGGACAGTCCTGCACAACAAAGAATTCTGCATCCCCCTGCCCCGCCCAGAAGGTGAACAGAGCTTCCGCCTTCCCCAGTTGAGAAGCTGACCCATTCACTTGAGCCTGAGTCTCATCTCTCTGCTTTCAAGTGGACTGATGCCCTGTTGTCTCCACATCTGGGGCTGACAGCTACAAACGTCAGGGAGGTCTGATGCAGTCACAGCATCGCTTGGGTCTACAGTGCTTTTTCCCCTTCCTGCAGCCCCTGTGATCTAGACTCCGCCAAACCGTCTTCCCTCCATGGCTCATTCCTGCCATCTGAAGCAGGATGTTAACAACGACTAGCACTCACTGAGTGCTTACTTGATATCAGGGAAGATGCTGGATACTATTTCATATACTGTTTTATTTTGTTACTGCAGTAATCCCAAGAGGAGGACCTCATAATACCTTTCACGAAAAGGTTTTGAGGGTTACAGTCATACAAAGGGAACAGAGCAGTTTGCAGAATTGGAATTTCTCCCCACACCCGTACACTCACAAAGCCATGTCCCAGGACCTGCTGTGCCATGTGGCTTCCCCAGCCTGTGTCTCTTAGTGACAGGCCCTGCCTTGGCTCCCCCACTGGCTCACCGTCTCTACGTGTTGCTCCCTCTGCTAGCAAACTTCCTCCTGCCTCATCTTTATCCCAGCCCCCTTTGTCTGGCTGATTGTACCTGGTTCCCCGTCTCACTTTCTTAGGAAGCCTCCGTGACTTTCCCCACTTTTGGTTAGGGGACCTCATCTCTGTGTACCCTCTATTTCCCCAGTCGTGGGCAATGGTGACCATGCTATAGATGCGGTTCACATGTCTGCACTCCAGACTCTAAAGGACGTATGGTTTGTTTGATGCTCTGTCCTTGAAGCCTGGTTAGGCCAGGCTGTGGCACAGACTGGGTACCACACAGACATTTGTGGGGTGTGCAGAGGGTGGCCTGGACTCACCCCTCTAGGGCTTGAAGAGTGGTTCTGGTGGGCATGACCCCCTAACCATGGCCCACTGATCACATCTACCCTTCATGATGGGGACTCGCTCCCAGGCCAGCTCTAAGTGGGGAGCATGAGCAGAGCTCAGTTGGGGGAGACTTCAGTTCAGTTCAGTCGCTCAGTCGTGTCCGACTCTTTGTGACCCCATGAATCGCAGCACGCCAGGCCTCCCTGTCCATCACCATCTCCCGGAGTTCACTCAGACTCACGTCCATCGAGTCCATGATGCCATCCAGCCATCTCATCCTCTGTCGTCCCCTTCTCCTCCTGCCCCCAATCCCTCCCAGCATCAGAGTCTTTGCCAACGAGTCAACTCTGCATGAGGTGGCCAAAGTACTGGAGCTTCAGCTTTAGCGTCATTCCTTCCAAAGAACACCCAGGGCTGATCTCCTTCAGAATGGACTGGTTGGATCTCCTTGCAGTCCAAGGGAGACTTGCACTGATGGATATGGAGACAAGGGTCTTCATGAGAGAGGTGGCCCAGAATCTGTGGTCCCACAGCAGGACCTATGGCACAAATGGGCCCAAGTGCCATAATGTGGACTCCCTGGGCCACGTAAGGAAGTAGAAATGGCTTCAGATCCACTGATTTCCTCTCAACGTGTATTTTTTAAGATTGACTAGTTTATTTACTTATCTATTTGGGGCTGTGCGGGGTCTTCATTGCTGCACCCGGGCTTTCTCTGGTTGCGGAGAGCGGGGGCTACTCTCTAGTTTTGGTGTGAGAGTTTCTCCCTGCAGTGGCTTCTCATTGCAGAGCATGGGCTCTAGAGCTCTGCCTCAGTAGTTGTGGTGCGTGGGCTTCGTTGCCCCACTGCACGTGGAATCTTCCCGGAGTAGGTATTGAACCCGCGTCCCCTGCATTGGCAGGCAGAGTCTTAACCACTGGAGCACTAGAGAAGCCCATCCTCTAAACTTACTGCAATTAAAGTAAGACCCAAACCGGTGGGTAGCTATCCCCCAAAACTTCCGTGACTTGATAGGGAAAAAAAAGCTGTGGGTTTCATGAGGAAAACAACAGAGAAGAAACAATTCTTGAATAATGACGTTGGCATTTAACATGAAAGAAAACCAGTTCATTACTCAGAAGTCAGCAACTCAGGCACATTTTTATAGGATTATATAGATCCACAACATAATTATGACCATGTGATGGTGCCTACTATGTGCTAGGGGCATTAGACATGTGTATGTGTCTTCATTTATTTCTTTTTCTCGCTAATGTTTGCCACAATCCTAAGATGTGGGTGTGGTTCCCCCCATTTTACACAAGGTTATGTAACTCACTCAAGGTCATGTACCTTGTCAAGTGACTGAGAAGGAATTCGAACTCAGGTCTGTCTGAATACAAAGTCTGACGAGTTGCCAGTGGCCTCAAGCAAAAGCATCACCTCTCTCCTTACGCACCAGCACCTCCTCCCAGGGCGCTTTCACTTCCTCGTTCTTTACAGAGACAGTGTCCTCTGTCACGTGAGGTGAGCAAGTGGCCCAAGAAAGCATGAGCAAAAGGAGACTCAGGCGTGACAGGGGTGAGTGTGTGCAGAGGAGGAAACCTGGCCTTTCTTTGCCAAAAGCTGGGATAAAACCTCTGCCAAGCTGCAGGCGGAAGTGATCTGTGATAGAAATGGGAAGTCTTTCTTTTCCTTGCGGCTGCTCTTCATTTAGCAGAAAGGATGGATAACGCTCCAGATCAAAGAATTTCCCTACCTTTTTTATTCTTATCCAAAGTTTGTTTTTTAAACCTGGAACCATATTCAGTCTGACTCAGCCAGGAAACCTGATCATAAATAGATCCTCCTGAACATAATCAAAATGATATTTCCTCCTCAGGGCTCGACCAGCTCTGACCGCCTAGCTGTAATTATCGTCCACCTGCCAGTCTCCTGAGTGGATTCATTCTGTCAATTCACACTCGTTGCGTGGCTTTTTTTTTTTTTTTCCTGCAGCTCAGATCCTCCCAGTCTCCAGAGGCCAGCGTGACTGCTGTAAGTCGAATCAAATTTGCAATTCCCAGGGGAGCCTTTATCACTGTTGTGCAAACACCGTGTCCTCCTGAAAACCTGTCTAGAGCGGCATTTGATACCTTGGCGTCACCTGACTCCATGAGGTCAAAGGTGAAAAGCTCGCTTTGCACACATTTACATGGCACCAGCACAGATTGGGCCTCTCGTATCACGAGAGGGCTGCTCTCCTCTGAAGAGTCCCTCACATAGGCAGCTCCATGAATGGGCTCAGTCATCACTTAATACAGGAAATGAGTAGGTGGAGGTGACATGCTCCGTTGCTTCAGTCGTGTCTGACACTTCGACCCAAGCACTGTGGCCTGCCAGACCCCTCTGTCCATAGGATTCTCCAGGCAAGAATCCTGGAGTGGGTTGCCATTTTCTTCTACAGGGGGCTCTTCCGTGCCCAGGAATGGAACCCGCGTCTCCTGTGTTTCTTGCATTGCAGGCAGATTCTTGACCACCGAGCCACTGGGGAAACCCTGGGTGGAGGTGAGAGGTTAAATATTTTAAGTATATACATGAAAGTGTCAGTCACTCAGTCGTATCTGACTCTTTGTGACCCCGAGGACTGTAACCCTCCAGGCTCCTCTGCCCATGAAATTCTCCAGGCAAGAGTACTGGAGTGGGTTGCCATTTCCTTCTCCAGGGGATCTTTCCGACCCAGGGATTGAACCAGTGTCTCCCACATATGCAGGTGGATTCTTTACTGTTTGAGCCACCAGGGCCCTTTATCTAAATTCTGCCAACTCCCATTCCTTTAACTTGAGTTTCCATAAGGATCCAGTCAACAAACTTTGGTCTTAGGGAAGAGTTCAGAAGGCTTTTTCTTTTTGTTCACTGTTTTTTTACCTACTTTTATATAAAAGGCTCTGGGATTCCCAGGGTCAGACAGAGCCATGGAAGTCAGGCCCTTTAGCCTAGCTGTCTGCAGATAACTGGTCAGATAGCTCTGTGTGTACACGAGTGGGTCCATTTCCCCTTTCTGTCCTGAGAACATGGGACCATCCCAGGAGGTGTGTGACCTGAATAATTACACCACGTGCCGCACAGACACACTGAGAGCTTGTCACCAGGACAACCATGGATGACAGGCAGGTGAGCACTCTGTTTCCAGGGTCCAGAGAGAGAAACTGACGAGAGGAAGATTTCGGCCCCATAGCCTGTGTCGGTCAGTGCCAACATGGTCAGCTTTTGATAGTTTAGAGGCTGTTTTTCTGCTCAGGGAATGATTTAGGGCCTTTTATCCTGTGATTGCCAGCACTTCTTTCCCCAGAAGAGCAGAGGGAGGGGAATCTAGATCAAGCTAAAACACCTCCATTTTCCAACTCGATGGCAGCTCTGCCAATAGTGGCAATGCCCTACAGTGGTTTTAGGACGAAGGGTATTTAATGTATATGCATCACCGTGTTCCTTAAAGTTGACACAGATCAGGTTTTTTTTTTTTTTTTTTTTTTAGAAAACTAAGAAGTTGGAACTCTCATATCTATAGCCCCAACCATACGGTATAAGAAGAGAATGTTCACAAAAATGTATTCCAGTAGACATTAGGTGTGGGGCTTCCCAGGTGGTGCTTGTAGTAAAGAACCCACATGCCAATGCAGAAAACATGAGATGCAGGTTTGATCCCTGGGTTGGGAAGATCCCCTGAAGAAGGCATGGCAACCTATTCTAGTATTCTTGCCTGGAGAATCCCGTGGACAGAAGAACCTGGTGATTCTTCCATAGGGTCACAGAGTCAGACATGACTGAGAGACTTAGCATGCATACAGACATTCAGTTCAGTTCAGTCGCTCAGTCGTGTCCGACTCTTTGTGACCCCATGAATCGCAGCACGCCAGGCCTCCCTGTCCATCAGCAACTCCCGGAGTTCACTCAGATTCACGTCCATCGAGTCCGTGATGCCATCCAGCCATCTCATCCTCTGTCGTCCCCTTCTCCTCCTGCCCCCAATCCCTCCCAGCATCAAGGTCTTTTCCAATGAGTCAACTCTTCGCAAGTGCAGACAAATACTGTTTGATTCCACTTATATGAGGTACCTAGAAAAGTCAGACTCAGAGAGTCAGAAGTACATTGGTAAATGCCATGGACAGGAGGGCTTCCCGGTGGCTCGGTGGTTAAGAATCTTCCTGCCAGTGCAGGAGATGCAAGAGACACGTGTTCGTGTGTTCAATCCCTGGGTCGGGAAGGTCCCCTGGAGAAAGAAATGGCAACCCACTGCAGTATTCTTGCCTGGGGAATCCCATGGACAGAAGAAATCTGGCAGGCTATAGTCCGTGGGGTTTCAAAGAGCTAGACATGACTGAGCAACAGAGCACACAGGCTGGGTATCACCGTGCAAGCATCAAGTAGGCATCTTAGACTTAATTATTCAACACTCAGGCTAAACTATGGTCCCTTCTTTCCCCTGGACCACCCAGGCCCCCACCCCTCACAATTGCTCATCATCGCTAAGAATTTCCTTCTATTGTTGGTGGAGCAAAAATTGCTTCACAATCTTTGACAAGAAATCTGGAAGACTCAGTGATGAAAAGTATGTATATCCTTTAACCCAGCAATCCCACTTATGGGTTCTCTTACTGAAGTCAAAGCACATCTCTGTATGAGCATATATAAGTAAGGATGTTTATTTTGTGTCGTGGTGAGAACTTGGGAACAAACAGAATGCCCATCGGGGAGAATAGATGACAGTGAATTATGGCCATTATGCAGCTATTTGATGTGAAAAGAAGCCCATGCTGTATTCTGAAGTGAAAAAGCAACTCAGAAAGTAATATGTACAGTAGTATCTAGTATATCAGATAGTATTATCTAATTATTGTACAAAGTCAGTCTAGAAAAGCCCTGTATGTGTACACGTGTCTCTGTGCTTGAATGGATATGAGGAAAGCAATAGATATTCAGCAGACTGTTAGGGTTGTTTCCCTGGGTGGGGCAGTGCCCAGGAAAACAGAGCATATATTGTTTTTATAGTAATTGGAAAAATATTTAATTGCTCATCCTCCTGTATTTCTTGCTAGTCCTTCAAGTAAGAATCTTAGCATCACCTTAGGCACCTCCTTCCCTCTTCCTCTTTCCAGTGAGTCATTGTTCTTACATTTGCATCCTCCACTAGACTATAGAGTCATTGCAAGCAAGAGCCTTCTGCATGGAACCTCACATATATCACTCAGTATATGGTTATTGACATGAAATGAAGATGTTAGTGTCATTGTGCTGCATATCTATTATCTAATATCTCTAAGCTTTCTTCTAATTCAGAGTGATACCAGTGCTTTCTCCAAAACCTTTGAATGCACATCCCCTTCCCCCACCCCTGCTGTGGAAAATGGGCCCTTGGAATATAAGATATTATATCATGTACTCTGCTGTCCCGGTTTCACTTATTTGGTCTTCTTTTATACATATTTTTACTCAGCTCTGCATCCTGCTTTCAGTATCATTTAGAGTTTCTTGGATGGGAGGCAGGTAAACAGGGGATAAACAGCCCCAAAGGACTGTATGCAGATTTGCACTGAAATAAGCAGAGAACGCCACATGTGTCAAACATAATGATGAAGAAACCAGTCCAAATGTCCACGTGTCTCCTGGTGTCAAAGCTCCGGCCATTTGAAATCACGGCATTCAGACATTTTAGGACCAGTTCTTAAAATAGTACATAGGGAACGTTTTGCCACACCCCAGGGAAGCTGTCAGCACACTGACACCTTTATATACCCACAGCCACAGCCAAACACACGCACACACACTGCATAGAACTTTGCCTGAACCCCCACTTGCTGAATCATGATTTTTCTGGCTCAGTTCCAGTGGCTTTCCAGGGCCGATGGTTCACTTCTGAGTGGCCTGAGAAGGGGAGTGGTAGGTGTACAGTCAGACTGGATAAGTGAATTGCCCCACCGATCTTTCCACCAGTTCTGCATGTACTATTCCTGTCTGCCTTTCAGGACTTGAACGGATTCTAATACAAAGATCTGTGATTGACCATCCTGCCAGTGTATGGGATCTCACAGCACATTGAATGACCAGGCAAGCAAATAAACAAGAATATGAGACCTCTGAGAGCAGATTGAGTGAAATCATACCATGCTATTTATATCCCCAACATTTTTCAGCCTGAGTTCAGCATAATCGCAAATATCAGTCACAACGCTCCTTTGTTCCTGGAAGTTGCTGTTTATCCCCTTTGCCATTTTACTAACAGGGGGATAGAGAATAACTCATAAGACAGAATCAGCATTCTATTAAAGGACCTCAACTCTGCCAGTAGTGAGACCCAAGAAGTTAACATTAATTGATATGAAACAAATTGGGGTTTCTTCAGAATGTACCCATTGTGATGAGATCTATACCTAGTTATGATGTATCAATAAGTTCCAGACTGAACACAGCTGGTAGATAGAATTTCATGCAGGAGGTATGCTTCTTGAACCCTTCTGTGTGTGTGTGCTCTGCATTTTTAAGAGTTGATGTCAAGCTGGTCCCTGTTAGGGGGCTGTATTTCCATCTACTCATTGTGAATTCTGAATACAGCCTCCTTAGTCCAATCAGTTGACTATTCTGCTTGGAGTCAACCCTTTGGAAAGATATTCTTATGCATTTTGGCTCTTTATCGAGCCCCTCTTCTCTACACCCCACCTCCCCAAATAAAGAAGAAATACCACCCGAAGCAGCAAAATGTCCTCAGAGTGAGCATAATCTCCTAGCATCAGAAGTTAGTGGGAGCTTTGCCGAGGGAGAGGAATTAGAAATCAGCCCATAAAAATAAATGAATCTGTTTCCATAGTGACGGGAATCTTTCTCCTCATAGTTTTTATCCTGTGTTCCCCCGCGGATCCCTTAGGCAGAATAACAATAAACTCGAAGAAAACATTTTATTATCTTAATGGATTCTTAATTTAAAGCCAAAAGCCTTTAAATTATCTTCCCAAGGATACCACTGGCCGTAACTTTTGGAAATGAATACCTGAACAGCGTTGCAGGAGGAATATCACCCCCCAGAGCCCAGCCAAGCAGGGGAGGTGGAGAGGGGAGGACCTCGTGGGTTACACAAGCGTTTTGTATGCTGCTTTCCTGATGGGTAACGCACCTGTCATGTTTAATATTTCATCGGAGGAGGAAACGTGCATCTGTCTATGTTCATCTGCTGAGTGAAATTCTGCCCCGATGAAGCCTGCTCGTGGTAAACGCGACAGGGCGCCCTCATTATGCCCCTAAATCATATTCCGTAGCAACCAGGAGGGAACCCGAGCAACAGTGAAGCCTGAGCCACTGCTCTTTCCCCACCAGCCAGCTCTAGGGAGCCCTTTACCTATGTTTCTGCAGCTGCGGCTGGGCCTGCCTCTGCCGTCACATTGTAGAGGCTGAGGGAAGCCCAAAAGCTGTACTATGGAAGAGTAACTGCAGAGAAGAAGGACTCAGAGGCACAGACCTCTGGACCAACACAAGAAGGGGCTTCCCAGGTGGTCCTCGTGGTGAAGAACCTGCCTGTCAGTGCAGGAGACCCAAGAGAGGTGGGTTCGATCCCTGGGTGGGGAAGATTCCCTGAAGGAGGGCATAGCAACCCACTCCAACTTTCTTGCCTGGAGAATCCCATGGACAGAGGAGCCTGGTGGGCTACAGTCCATGGGGGCCAGAGTCAGACATGACTGAAGTGACCTGGCACCCATGCATGATGGTGAGGAACTGAGAGGCAGAGCTGGTGGAAACGCCTTGGTGTCAATGTGGCAGATTCATCAGATAGATGGATGGTTGGTCCATATGCAGGGCGGTGCAAACCACATGTGTGGGAATTATTTCGGCCTTGTCGTAACACCAACCAAGGAGGGTCTGAGTAGATACCCTTGATTTTCTCAGAAGCCATCTCAGTAGAAAAAAGTCATGACTCCCATCCTTAATCCCTTAGGAGAGTGAACATAGGTCCCTGTTTTGGGGGGAGGTTTAGGGTTTATGTCTGTTGTCTCAGGATAATGACTAATGCCACCTCTTTTCATTCTCGAAAGTATCTCAAAGGCTTGAACAATAAATGTGAAGGTCACCCTACTTAAAGCCCACAAATTTAAGTCTAGTCTCCTACCGCCGACCTTATGTTTATTTCTCTCCATAAATATTCCATGCTGTCTGTAGAAAGATTTGTGCCTGTTTCCCGTAATGTAGCAGCTGCCAGGTGTAGGCTCTTTCAGGCTAAGATATATGGAGCCAGGAAGATATGATTCTGAAGAGGAAAAGTAGAGAATGGAGTTGCTTCTTCCTTACACTGTAATGCTTCAGGTGTATTAAAAAGCCCATGAATTAGTTTTGAACCTTAGATGAGAATTTCTTGAAGACAAAGAGAGAATGTTACTTACCTATTGCCAGGAGCATTTACAGGCATTCGGTGCATGCGTGCTAAGTGACTTCAGTCATGTCCGACTCTGTGACCCCATGGACTGCAGCCTGCAAGGCTCGCTGTCCGTGGAATTCTCCAGGCAAGAATACTGGAGTGGGTTGCCATGTCTTCCTCCAGGGGATATTCCTGACCCAGGGGTCAAAACTGCATCTCTTACATCTCCCGCATTGGCAGGCGGGTTCTTTATCACTGGCACCACCTGGGAAGCCCATCGGCACTCAGAAGTGTGAAACTGCATGAATGAATGAATACAGCAATAGTAAGGAGGGAGTTTATTGGGGCCCAACATGAAGCAAGCTTTGGAGGAGAGGGTTTGGATACTAATACATGACAGTGGGGTTGAAAAGGCAGGGGGAGAAAGGAATTTCTGAGATCATTATTTTCTCTTGTCACGTCATTCATTAATATTCCTTATTGTCGCAAAATCAACCAAGAAGGGTCTGAGTAGATACCTTTTTAAAATTAGAAAAAAAGAAATAGGCAATAAGAAAGAAGAAGATTTTAAAAGGTGACTTACCTCCTAGAATACTCAGGGTGAACTTTCTGGGACGTGATGTCTTGTGTTTGTCACTCCCATTCACACAAGTGTAAACGTGTGTCTGTGTTTTCGTGTGGGTCTCCTATCAGGATCACTGATCTGGGAAGAACTGCAGTGTTGCCATTAGCAAGAGCTGTCATCAAGGGCAGCCTGCCACTGCTTGTTACGGTGGCAAGTGAGGGCTTGGAATTGTCTGAAGACTTTATATGAGTACTCCAAGTGGTGGAAGAGAAACCTGCAGGAAGCGCAGTGATCATTTGGGGTTTTCTGATGGTATTTGTTTTTGGTGGTGCTGGGTCTTTGCTGCTGTGGGAGCTTTTCTCGTATTGTGGTGAGTGGGGGCTGCTCTCTAGTTGCGGTACACGGGCCTCCCATCGCAATGGCTTCTCTTGTTGTGGCACATGGCCTTCACAGCTCAGGCTCAGTAGTTACGGCACGTGGGTTTAGCTGCTCTGAGGCATGGGGGATCTTCCCAGACCAGGGTTTGAACCCGTGTCTCTTGCATTGGCGGGTGGATTCTTTTTACCACTGAGCCACCAGGGAAGCCCAGGGCTTGGTTTTTCTTACTTTATTCAGATGCAAGTTTTCCATATATTTTTCAAGGATGTTCTGCCTTTGCCAGAGGCTTCTGTCACTTAGGACCAAGTGAGTACAGTTGAAAATACTGATATGGGGAGGGAGGTGGAAGGGGGGATTGGGAACTCATGTACACCCGTGGCGGATTCATGTCAGTGTATGGCAAAACCAATACAGTATTGTAAAGTAAAATTTAAAAAATTAAAATAAATAAGTAAATTAATTAAAAAAAAGAAAAAACAAAATACTGGACTTGGAATCAGAAGATTGGTGCCGCTTCTAAATTCATCTCTTATTTGTTGTCTGAACCTGGGCTAGTTCTTTAAGCATTCTGAACCTTAGTTTTATCACCATGGAGGCATTTATTCCCACCATATAGCATCAATGTAAGGATCAAATGAAATCAGAAGCATACTTGATGGTCTAGAACATAGGCAGTGATCAGCGGATGTTGGGTTTGAGGCTGTGTGGAGCCCACAATAACTATAATTTTAAAGCAGTTTGTTTAACGTTTTTAAGCCTTTGTCTCCTCATGTTGTATGCTCAGTTACTCAGCCGTGTTTGACTCTTTGAGACCCCATGGACTGTAGCCCACCAGGCTCCTCTGTCCGTGGGATTTCCCAGGCAAGAATACTGGAGTGGATTGCCGTTTCCCCCATCCAGGGATTGAACCCATGTCTCCGGCATTGCAGGCAGATTCCTTACTGCTGAGCCACGTGGGAAGCCCTTGTTTCCTCATCAACAACCTGAAATTATTTACATAATAAAGTGTTAAATTAACAAATCAAACTTCACATCATCATCATTGTTTTTATGATGATGGTGATGAGGATAGTTTCCTTATTGGTAGAAGAAAGAGGAGGAAGAAGAGTTTATCATGCTATTATAAAGACAGATGAGAGGATGATATTTTATTACTATTCTTTAAGTCCTACACTTTCAGATGGAGGTCTGTTTTATTTCAGCTGTTTTCAACCATGACTGTGCATTAGAATCATTGGAAAAGTTAAGAAAAATAGCAAAAAAAAAAAAAAGACAGTAAAATGAGAGGCTCTGGAGGGCTGCACTGGCTATCATTATTTTTAAAAGCTCCTTAGATCACTGCCATAAGCTGTCAGGGTTGAGAACTGCAGCTGTATATCTGTGCCTCCAGAAGGGAGCTACTGGTAAGAAGTATGACTAATTTTCACAACTCAGAAGGGCTCCAACAGGAAACTGGTGGGGACCCTATACCCTACGTTGGCAGGAAAAAGGAGAAGCTGGGGGAGCCAGCCAGCCGTGGAAAGTGGCCTCCTCCCAAGTGGCTGGGGTGTTTTACAGCACCGAGTTTAGAGGTAGTGGTGAGCTGAACTCAGCAGGGAAGGCCTCCTTGTGGTTCTGGGCACTCAGCCCACGTCTGCATGACTGCGGCAACCCCCTCCCTAAATCCCAGTCTCTAGTCTTAATCCTCACAAAACTGTTTCCCGCCCAGTCCAGCAGAAGCCTGTTTTTGTTTTCCGATGCTGCAGAGCAAATATCCAGGGATGGGTGTTGTAAAACCATACCTCCTGTGAGCTCACATTGCTGGAGGGATAGGGTAGCTGGATTCTCTGCTCTGTATCTCACCAGGCTGAAAGCAAGGGGTTGGTTGGCTGTGTTTTCAGCAAGAACTCAAGATCCCGTTCCAAGCCCCTTCAGGTGGCTGATAGATTTCAGTTCCTTTCTGTTGCAGGACTGAAATTCCTGTGTGCCTGCTGCCTGTCAGTCAGGGACCACTCTCAGCTACTATGCACCATGCCCACTCCTTCTCACATGGCCCTCCAGCAGTGGAGAATATCCGTCATGTCAAATTTATCTCCTGCTTTGAATCTCTGTTACTCTGATGAGCTCAGTCCATTTTAAGGGCTTACCTGATGGGGTTGCAAAGAGTCAGACATGACTGAGGAACTGAACTGAACTGATTAGGTCAGGCTCACCTAGGATAATCTCCTTATCTTCAAGTCAAATGACTTGGGACCTTAATCACATCTAGAAAATTAGTGTTTCATTCAATAATTGAGAGAGGACATGTGTACACAGTGGAACTACCTTAGAATTACAAAGTCCAAATATATGCTTAAAGCTTTTCAGTGGCCATTCATTTTACCTATTTCATAAAGCCCATGCTCCTTAGCGTGGCATTGTTTTTGTTGTTCAGTCCCTAAGTCATGTCTGACTTCTTGCAACCCCATGAACTGAAGCATGCCAAGCTTCCCTGTCCTTCACTATTTCCCTGAGTTCGCTCAAACTCATGTCCATTGAGTCAGTGATGCTATCTAACCATCTCATTGTCTGCTGCCCTCTTCTCCTTCTGCCTTCAATCTTTCCCAGCATCGTAGTCTTCCAATGAGTCAGCTCTTCTTATCAGGTGGCCAGAGTGTTGGAGCTTCAGCTTCAGCATCAGTCCTTCCAATGAATATTCAGGAATAATTTCCTTTAGGATTGACTGGTTGGAACTCCTTGCAGTCCAAGGGACCCTCAAGAGTCTTCTCAAGCACCACAATTTGAAAGCATCAATTTTTTGGTGCTTAGCCTTCTTTATGGCCTAACTCTTGCATCCATACATGACTACTGGAAAAACCATAGCTTTGATTATACAGAACTCTGTCAGCAAAATGATGCCTTTGCTTTTTAATATGCTATCTAGGTTTATCATAGCTTTCCTTCCAAGGAGCAAACATCTTTTAATTTCATGGCTGCAGTTACTGTCAACACTGATTTTGGAGCCCAAGAAAAAATTTGTCACTGCTTCCACTTTTCCATCTTCGGTTTGCCATGAAGTGATGGGACTGATGCCACAATCTTAGCTTTTTGAATATTGTTTTAAGCCAGCTTTTTCACTTTCCTTTTTCACCCTCATCAAGAGGCTCTTTAGTTTCTCTTCACTTTCTGCCATTAGAGTGATATTGGTATCATCTGCATATCTGAGGTTGTTGATATTTCTCCTGGCAGTCTTGATTCCAGCTTGTGATTCCTGGTAGAGAGTTCTGACAAAACACCAAGGACCAAGACAGGGAAACTGAGGCTGGAAGCCTAACTGTAGGAACAAACCCAATACACTGACAGTAAGCAACTTGGGAACAGTGGACTGATTCCTGGCTGTGTGATATGAGTTTCCATCCTCGTACTCACTTTGTGAATCTCTATTGCCGTTCATCCAATTTTGTTGAAAATGATGGTTTACAGGTCTGTTTCCTGGTCTCCCAGAGGTGCAAATCAGTGAAGATCTCCCTTCTGTTCCTGGTTTCCAACACAGTTGTCTTCAATATCCTCCACATAAGTATTGGTTCTCAACCTGGGAGCTTCCCACATGAAATTAGAAACTGGCCCCAGCCAGGGTGGGCAGGGATCGGTTGAAGGTAAAAGCAGACTGCTCCACATTGATAGGTGGTCATTGTAACAAGCAAGAGGACTAACCACAGATGTGTGTCTCCGGCAGCTGCAGGACAAGTCGGTCTCTGTGTTCACCCACCAGTATCTTAAAGTTTACACAGAGGCCCATCTTAACAGGGTTCCATCATGTGCCCAGTCCAGATGGTCTCAACAACACATTGCTGTCTTGAGGCTGTGTCCTTGGAGTAGCTTTGGCTATGGGAACACTGGACAGACCACTTCACAGACAGGAGTGGGGGCAGGGAGCCTCTGATTACTGGGGTGCAGCTCATAGGTCAGTCGTCGGTCAGGTGCTTTCTATGACCTCTTCCAACAATGGTCAAGTTGCCAAAGCGGGTGAGGTGAAGCAGGAATCCTGCCAGGACCAATAGGGTCTGGCTGTTGATTTCACTTTTCTGAATGACCTCCTCAAGGTGACTTGGGGAAAATTGTTTGTTGTAATGATGTACATTGACTCAGTATTCTCTTTAGAACAAAAACTGGACAGTTCTCATGGTACAGCTCTAGGGGATGGTAGAGGACATGCAATCACCTTCTTTCTTTCTCTGCTCTTTGTGGACCCATCTCCAAGTGCTTGCTTGTTTTGCTATAAAGCTTTTTTTTTTTTTTTTTTTGCTTACTCATAGTTTCTATTAATACTGCCTCATAATTTTGGATTGCATGTTCCTTTGGCTTGCCATGAACCCAAGTCTGTTTCATGGCTTTTTTCAGCTTCATTTAACATCACCAGCTGGTACTCTCTGCATGACTTAACTCAAACTTAGGAGGCAGAGAACTTAGTCATCCCAGCTCATCTTTTTTTTAACACCAGCAAACCAAAGGCTTAGCTTAGTTCAGATGCTCACCATTAGCTTAAGTACCTAAAACCTCTATGATTGGAGAAGGGAAATAAAGAAAAGGGATCGTGTTCATAAAATGTAATGGGTTAGATACCAGGGGTCTGAGGGTGGGAAAATTTTCCTCCAAAGAAATGTAGGTTCAGTTCAGTTCAGTCGCTCATTCATGTCTGGCTCTTTGCAACCCCATGAATCACAGCACACCAGGCCTCCCTGTCCATCACCAACTACCGGAGTTCACTCAAACTCACGTCCATCAAGTCAGTGATGCCATCCAGCCATCTCATCCTGGGTCGTCCCCTTCTCCTCCTGCCCCCAATCCCTCCCAGCATCAGAGTCTTTTCCAATGAGTCAACACTTCACATGAGGTGGCCAAAGTATTGGAGTTTCAGCTTTAGGATCAGTCCTTCCAAAGAACACCCAGGACTAATCTCCTTTAGGATGGACTGGTTGGATCTCCATGCAGTCCAAGGGACTCTCAAGAGTCTTCTCCATCACCACAGTTCAAAAGCATCAATTCTTTGGCGCTCAGCTTTCTTCACAGTCCAACTCTCACATTCATACATGGCCACTGGAAAAACCATAGCCTTGACTAGATGGACATTTGTTGGCAAAGTAATGTCTCTGCTTTTGAATAGCAGACATCAATTGACATTCCTTTAAAAAATAATACATGTGTATATATCTTTGGCTGTGGTGGGTCTTAGTTGCCACATGGGGGAATCTTTAGTTGCAGTATGTGGGATCTAGTTCCCTGACCAGGGATTGAACCCAGGTCCGCTGCTTTGGGAGCATGGTGTCCTAGCTGCTGGGCCATCAGGGAAGTACCCAATTGATATCTCTGATTCCAGCAGTGAGATTAGTCCTTGAGGGGGGATTGAGTGTTAACTCAGGCATTTAAATATCATCACTAAATACTGACAGTCAAGAAGAGGCTTGTGAGGGAAAACTGAAACCGATATTCAACAAAGTCGAATTGGAAACAGAAGGCAGTGAGCAATCTGAGGAGTCTAAGGAATATGTCTAATGACAGCTGATCTTTGTTTTCCAAGTTAGCACCTGCCATTCCTACCTTATTGGGCAATAGGAGAAACAGGGCAAGTCCTCAAGGCTGTACACATACAGAGAGAGGTATTGGGCTGATCCAAAATAAAAGCTGAGAGTTCCTATAGGTATCATTAGTATGCACCAATGGCCTTCATTCATTGAAGACTTAACTTGGTGCCAAGCATTGTCATAAATACTGGGACTGTGGCAACTCTTCCTCACCCTTGGCACTCCATAATCCCCCTCCCTGGTTTATTTTTGCTAATAGCAGTTTTACATTTCTAAAAAAGGTACCATTTCACTTACTTCTTTATATTTTATTCCTCCCCTGTAATCTAAGATCCATGGGGTCTAAGCTCTATGAGAAGAGGGATGGTCTGTATCTTTTTTTTTCTTCAGTTTTATATTTGGAACATCCAGAAAGTATCTTTCTCAAAAATTAGTGAATTCCATCATTTACTTGGTTACTTGGGGGTAAGTAGCTGGCAGGGGTTGTGAGAAAGATGAGGGAGGTAGGGGGAGTTGTGTTAGAAGAGACCCCTCCCACTTCTAGGGTTAGTTGGTCAGTCATGTCCAACTGTTTGAAACCCCATGGACTGTAGCCCGCCAGGCTCCTCTGTCCATGGAATTCTCCAGGCAAGAATACTGGAGTGGGTTGCCATTCCCTTCTCCAGGGGATCTTCCCAACCCAGGGATCAAACCTGGGTCTCCTGCATTGTATGCAGATTCTTTACCATCTGAGCCACCAGGGAAGCCCATTTAATCTTTTATTGGTGTTACTTGCACAGAAAATAAGAGAGATCATAGTCATAAGTCAGAAACTATACAAGAAACATGGAAGAAGTGTGTATACATTTCTGGATTAATAAGAGAGGATTTTCCCCTCTTATTGAGTAAGAATATGTCTCAACATGTTTACCAGTATACTAATCAGTATAGGCTATATTATGCTTTGATGACAAATAAGCCCATGATTTAGCTTAACTCAATACGACATGTGGAACACTGAGTAGAAGAAAGCTCTGCTCCGTAGAGTCACTCAGGAACCCAGGCTAACAATGTTTCCAGCATCTTTGACACCAGCACCTCAAAATTTCAGTTTGCTGCTGCAAGTAAAAAGAGAACAGACAATGCACTCTCTTTATGTTTGCTCAGACCTTGCCCCTTTCTCTAATAGGACCATGTCTTTCTCCAACATGACCTCAGGGGGATTGGGAGGGATTCCCATTCAGGAGGAAGAGAAAAACAGTGATAGTAAGTACACAGCCAGTGACCCATATTGTGGAGGGATCACTAATGTTTAACATAAAAGCCCTTGGAGAGGAAAGGAGTGGTGGTGGGAGGAACTGGGAGATTAGGACTGACGCAAATACACTGTTGATACTATGTATAGCGAGCATGCTAAATTGCTTCGGTCCTGTGGGACTTCTTGCAGCCTTATTGACTGTGGCCTTCCAGGCTCCTGTGGAAGGAATCCTCATAGGATTCTTCAGGCAAGAATACTGGAGTGGGTTTCCATGCCCTCCTTCAGGGAATCTTCCCGGCCCAGGGATCGAACCTGAGTCTCTTGCATCTCCTGTATCAGCCGGCAGGTTCTTTACCAATAACACCATCTGGGAAGCCCTTATGTATCGAATCGATAACTAATGAGAACATACTGTATAGCGAATTCTACTTATTGCACTCCGAGCCCTGAATGGAGAGAAAGTCCAAAAGGGAGGGGATATATGTTTATATATGGTTGATTCATTGTGTTGTACGGTGGAAACTAATAAAACATTGTAAAGCAGCTATACTCCGATAAAGATACATTTTAAAAAGGTCCTTGGAGAACACAGAATTGACTTTTTGGGTCAAGTTGTTTGGTTTAACAAGATTTGAAATTTAGGGCTAGAACTAAATCATGATAATTATATAAATGTTTTTGCAAAAAACACTTCAAGCAAAATTTTTTTAGGAAATTAAAGGAAAACATCACAGAAGGATGTCAACATGTAGTCACTGACCCACTTGAGTAATTGGATCAAGACTCTCTGGCTTGTTGGAAAAATTTGGATCTAAACCAGCTCTCTCAGCACTCATTTCCTTTACCCTCATTGAGTCAGAATTTGTTGTTGTTATTGTTGTTTTTAATCTCTTATTAATGTAAAATTGCTCCAGCAGAATCCATCTTTCTGAGTAGAGATGTCTATTTGGGCCTGACCTCCAAGGCCCCATTAAACATAAAAAGCAAGTGCTTACTATCTTCTGAAGACAACAGATTCTGGTTTTTTATCTTATTATGAAGGAAATTCCGTCATACCAGCTCAGTCACTGACCTCAAGCTCTCGGGCTTGGCAGGAGGAATTGTGCATAGTCTCAACAAGCCCAATTATCATAAATTCACCCTGCTCCTCGTGGGAAATGTTTGCAGAGAGCGACTGTATGAACAGGCAGTTGATGAACTTATATTGACACATCACAGTCACCCAAAGTCCACAGTTTACCTTAGGGCTCATTCTTGGTGTATAAGAACAGGATAACATATATCCATCAATGTATAGTATCACACAGAAGTAGTTTCACTACCCTAAAAATCCTCTGTGGTTTGCTTATTCATTCCTTCCCCTACTTCCTGGCAACCACTGATTTTTTTAAATTAATTTATTTTTAGTTCAAGGATAATTGCTTTACAGTATTGTGTTGGTTTCTGCCATAGGTCAACATGCATCAGCCATAGATATACATATGTCCCCTCCCTCTGGAACCTCCCTCCCACCTCCCACCCCTTTGTACCCCTCTAGTAGTCACAGAGCCCTGGTTTGAGTTCCCTAAGTCATACAGAAAATAATTGCCACTGGCTGTCTGTTTCCCATATGGTAGTTCATGTTTCAATGCTGCTCTCTCCATTTGTCTCACCATCTCCCTTCTCACTCCCGTGTTTGCAAGTCTGTTCTCTATGCCTGCGTCTCCATTGCTGCCCTGCAAATAGGTTCATCAGTACATCCTTCTAGATTCCATGCATGTGAGCATGCTGTCTCTTCAGTCGTGTCTGACTCTTTACTATCCTATGGACTGTAGCCTGCCAGGCTCCTCTATCCATGGGATTCTCCAGGCAAGAATACTGGAGTGGGTTGCTGTGCCCTCCTCCAGGGGACCTTCCTGACCCAGGAATTGAACCCATGTCTCTTATGTCTCCTGCATTGGCAGACTGGTTCTTTACCACTAGCGCTACCTGGGAAGCTCCCTAGATTCCATATATATGCTTAATCATTAATACATGATATTTGTTTTTATTTTTCTGACTTATTTCACACTGTATAATAGGCTCTAGGTTCATCCACCCCATTAAAATGGACTCAAGTGTGTTCCTTTTAGTGGCTGAGTAATATTCCATTGTATATACGTACTACAACCTCTTTATCCATCTATCTGTCAATGGACATCTAAAGAAGCCAGTCTGAGAAAGCTGCATACTGTATGATTCCGACTCTGTGACATTCTGGAAAAGGTAAAGCTGCGGAGGCAAGAAAAAGATCAGTGGTTGGAAACCACTTAGCCTGTTCTGGAATGTCACAGAGTTGGAATCATACAGCAGGTAGCTTTTTCAGATTGGCGTCTTTCACTAGTAATACGCATTTAAATTTCGTTCAGGTCTTTTCATGGTTTCCTAGCTCATTTCTTTTTAGCACTGAATGGTATTCTATTGTCTAGTACCACAATTTGTCTATCCATCCACCTACTGAAGAACATTTCGGTTGCTTTCAAGTTTTGGCAGTTATGCATCAATCTGCTATTAACATCTGTTTACAGGGTTTTTTTTGTGTGAACATAAGTTTTTAACTCCCTTGGTACGTACCAAGAAGTGTGATTGCTGGATTGCATGGTCAGGGTATATTTAGCTTTGTTAGGAAATTGCCAAACTGTCTTCCAAAGGGGGTTGTACCACTTTCCAGTCCCCTGTTGCTTCACACTCTCACCAGCATTTGGTGTCGTCAGTGTTCTGGATTTTGGTTGTTCTAATTCGTATGTGCTATCTCATTTTAATTTGCATTTCTCTGATAATGTATGATGTGAAGCATCTTTTCATATACTTATTTGCCATCTGTATTCTGTATATCTTCTTTGGTGAGGTGTCTGTTCAGATCTTTGGCCCATTTTTTAAGCTCAGTTCAGTTCAATTTAATCACTCAGTCATGTCCAACTCTTTGTGACCCCATGAATCACAGCACGCCAGGCCTCCCTGTCCATCACCAACTCCCAGAGTTCACTCAGACTCATGTCCATTGAGTCAGTGATGCCATCCAGCCATCTCATCCTCTGTCATCCCCTTCTCCTCTTGTTCCCAATCTCTCCCAGCATCAGAGTCTTTTCCAATGAGTCAACTCTTCACATGAGGTGGCCAAAGTACTGGAGTTTCAGCTTTAGCATCATTCCTTCCAAAGAAATCCCAGGGCTGATCTCCTTCAGAATGGACTGGTTGGATCTCCTTGCAGTCCAAGGGACTCTCAAGAGTCTTCTCCAACACCACAGTTCAAAAACATCAATTCTCCAGTGCTCAGCTTTCTTCACAGTCCAACTCTGACATCCTACATGGCCACTGGAAAAACCATAGCCTTGACTAAACAGGCCTTTGTTGGCAAAGTAATATCTCTGCTTTTTAATATGCTCTCTAGCTAGTTGTTTTCTTACTGTTGAGTTTTCATCATTTTTTGTATATTTTGGATAACAATTCGTTATCAGGTATGTTCTTTGCAGATGTATTTTCCCGTCTTCTCAGTCCCTTGACACTGCTTTTTGCAACACAGAAGTTTTTTATTTTAAAGTCCAGCTTGTCAATTATTTCTCTCATAGGTGGTACCTTTGATGCTATATCTAAAAAAGTTATTGACATACATACCCAAGGTCATCTATGTGTTCTGTTATGTTATCTCCTAGGAATATTGTAGTGTTGCTTTTTACATTTAGGTCCATTTGAGTTTATTTTTGTGAAAGGTGTTAGGTTTGTGTCCAGATTCACTTTTTGTGTTCCCTGTAGGTGTCTAGTTGGTAGAACACCATTTGTTGAAAAGATTATCTTTGCTCCATTGTGTTGCCCCTTGGCTCCTTTGTCAAAGATGAGTTGAATATAGTTATGCCAGTCTGTTTCTGGGCTCTGTATTCTGTTCCATTGATTTCCCCCCCCCCATTCTTTTGCCAGTACTATGTCTTGATCACTGTAGCTTCTTTCTATTCATTTTCATTGTTTTTTGTACACACACACACTTCAGGAGGCTGAAGCAAATGGGCATGGCTGCAGTTTATAGATGCTTTGAGTGTAGGCTATTTTCAAATCAAGTTCATTTTCACAGTGTATGAGAATTCTTAGACCCTCGAAATCAGGACACCTCCACTGGACTGACACTAGATTCAGTTCAGTTCAGTTCAGTCGCTCAGTTGTGTCTGACTCTTTGCAACCCCATGAATCGCAGCCCGCCAGGCCTCCCTGTCCATCACCAACTCCTGGAGTTCACTCAAACTCATGTCCATCGAGTCGGTGATGCCATCCAGCCATCTCATCCTCTGTCGTTCCCTTCTCCTCCTGCCCCCAATCCCTCCCAGCATCAGAGTCTTTTCCAATGAGTCAACTCTTCACATGAGGTGGCCAAAGTATTGGAGTTTCAGCTTTAGCANTTTCCCTAAAACTTTAAGTAAATACATTAACATCATACATTGGGAAATAAAGAATTAGAAGGAGAGTGACTCAGTGAAACTAAACACCAGTTTGGCAAATAAAGCACCTAAATACAGGTTCCAACCCTGAAGTGTTGGGTTATCCTCTGTATTTCTTAGATTTTTTTTAAAAAGCAATTCAAAACCTAAATGGATCTTTCTCCATTGAGAGTTTGTCTAATACTTCAATCTGTCTTTAACCGTCAAGTACACTTTTATAATGCAAAAGTAATGTTATTTATGATTATAAATTAGATGGACGAGACACTCAGGAAGAATAAACTTTCCTTTCAGAATAATGAGGATCAGAAAGAAAGTGTCCCTTGAGTGCAACTACTGGGCTTTAGGTTTTCCTGTGGTTGCACAGGTGGGCTTTGCATTTGCTGTGTGTCTGCCCTTTTCCAAAGGAAGCTGCCTTTTCCCAACAATTAGAAGGTGTTTGTTTCCCTGCCCACAAATATGGGATGAAGTCCATGAAGGTATTCAGGCTCACCTGGCATAATATATGAAGGAGTCAGCTGCCCACATTCTGTAAGCTGAAGTGCCCCCAACCAGGAGTAGCAGCTGCTGTTTATGTGCTGACATCGGCCCAAACTGCAAAAGTAGAAAGTACCAACACCAAAAACTAGCTTTGGGTTTGGATGGAGGGTACAGTTTTCACTTCTCTTCAAGGCTGATTAATGACATGATTTGTACCAGCAATCACTTGTCAATTATAAGCAGCAGGCAGCAGGTGATACTGTAACTATCTGCTGGATGATAATTTTTAGAGAGGAGTGTTCAAAAATAAAATTGGTTTAGGAAACAATGTAATTAAATAAGCAGCCAAGAGAAAATACATCAACTGTTCTTATAACCCTACTCTGCCCTTGTCTATTCAGCTAAGAGTTTTTTCCTAGGGATTGATTGTTATTGCTAAGACACTTCAGTCGTGTCCGACTCTGTGCGACCCCATAGACAGCAGCCCACCAGGCTCCCCTGTCCCTGGGATTCTCCAGGCAAGAACACTGGAGTGGGTTGCCATTTCCTTCTCCAGTGCATGAAAGTGAAAGTGAAGTTGCTCAGTCGTGTCCGACTCTTAGCGACCCCATGGACTGCAGCCCATCAGGCTCCTCCATCCATGGGATTTTCCAGGCAAGAGTACTGGAGTGGGGTGCCATTGCCTTCTCCGTTGATTGTTACTACCAATTTCTAAATGGATTCCAGTGTTGCTTTCAGACATGATTCCATAACTGCAGTTGCATGGTGTATAGAAATGCCCTGGAGCGTGCGTGCTTGCGTGCATTCTCAGTCACTTCAGTAGTGTCTGGCTTTTTGCAACCCTATGGACTGTAGTCCACCAGGCTTCTCTGTCCCTGGGTTTCTCCAGGCAAAAATACTGGAATGGGTTGCCATGGCCTCCTCCAGGGGATCTTCCTGACTCAGGGATCAAACCTGTGTCTTCTGCATTGCAGGCACAGTGCAGAGCCGCCAGAGAAGCCCAGAAATGCCCTTGTGGGCTTCTCTGGTGGCTCAGCTGGTAAACAATCCGCCTGCAGCGCAGGAGACCTGGGTTCAGTCCCTGGGTTGGGAAGATCTCCTAGACAAAGGCATGGCAACCAACACCAGTATTTTTGCCTGGTGAATCCCCATGGACAGAGGAGCCTGGCGGGCTATAGTCTATGGGGTCAAAAAGAGTCAGACGACTGAGCAGCTAAGCACAGCACACATGCCAAATCTGTTCAGTTTCACTTGTTTCTTTTAATGTTATCTGTGTTTCAGATAGAAACTTAAGAGAAATTCTACCAAAGGAGGGGGTCCTCTTTGTTTTAATAAATTGTGCCTAAACCAATAACACTTTGTGCCAAGCAAACAACAAAATCTACCACCCACAGAACAACAGCAACCAACCAACAAACCAAAACACATCAGTCTCATAATCTGTAAAATTCTTATAGGTTAAATCAGTTCAATCTTTGAACTGAGTCAGATTTAGTATTTATCTGTAAAAAAAATAAAACATAACAAAAACAATTATATTCCTTCTCTACTCTGTACTCATTCTGGAAAAAAAAAAAAAAAGGCATCTTTCAAAGAAAGACCAGTGTAGGTGGTGAAGACATCTATTGCTGTTTATGACCTAGCAGTGTTCCATAATGTTTTAGAAAGACTGTAAAATATTTTATGAATATGAATTACCATTATTACCTAAGACTCTATTTAGCAGAGCTGGACTATAGCATCAGTGTCTGCCAGTAACTGAAGAATATTGGCAAGCAGTTTGTCATGCTCACCACTCCATGGAATGTTCATCCTTTCTGAGTCACATCTACCACCTTGCCTTGGATGCTCTGCACAGACACTGGGGAAAACAAGGAATCCTGAAAGATTGCTGGTGCTACTTGATATCATTTAGAGTTAACAGAATCTGCTTTACATGTCCTTCATAAATTAATCAGCTTTTTTCTTAGCTTCAGAAAAAGAAATTATCAATATGGTATTTTGATGAGAAGCGTAGATTTTGGAGGCAGACAATGTTGGGTTCAAATTCTTACTTTGTCATTACATAGATGATCTTAAGCCAATTCTTTCAGTTTATTAAATGTAAGTTTCCCAGTCTGCATAAATACTAATCATACTTCATAGGATTTTGCTTAATTCAATGCCTGGGATATCATTGTTTAGTGAGAATGATTAACTGGGGTTATCTCTGACTAACTATTGATCTGGGGGGGGGAGAGAGAGAGAGGGAGAGAGAGAGTGAACACTTAGTTACGATATCTGATTAAAAAGTAATCAATACAAGGTGGTTACATAATGGCATCAGGGCTTCTCTCCCTGCTACTCCTAACCTATAATATTCTTCTCTGGATTTTTGCACATGTCTCATGAAGTTCTTATTTGCAAGTAACAGGAACCAGCTCTGGTTAATAGAAACAGAAAAAGAAATGTGATATAGTCACAGAATGGTACACATGGCAGTGAAAGAAAATGAACTATTGCCATATACAATGTCCTATAATATATCTGTTTTACAGTTTTACCTTTCATAATAAAATTTCAGATTAAATGTCCCTGGCATGTGTCCTCTCTACTATCACTGTAAATCCCATTTCTTTTGTTTCTTTGAAAGTAATCTTTGTGTGAGGCTTCCCTGGTGACTAGGTGGTAAAGAATCTACCTGCCAATGCAGGAGATGTGGGTTCGATCCCTCCGTCAGGAAGATCCCCTGGAGGAGGAACTGGCAACCCACTCCTGTATTCTTGCTGGAGAATCCCATGGACAGAGGAGCCTGGTGGGTTACAGTCCATGGGGTCACGAAAGAGTCAGACACAATTTAATGACCAAACAATAAAAACCACCTATGTGTGGTGCTGGCCAGGCTCCTCTGCCCATGGAAATTTTCCAGGCAAGAAAACTTGCCTGGAATTTCCAGGGGATCTCCCTGACCCAGGTAGCAAGCCCTCATCTCTTGCGTCTCCTGCATTGGCAGGCAAATTCTTTACCTCTGAGCTACCTGGGAAGCCCTATTCTTTCTTATTGTGAATGAAATCCAACATGCCATCTCTCCCAGGGAATTTCACACGGAATTTATGCTGTTAATTACAGAATGAATATCTTTTCCCTAGAAAAGAAATTTCAAGTGCAGATAATCCAAAGGTGGTCTTCCTAACCTCTGCACTTGAAATGGTACCACCTATTTGCTCTTTGGGAGAATTAGGCCCATAGCTATGGCTCCATTTGTGGTCTGCCAAATATTAAATATTAAATCAAATTATTAGTATGAATTTTATCATTTATATCTATATTGTACAATGTCAGATTTAAATGTCAGTATAAGAGCATTGAACTGATCTGCCGACTTCCTGAAACTGTACAATTAATGTTTAGCAGCTTGTGCGCACGTGTGTCATTCTTAGCAGAATGGCAGACACACTGCACAACAGGGTGTGTGCATGGGAGAAAGCAAAAATATTTGGTGGCAGCGAAAAGTTCGAATTGAGGCAAGAAGGCAGGGGAAGGCCAAAATGTAGTACAAATTTTGCATCAGTGAAGGCATTTAAAATCAGGGCTCCACAGTGGGGAGTGCTCTTTGTGCCTTTTGGTGCCCAGGGCAGACCCTGAGGCAAACAAACTACCCCTCAGCTGTACCCTCCTCATGTCCTTTCCTTCTCCTGGAGTCTATCATCTGTGCCCCGTCTCCACTCCCTCACTCTCGACACCTCTGTCTTTCCTGGTTTGTGACCACAGTGGCCTAAATATTTGCCAAGCTCCTAGTCTCTCTTCCTCTCAAATGCATGCTCCTGTCTGCTGCCCAGCAAATCCATCCACATATTGTTGTACAAGTATCGTGGGTCTCTTACCTACTTCTCCAGAGTCAGCACGCTCTACCTCTGTCTCACTCTTTAAGGTCTAACAGCCCCAAATTATCTGTGGTTCATATAAAAACCCTAGAGTAGGAAATGGCAACCCTTTCCAGTATTCTTGCCTGGAAAATTCCATGGACAGAGGAGGCTGGTGGGCTATAGTCCATGGGGTCCCAGAGAGTCAGACATAAAAACTCAACACTTCTTTCTATTGCATACCTCTTGCACTCATGACATTTTCTCTTCCTTTGACACCATATGTCTCTTTCTCTATCCCCAGCAACCCACCATCCCCCAGCCACCCTGCCCCATATCACTTCTTTGACTACCTAACTTTGTCCTCCTGGCCTCAGCTCCTGTACCACCTTCCTCCAGAAACCTTCTGGTCACAGGAACCCCTCTCCTGGCTGGGCCAGCTGCTCTTCCTTTGCTCTGACTGCATCTTCTGTACATCTGTGTCCTGAATGTACACCACTCCTTTGAATATTATTTGTTCACCTCTCTCTCCCACTAGACTGGGAGGCTTCCCTGAGAGTAAGACAGCATCGTATTCACCTGAGTATCCCCAGGGCCTGCTCAGCACTGATGTACAAAATCCTGTCCATGCAAATCTCTACATCTGTTTTGTCACTAGTCAAGGCAACATCCAATTTATTTGGAAACCTTTCCTACACCAACTGCTTGTGCTTAAGTCGCTTCAGTTGTGTCTGACTCTTGGTGACCTTATGGACTATAGCCCACCAGGCTCTTCGGTCCAAAGGATTTACCAAGCAAGAATACTGGAGTGGATAGCCATTTCCTCCTCCAGGGGATCTTCCTGACCCAGGGATAGAATCCGCATCTCTTCTGTCTCCGGCATTGGCAGGTGGGTTCCTTACCGCTGGTTCCACCTAACTGCCTCCAAGTCCCTAAAAGCTTCTCTGCTAAAAGTCCTTCCTCCTGATGTTGAATGTGTTTGTTGTTTTGTTTTGTTTTTGCTGGGAAGCAGTCTATTCATTTTCTAGGGTTTCCATATTGGGTGACTGAAACAACAGAAAATTTACTTTCTCATGGTTCTGTGAGGCTAGAAGTCTGAGATGAAGCTGTCACCAGAGTTGGTTTGAGACTTCCCTCCTTGGCTCACAGATGGCCGTGTTCTCCTTGTGTCTTCACATGACCTTCCTTACGTGTGAAGGTCATACATTGCCTCTTCTTATAAGGACTTCATTTATTTGGATTGGGGCCTGCACTGATTATCTCATTTTAACTTAATCACCTCTTGAAACACGCTACCTCTAAATACAGTTACCTGCTGAGGTCCTGGGAGTTAAGGCTGCAATGTATGATTTTGAAATAAGCTTATAACTTGCTGCTTACCTATTGATACTTTCCCCTAAATTTTCCGCTGGTCACCAAGCAGATCCCATATGCAAAGATGCAAGTTACAGCATCCTTCCCTCCCTCCTGTAAAAGTTCCGTATCATTATTTTATGAGCCTATACTTCCTGAATCATTTTGCATATGATATTGACCTCCAGTGATACATGGGAGGTCAATACAAGGGAGAGAACTATTTCTTCTTTTATGTGATATTTTCTCACGTTTGGATAGATGATGACTTTGCATTTTTATTTTCCTTCCTGTTTTTTCTGAACTCCTGGATAATTTAGGGTTCTTATCATGTAAGTGAATGGACAAATTGTGTGGTATAACTATCACACTTAGGTTTTGATGTACCAAAAAGCTGTACAATTTTTATGTGTTGTTGATTGTTTTCAGATACATTGCCTTATAGGATCTTCTTTTTAAAAACAGCAAATTATATACTATACTTTTTATTGCTAAAGAAATGTGGAACCCCAAAGAGGTCATATACCAAGTGAGTGTCAAAGCTATTCAGAAATCCAAGACTTCAGAATGAGGGACCACAGCTATTTTTGCTTTATCATTATTATCTTGTTTACAAGGTCCTTAGAG
>SJYQ01002253.1:486267-513516 GCA_006410935.1 Redunca redunca
CTGACACTAGAGGAGAAAATGTATTAAATTATAATAGGGAATTGAAGATACCTAATATTTTACTTTGAAGAGGGCACCAAGGAAGAATAACAATAAGCCATTTGTCATTAACATGAAAAATGATCTGAGCATTATTATGTAAGTTTCTTTGCTGACTTGAATTTTAATTTAAATCCTCCAGATAAGCCTATGACGTAGGTATCATCATGTTGTATGATTGTAGAAACGGATGCTTAGTGATTCAGCAACCTACTCTAGGTCTCCATGCTAGCATGTTGTGGGGCTGGAATTTGATCCCGTGCCTCTGACTCCATCGCCATTCTTGTTTCATTGTGACACAAGCTGAAGAAATTACTGGAGGGACACACAGTCAGCGATTACTCATTGAAACCAGTGACATGTTGGATTCAGACACTTGAAGCCAGTGAAGCCCATAAAAGAGGCATTGCTTGGCTTTGGTTGGTCATCTAACACTTGAGTTTCCAATCCCTATGACCCTTGGCATCTTCATCTATAAATATGAGATTAATTGTGGCATCTTCTCAAAAGTTTGCTGTATTGAAAAAAGTGTGTGTATACATACATGATACACATATGATATATGGTAGTTGTGTAAACTTATTTAGATATTGTGTTTTACTTATAAGTCTAATCCTTTCAAAAAGCAGTATAGATAGTAAATAGCAACAGCCATAAAAATGTCCATAATTTTGGCACAGGAACCCTATTCCTGGAAAAATATTCTAAAGAAATTATTTAAAAGACCAAAAAATATATATTTCCATAGGTACTAATTGCAGGGGAAAATAGTTTGATAGTTCCTCAAAATGTGAAACATAGAAATGTCTTACGATCTGGCATTTCCACCCCTAGGTGTATAACCAAGAGAAATGAAAATCTGTACATGAATGTTCATAAATGCCTTATTCATAATAGCCCCAAAGTAAAAACAACTTATATGAATAAATAAATCTATAAAATATGGTATCTCCATTCAAAGGAATTTTTTTGGACAACAACAAATGATGAAGTGATGATATATCCTACAACATAGATAATCTTTGAGAACATTACACTAGATGAAACTCACAGAAGACAGCATATTGTATGATTTAATTTATGTAAATATAAAATGTTTAGAATGGGCAAAAACACAAGTAGAAAGTTGACTAGTGGTTGCCTAGGACTGGCAGGAGGGGATGGGGGAATGGTGGAGAGTTACTAATAGGTAAAGGGTTTCTTTTGGCAGGGGACACAGATACTTTAAAATTACATTGTGGTAATGGCTGCACAAACTTAGACAACATATTAAAAAGCAGAGACATTACTTTGCTAACAAAGGTCCATATAGTTAAAGCTGTAGTTTTTCCAGTAGTCATTTATGTACGTGAGAGTTGGACCATAAAGAAGGCTGAGCACTGAAGAACTGATGCTTTTGAACTCTGGTGCTGGAGAAAATTCTTGAGAGTCCCTTGCATGGCAAGGAGATCAAACCAGTCAGTCCTAAAGGGAATCAACCCTGAATATTCATTGGAAGGACTGATGCTGAAGCTGAAGCTCCAATACTTTGGCCACCTGGTGCGAAGAGCTGGCTCACTGGAAAAGACCCTGATGCTGGGAAAGATTGAAGGAGGGAGGAGAAGGGGATGACAGAGGATGAGACAGTTGGATGGCATCAGCGACTCCATGGACTTGAGTTTGAACAAACTCCAGGAGATGGTGATGGACAGGCAAGCCTGGTGTGCTGCAGTCCATGGGCTTTGCAAAGAGTCAGGCGTGACTGAGCGACTGAACAACAACAATGGCTGCACAACCTCTCACTGGAAAAGACCCTGATGCTGGGAAAGATTGAAGGAGGGAGGAGAAGGGGATGACAGAGGATGAGATGGTTGGATGGCATCAGCGACTCCATGGACTTGAGTTTGAACAAACTCCAGGAGATGGTGATGGACAGGCAAGCCTGGTGTGCTGCAGTCCATGGGCTTTGCAAAGAGTCAGGCGTGACTGAGCGACTGAACAACAACAATGGCTGCACAACCTTGTGAGGTTGTTGTTTTCTCTTTGAGAAATATTGAATTGCACACCTTAAATGGGTGAAGTGAATGGCATGTGAATTGTATCAATAGAACTGTTTTTAAAACTTCAAAAAAAAATACAGTGAAAAAATGGAAATAAAATATGTATCAGGATAGTACATGACATTATACTCCATCCTGTTGATGGAACATGATGTAATCACTAAAAATTATAAGCCCTAAAACTACATAATAACACAGAACATATGTAATGTGATGTTCAGAGTAAAGCAAAGTGATGTTGTAGCTAAATATACATTCATTTGGATAAAGGCTGGCAGGAAACTCAGAGAGAGGAGACTGTGGTGAGAGGGATGTGCCACTTTCTTTCAAAAGTCTCATTAATGTTGTTGAGCATTTTGAAGGCACTTGTTTTAATGTGTTTTGTAATGGCAGCCTTGTGGTAAGTACAGGTGGTACTGAAGATGCATAAAACATAGGAAAGGAAGGCAAAAGCACAAGGGACATTTAAAAATCAACATGTAAAATATCTAAGAATTAGAAATTGACATGCCAGGATTCAGTGGAGCATTTAAGGGAAATGCATATTGGGGGAGGCGCTGAAGAATATTTAAGCAGCTCAGGTTCTCCCAGGATTCTGCCCAGAAACTTAAAAACTGGAATACCTGCGAGTCTGTTCTTCCCCATGGGCCTCTCTCTGCTCACAGGTTTTGAGGGGAGGGGATTTTCATATACCGGAGCTGGTGTAGGTCTGTGATAATAACGCAGAGGATGTGGGAACACTTAGCAGCGGGTGCAGTTTACTTAAGTTCACCAAAATTGTACTGGAGTGTGGAAAAAGGGAGGAAGTCTGGTCAAGCCTGAGTGAGTCAACATTTAATGGCCCTCCACCCAGCTCTCCTCCCTTCCCAAGGCCACCTCACCTCTGTGTCTATGTGCTTGACCCTTGCTAAGAAGGAACTCCGGCTGGCCTGGGTGGGGTGAACCCAGGTTCCTGTTGATTGGTCCCAACTCTTATGTTGGGGGGACAGAGAGTAGAGGGGCCAGAGCAATGGGGCCTGGCCCCTCCTCTCTATGTAGCTATATCACATCCCTTTTAGGAACTTTCCCTTCCCTGGTTCCCACTAAATGTTTGAAATATATTCCCCTCCTGAGTCCCAGAAGCAGCTTTTGAAAGTACTGCTCATAAGTTTGCTGTGTTTAAAAAAGTGTGTATACATATATGCAACACATACACATATGTGATACACATATGACATATGGTAGCTGTGTGAACCAGCCCAATCCTTTTGAAAAGCAGTATAGATAGTAAATCACAAGAGCCATAAAAATGTCCATATCTTTGGCATAGGAACCCTACTCCTGGAAAAATATTCTAAAGAAATGATTCAAAAGGCCAAAAATAAAAAAGAGTGTGTTTTCATAGGTGTTAATTACAGGGGAAAGTAACTTGATATTTCCTCAAAAGGTGCAATATAGAAGTGTCTCATGATCCTTTGGGGTAAAATTGTCCTCAGTCCTTTGGGAGCACTCTGTAGATGGAAAGTGCAGTCATCTTTAATCTGGATAAAGGATGGGTGACAAGTTGAGGATGGATAGAGGGGTGGCCGTCTTTGAAGTAGAATCTGCTTGCATCTCAAAACAGAACACATTGTTTATAGCCCTGAGGTGTGGGGAGGAGGTACAGGCAGTTGATTGACATCCACGTCCGTGTTTTCTATGGGATACAAATCCAAAAACGAGGGGGTATATGTATACATATGGGGCTTCCCTGGTGGCTCAGACAATAAAATATCTACCTGCAATATGGGAGATCCGGGTTTGATCCCTGGGTCAGGAAGATCACCTGGAGAAGAGAATGGCTACCCACTCCAGTATTCTTGCCAGGAGAATCCCATGGACAAAGGAGCCTAGAGGTTCTACAGTCTGTGGAGTTGCAAAGAGTCAGACACAGCTGTGGGACTAACACAACATGTATACATATAGCTGATTCACTGTGCTGTACAGTAGAAACTAACACAACATTTTAAAGCCACTGTGTGTGTGTGTGTGTTAGTCACTCATTTGTGTCTGACCCTTTAAGACCCCATGGACTGTAGCCTGCCAGGCTCCTCTGTCCATGGAATTCTCCAGAATACTGGAGTGGGTTGCCATTCCCTTCTCCAGGAGATCTTCCCTACCCAGGGATCAAACCAAGGTCTCCCCCAAAGAAGGCAGATTCTTACCATCTAAGCCACCGGGAAAGCCCCTGAAAAGCAACTACTCTGCAATAAAAATTAATTTTTTAAAAATTGAGATTTCTGAGCAAGGACACATTCTTTTCTTCAGAGTTATTAGGGTTGTTTGAGCTGCCCAGCACTGCTTGGTCAATGAGCTGAGCTGTGAGGTGATCCCTGTGTCCTTCCTCCTCAAAATTCTGGATTATTTCTGTCCTTTGGCACCAGGAATTGCCCTTATATTCCAGACTCCAGGGTAAATACTGAAGGTTGTAATTACAGTTCATGGTCTTAACCACTTCTTTGGTCTCCTTTTAGGAATCCAGTCTTAGAAAAGTAACCCCAGGTACCTGTCATTGCAGAGAGCTCTCAGCAGTTCTGTAGCTTCTCAGGAATGCTCTGAAGTTATTATGGGAAGAAGATAAAGGGGCAGTTTCACCCTTATCTTGCAGAGAGCTGGAGAGGATGGCTGGATTTGCCTGAGGCTTTGACTTTTCCCAAAGTTTCTCTTATTCCACTTTAAGACCATCCTCAGAGTCCTTGTCCCCACACAAACAAACAATAGGTTAGATGGGGAACAGCTCCCAATACCAGCCACCCAGCCACTCAACTACTCAAATAATAGCAACAACAAACCCTGTGTTGGAAAGCCTAAAATGACCAAAGGAGAGAGGGAAAGGGAAATACTATTTAGAGGGGCAGGAGGAGAAGGAGGTAACATAGGTTGGATGTCAAGAGGTTGAGATGGTTGGATGGCATCACTGACTCAATGAAAGTGAGTTTGAGCAAGCTCTGGGAGATAGTGAAGGACAGGGAAGCCCAGTCTGCTGCAGTCCATGGAGTCTCAGAGTCAGACACGACTTAGAGCCTGAATGACAACAAGTTAGTCATAACAACATGCCCCTGACTACTCTGTGTTTTGTATGTGAACCCATTATCTCAGAAATATCCTTTTATATATGGCCCAGAATCGTCACATATTTTCCCACCACACAAATGATTTCTAGGTAAGAGATCTGTGCTTTGGGACTTGTAGGTTGCTTCAGTCTTAAATATACCCAGTGCAATCATATCAAGGGACTCTTTGGTCCCAAAGAAAATCAAGCTGCACATCCACCTAAGAAAACTAGTTACCTGTTGCCATAGCAACTGGACCAGCCTTAAAGGGAAGGGCAGAGTTCCTCAAATTCATCTACTATGTCTGCAGATTGACTTCCTTGAAACTGAGTCATGTGTCCTGATCATCAACACTGAACTGTTATTTTCATTAAAAAAAAAAAAAGGTCACAGTCTCAGTTGATATATTTCAGCTTTTTCTCTGGTGCCACTCAATGAATGTGTTTTTATCTCTGAAAGGTGGGATTTGGTAACTGGATCCTTTAGAACTGTCATACATGCCCTAATGTGGTTGGGACCTGGGCCAATAGGTTTGGTAGTAATTAAACTTTGATGGCTGGAACATGACCTGTGAAATGAGTTGCTGGTCTCAGCTTCACTCCTAATGAACAGAAAGCCATATGCCTTGGAATTTGACCATCTCCCCTGTTTCTAGACTACAGGAAGAAAGTCAGAGGTTTGAATGGCTTCTCCTGCGGGTAGACTCCAGGGGCCTCTTCCCCAAGAATCATGCTTTGCCTTCTAGGCCACAGATAGCTCCACAATTTGTCTCAAAATGCCCTGCAAGATATGTGTAAATAACGCGAACCACATTTACAGGCAGGGCCACCCTGGTCGAAAGTATGAGTAATTTGCCCAGAGTAAGATAATTAGTAACAGCAGGGGTAGAGATTCCAGAGGGTCGTACTCCATTCCTTTGCTAAGACCACTGAAAAAAATCTTTCTTTCACTCAAGAAACATGGCCAATTAATGGACAGCAGGAGGCGGGGATGGGTCAATACTTGCTTGATTCAGTTTTAAAGGTCATTTTTATTTTATGGGGTTGTTGGTACTTATGGTTAAGATTTTTTTTTTCAATAACAAGTATCTTGATATTTCCTCTAATGAGACTGAAAAATGTGCTTAGTGAGAATGAGAGCTGAGGGCCAGAGAGAGCTGGATCGGCTCGGGTATTTCTACATAAAGAAAAGATTCAGCTGACAAAAGCCAAGAGTACTGTCACGGAAAGCACCTATGTCTATGTCTTAGTCTGTTCAGGCTGCTCTAACAAAATGCCACAGATTGGGAGCTTATAAGCAGCAGACATTTATTTCTCAGATTTCTGGGGACTCGAGGTCTAAGATCAGGGTGTCAGCACAGTTGAGTGAGGGTCTTCTTCCAGGGCACAGACTTGTCCTTGTATCCTCACATGGCAAAGAGGCCAGCCACCACCCCGGGATGTCTTTTACAAAGATATTAATCCCAATCATTTCCCAAATCACTGTCTAAAGCCCCCACCTCCTAATCCCTTCACCATTTGGGGCTTAGGAGTTTTTTAAGGTTTTTTTTTTTTTTTTTGATGTGAACCATCCTTAAAGTCTCCACTGAATTTGTTGCAATATCATCTCTGCTTTTTATGTTTTGTTTTTATTGGCTGCGAGGCATACAGGACCTCAGCTCCCTGACCAGGGATCAAACTAACACCCTGCATTAGAAGGTGAGGTCCCAACCCCTGGACCAACAGGGAAGCCCTTAGGGGCTTTAGGATTTCAACATATGAATTCTGGGAGGGGGGACACAAACATTCAGACTAGAGCTATGCATAAGACCTGTGTTAGATTGTAAAGGATACAGAACAGAGATAACAAAAACAGGAGTCCTGTCTTCAGTAAGTCACTTCCCAGAAGATAATGACAAGTACCCTAATAATAGGATGTGAATCCTGTGATTGGGAAAAGTTTATTTTGATTCTAGCCAGAGTGGAGGAATATAGCAAAATGGTTCGTAGGGAATCTGAGCTGTGCTTTTTAGGACAGGTGGGAAATCACAGACAGATAGTGAAGAAAGGATCTTTTAGAAACTAGGAGCGGTATAAACAAAGGCATAGACTGGAATCTACTGCAGAAAAACACAATTGGCCAAATGTAGCTTGAGGTTTAGGTTAAATTATAGGAGAGAGTTGGAACGAAAGCAAAAAAGGGAAAAAGAGCCACATTTTGGAGTGTTCTAAAAGGCAGGTAGAGAATTTTGGACAGTACTCCATATAGAATCAGAGGTTTGAAAACCAGAAGTTGAGCTGTGGTCAGTGTTTTTATGCAATAAGATGAGATACTTGTGGTGTTATTTTTTTTAAGAACAACAACAAAAGATTCACATAGTCTAATCTGTGTTCTGCAAGATACCTTAGCAGATTAGGCTGAAAATATTCTGCACTTCTGTCGCTATTCCTTCAGAACGTCATAAGAGGTTTTGTAATGTATCCCTGCATAAGGTTAAATGAGTTTGCACTGACTGCAAGCTGAAGGTGCCTGTGTGAAAACGCTGACTCGGGTATTTCAAGTGACAACCATCATGGTTAAGTGCTTGAGGCACTGTTGTGAGAAGCAGGAGAACAGCTTCATGCAGTAGGAGAGCCAGCCAAGTCCCTGAAACCTCTCTCTTTCTGTTTCCTTTCTCCTAGGAACAGCAATGGAAACCTTCGATGTACAGCGGCATAACTCCCATCTGCTTTGCAAGCCCTCTGCTTGAGAAGCCAGTTGGCAAAGTAAGAATGAATTCATTTCTTGCTAAATGGTTTAATTTGAGTCTGTTGGCTGTTCTTTCTTTTGTCTTGAGCTATTTGGGTGACATAATCAAACTGATCTCGTAAAAGTGGCTGATAAAAATCCAGATTTTGAGCTGTTTGGTTGGTCCTAGTGGCATTGCTCCTTGGCAAGATGTTGAGCTAAGTGATGGTGATCTGAGATTCCCGTGGATCTTGATGCTATCCTCCCCAACTCCCTTCAGTGTCCCGCTTCTCAGCTCTTTGTCTCACCTTCCCTTGCCGATCGGAACTTATTAGAAGGAAAGAGGTGGCTTTTAGTCATCTACATTGTAGGGGAAGGGAAACGTTTTTCCTCATCTCTTTTAGCTTAGTGCCTGGGGTAATGCAAATTAAACTGAGAAAATAAAAAAGATCTTGGGACTGGTGCAAGGAGAAGACCCAGAGAGATGGTATGGGGTGGGAGGTGGGAGGGGATTCATGTTTGGGAACACATGTACACTTGTGGTGAATTCATGTCAATGTTTGGCAAAACCAATACAGTAATGTAAAGTAAACTAAAGTTAAAATAAAAATTTAAAAAAAAAAAAGACAGGTAGAGAAAAGGTTTATTACTGAGAATAAAGAGGCCTTCATAGAAAAGAAGTGAAGACCCAAAGAAGCAACTGTATTTGAGACTTGTATAACATTTTAACAAAGAGTGATATTGGAAAAGTGACAAGAGAAAGGTGAAGGGTTTGGGCCTTCCCTGGGCCATAAATTGTGAGCTGGTTAATATATAGGGGAAATTAATGAAAAATTAAGAGCTACTTGGTAAGGTGTTGTACTAACTCAAGTTGGTGCCTTTTCTACCACTAAGTCTTTTCTAGTGATTAAAAGTCATCCTCTTCCTGGTATGGAAAAGCAAGATACCGTTACAAATTTATGTTACTTTCACAAAGGAAAGTTTATGTGCTACTTTCAGACAGAAAGAGAGAAGTCAGAGAGCTTTGCCTACACCTGCTATTTCTCAATTGCCTTTGACTCAAAGTAATCCTTATGCAAAAGTGGTATATTTGGGGGTGGCAAAATCTGATTCTCTTCAACATCTTATTGTGAAATCCAACCACCACACTCCCTCTTCAAACATATTTGTTATTTAAACTATCTTGTAGAATGAAAAACTTTGACTCCAGAAGAGAAATTACAGTATTTGCCTGAACTGCTACTGTTCTGAACCTGAAATCACACCCATCAGTCCCACCAGGGAGTATAGAGCTGGGTAGTTAAGAGGTGGGTTCCTAGAGTCAGGATGCCCAGGGTCACCAGCTCTGTGACTTTGAGCAAATCAAAGGTAAAGAAGTCTTCATACTGGTACCTGCCTCATGGAACTGTCATCAGAATTAATTTAATAAAAATTCATGAGAACAAGGATTTTTTTAAACCTATTTTGTTTACTGTATATGCAAGTACTCAACAAATGCAACTGAATTGAATGAATGAATAAATAAAACACTATACACATGATAAACTTAGAGGAAACACATGCTCAATTTGCTTATTTCAAGAAGTGAGAGCTGGAGGGTGTTATACGTAGGGAGGGACACCATTCTCGACACTTTGGCGACAATGCCAAGGACAGTTGCCAGGCACACCTTAACAGAAGTACCAGTCTACCTGGGATAAGTCACCTTCCTGTCCTTTGCTACGGTTATTGGTGCATCTCCAGACCACACACAATCCAACCACTAGGATGAACCATAGTCACTGTCTGGACAAAAACAAACAAAACTTCTTTCAATAGGTCTTTTCTCTCCTACTTCTACATATGTGGGCAGAGCTGGAGCTTTTGTAGTTTTTAAAAGGAAATGAATCTATCTTCCCCAGCAATTCCTGGTAATTCTGCCTTGGCGGTGAGTCCTGCCAAGACATCTGTCTTCGGAGTACGAACTCCCAGTGGAACAGGAAGTCTCCTGCCCATGCTCTCAGCGCAGTTGACGTTTTGCATGCGTAGCAGGGGAGTGACCCAAGCTTCTTGGGACTGACTTTTCTGTACTTCATGTTCACTAAGGTCTGCACTTCCCCTCTGCTGACTTCAGTTCCAAGGAAGAAGAGTATCCTTTGGCCCAAAGATTAAAACAACAGACAAACAAAACACTCCCTGAACATCACAAAATGTGCTGGCAGCGGCTCCGTCTCACTGCTTTGTCCCTGCCTGGGTCCCTTCCAGTCCCACTTCCTTTGACTTTATTGATGAAGGTTCTAAATAGACCACCACTTTGTGGGGATGGAAAGAAGCCATTTCAAAGGTTGAGTTCAGAAGTCCGTGAGCCCTGGAGAGACTCTTGACTAAATTTCATGTCAACCTAATAGCCAGTCCTGAGTTTACTTGCTGTTTTCCTAGACCTGATTGAGAAACACTAACAGCAATGTAGAAACGGTCGAGAGTGCCTTTGGTGAATGCTTGTCAGAGAGCCAAAGGAAGTCACGGGCAGTATGACCATTCCTGGGTTTTGCAGATGGCTCAGTGGTAAAGAACCCACTGGGAGATTCTTGATGCAGGAGACATGGGTTTGATCCCTGGGTCAGGAAGATCCCCTGGAGAAGGGAATGACAATCTACTCCAGTATTCTTGCCTGGGAAATCCCATGAACAGCGGAGCCTAGTGGGCTATAGTCCATGGAGTTGTAGAGTTGGACATGATTTAGCGACTAAACCACAACAACATGACCATTCTTGGTTCGATAATATCTCACAGCATCTTCCTCAGGTTTCCCTCCCCCACAGGGCTGAATGAGCAGGTAATTGTCTGTCTGTACAGTGACACCAGGACTGTCCTGGGGTGAGAGGGGCTGCTCCCAGAGATTACACTTTCTCTCTTTTCTCTCCGTAGCTCTGGCTTTAGCTTAACACATGTTCTGTGAAATATTCTAATGAATTCATTTTTAAAATCAGCTCTCTAATCCATCCACCTGGGGCTGTATGTGGCGGGGAATGATGCCAAAATTGTAAGAAAGTCAAGCTTTAATTATAGAGGTCAATGGAAGGCAGCATTTGGGGGTGGATAATTAAAACCTATGTTTAATCTCCCCAGAATCCAAGCTCTCTTCCTCACTGACAAGAAACTTTCTGTTGGTTAAAAGGCTTCAAGGTGGACCCAGAGGCAGTTTCTACCACCCAAATTAGGGTGCCCCAAGTTGAACCAAAGACCAGTGTTTCCTTGCTACAAGGGGGAGGAAAAGTGTTGAGAAAATATCAATTAGAAAACAGGGGTTTCCAATGTGAGCTCATAATAGAATAAGGAATATTTTGGTGCCAACTCCAGTCTTACCACTAAATGATAAATCTTTTCATTAGTGATTATGATTAGAGGGCAGGAATTAAAGGAGGGAAACTTCCTTCTTTTCTAGGGAGAAGCCCTTGACATCACTCTGGGCAGCAAGCAAGCCTGGAATGTCTGAATATCCACTCTCAGATCAAGAAGAGTTTTCTGTTTTATTTTACATAACTGGAGTCAGCGCCTTTTGAATAGAGCATGCAAATTTATGTAAACAAGAATGCAAATGTTAAAAAATATGTGTCTTGGGATTTCCTGGGGATGGCTTGGTAACTTTGTCTTCCTGCCTTTGTATAATCTAAATATCGTGTTGTGAAAACTCAGGTGAATTTACTTCCCCAAATCCCACAATGTTATAACTAGAGGGCTTTCTTTATCATTTATAGGAGATATTTTAGAGATTGAATTAAGACAGACTAATGTATTTGACACTAAACATGTTAGCTCCAAGAAGATACACAGGCCAACAATAAACGCAAAATGGATTGGAGAATTTCAATAAATTGATGGCAGATTCAAAGTGGATTATTGAAAGGGAATTAGGGAATGATGATGGAAACAAAAGCAGGGATTTAAGGAGATAGGTAACATGAAAAGATGCCATAAAATTCAAACTCCAGGCTGTCCTTCAAAATTCTCACTGGGGTTACTGACAAGAGAGTGGGTTGAAAGAGGTATTAGTTCAACTCAGCATAACAGTCCATGCCAAGTAGGGATCATGCCAAGTCTAAATGACCCAAGCAAGTGCCATGACCTCTGAAAGCTGCAGAGAATACACAAGCAGATGGAACTGTTTGGGATTAAGAGCTGCCCATGAGTATGGCCATGCCAACCTGTCTTTCTCAGTATAATTTAGGAGACAGGTAAACTTGTCCTCAAGTCTAAGGAAATGTAACTTTAATACATGATTTGATTTGGCCAGAAGGAAATGGAGAGAGATAAACAGCCTTGAAGGATAGCAGTGTTATTGAATGGAAGGGCAACTAAGAAAGTAATGGAGGCCCCCTGGGTCTTCTATATTTCTCCATGAGTAAAGGGGGAAACTGGAGAAGCTGGGTGGAAGTACTGGATAAACAGCAGATAAGAAAGGAACTGGTCAACTCAGAATTAACCACATATAGAGCTGCTTTATCTCAGAGTTGAGAGGCGTCTGTGGGAAGAAAACAAACAGAGGTGTCCCCTTTTTGCACACTGATCTTTAGCTTCTTTTAACACTGGAGAATTTTTCTTACCAAAGGAAAATTTAACTTAGCCAAAACGGACCACTTTAAGAATCGTCATCTAAGTCATGGCCCATTGAGAATCTCTGAGTGTGTTACATCATTATATCATGGCTAGGTCTGCGTAGACAGCACTAATTTAATAAGAAGTACCTTGGAACTTAATATTTAGTGCTCTAAGTGACCAAAGAAGATGGAACCAAGAAGTCAACCCACAAAGTACTCTGTGGCCTATTGCTGTTTCCAAAAAAAAAAAAAGAAAGAAAGAAAGAAAAAAACCCAAAAGTCAGGAATGGAATAATCCAAACAGAATAATAATTTTAAGCACAGCAAGCTACCACACTTACTACAGTCATAGATAAATGTAATTTTCACTAATTGAGAATGAGGGCACCTGATGTGACTGGCTCTCTTTCTCTATACATTTAGCTTCTGGTCACTGAGGTAAAATGCATTAAGCCAACTATTCTTTGAGGTGAAAGAAACTTCCAAAGTAAAGGGTCAGCTCTCTTCTCCTAAGATAGTGGAGGATTTAGTTGGGCATATGTCCACTCAACTAAAGAGCACATTTTCAGCATCCCTTGCAGCTAGATGTTGGCCATATAATATTATGGGAATGAGATATGAATGGAAGTGATGGATGTAATTTTTGAATCATGCCATTCATATTAAAGGCAGACCCTTCCTGCTGATTGGAATATAAATATGGTAGCAAAAACTGAAATAGCCACCTTAGACCATGAGGGGATGGCAGAGAAACTACATAGAACCATTATCTGCTTGTGTTCAGACAGCTGTTGCCTGAGACAGAAATTGGCTTTCATCTTGTCTACATCTCTACTAACTTGGCCATTGGTACAGTAGCTGCAATGGTATCCTAGCACACAATTAAAATGGGAGAAATTAGACTGCATGCCCTATGAGAACTCACGTGGGATTCAGTGAAGGCAAAAGGCAGAACCTATACGGTAAATATCAGTTAAAGGGATGAAATTCTGAATTTCTGTCTCCTCAATCAATCTGGATAAGGAAGAAGAGTTACAGAGGCTAATTTCTGGCTCTGAGGATAAGGGGATGAACAGAACTCTGCTTAGCTAAGCTCTACTATAGTAAACCCAGATAGCCATCATATCCTGAATTTTGGAGTTCTTAGATCTGAAACAAATTTCTACTGAAAATATTCCGATTCAAGCACTGTAGTGGAACCAGTTATCTGGTCAAATAACATTCTATTGATAATTATTATATGCAGGAACTACATTAGTTTGGAAACATTTATAAATATCTCTATGTATTTGGTACAATATTCTATTCTTTCATCATCTGGAATAGGTTTGGATTCCCTGGGGCTTCAGGGGATCACCTTAGGCTTCAGCTTTTGCTATAATTCTATTACACAGGATTTTATGGGAAGACCGAATTGTTATCTCAGCTAATTCTAGATGCACTGTCCTTTTATTAACATAAAATATAATAACACGTATTATTTGGGCTTAATAAATTAAAACATCATACTTTACTACCATCACATATTAGAGCCCATGTCATTTTTTCCCATCATCTCTTTCCTCAAAATGTCTGACGTGATGACCTAGTAGGCAGGTAGTGCTTGTCCAAGGATGGTTAAGTGAATATGGAATTTTACTCCATTACTCAGCTATTTTCATCTTCTTATCCTGATCACAATGGTTGTTGAATAGTATTCTATGTGAGTGGGCTACTATATCTACTAAAGACAGAAAAAAATTTAATCGATAGCATTACCACTGTCCTATGAATATTAAGTAAGTAAGCAGTGGTAAAAATATATTTCCCTTGAATTTCGATTCCTGGATTCTCACTACCACCCAAGCAAAACCTCGACTGAAATTTACTACATTAGGTCCATTGGTAAGAGTTCAGAAGGATAAGAAATGCTTCTTAAAGCACAAGGACAAGAAGTCTTTCCATCCCAACATTCCTACCAGGCAAGATGACTCTATAAACAGGCTTGTAAGCACAGAGAGTTGGAACAAGATAGAACAAATATGCTGAAACCAATGGCAGTTTGAAAGCTTTGACCAACCTAGACAGTGTATTAAAAAGCAGAGATAAATTACTTTGCTGACAAAGATCCATATATTCAAATCTATGGTTTTTCCAGTAGTCATGTATGGATGTGAGAGTTGGACTGTAAAGAAAGCTGAGCGCTAAAGAATTGATGCTTTTGAACTGTGGTGTTGGAGAAGACTCTTGAGAGTCCCTTGGACTGCAAGGAGATCCAACCAGTCCATCCTGAAGGAGATCGGCCCTGAATATTCATTGGAAGGACTGATGCTAAAGCTGAAGGAACAATCCTTTGGCTACCTGATGGGAAGAACTGACTCATTGGAAAAGACCCTGATGCTGGGAAAGATTGAAGGCAGGAGGAGAAGGAGACAACAAAGGATGAGATGGTTGGATGGCTTCACCAACTTGATGGACATGAGTTTGAGTGAACTCTGGGAGCTGGTGATGAACAGGGAAGCCAGGTGTGCTGCAGTCCATGGGGTTGCAAAGAGTGGGACACGACTGAGCGACTGAACTGATAAACATAGAAGCATATTCAGTTCTGGCTTCCAAACCTATAGGATATAAGTGAAATATGAACAATTAATATCTATAGAATTTATTTTATTATGCTTATCAAACAAGACTACTGGAGTGGGTAGCCATTCCTATCTCCAGGGATCTTCCTGACCCAGCTTTTAAACCTGGATCTTCTGCATTGCAGGCAGATTCTTTACTGTCTGAGCCTCCAGGAAAGCCCCATCAAGGTTGTTAATTCATAAACAGTTAAATGCCTATACACAATAAAAATGAGAAACAACAAGCATAGAAATCATTCTTATTCTCTGATCTTGTTTTACAGCTTATTTATTTTAAAGGCTGAAATATATGGTACAGTATGTACAGCTCAACTGCATAGATGTATCATGATATACTTCATGTTTAAATATGAGATAAGTAGCTTGTTAACATTGCACACACACACACGCAGTTACCAGACCCTTGCTATCACAGACTGCACCATTATCAGAGGTCTCAGAGTCATATTTGTATTACACAGGACTATTGTTTATTTTTCCCTTGGCTCAGTGTGCTCACACTTTCCATTTAATACCACATTGATTTCTCTTGCACAACCTGGTTGAAAAATATCATGTGGAACTTCTGATGGAAAAATGCTAAGTAAAAATACTGCCTGGTCTGTTCCTGACCAAAAGAGAAATTTTCATTTGTCCCACCTGGGGGCAGGGAAAAAAGATGGCCTGAAACTGGCATAGAATACACGTTGTCTCTATTCACAAAGATCAGAAAAATAGAATATCACTGAATTCTGAGACATAGCACTGCAGAATTATCAACAAAATTAGCCCAGAATTTATACAGTCTTGCTCCTTTCTCCATATTCTGGGTCCCCTTGAGAAAGCCAAGGGAAGCTCCTCTTGGAAATATTGCATTCTAAGCATTCTATGCCAGCTGCTTGTTTCCACTAAGAAATGCCTTCCATGTGTGAGGGTGTGCTATAAACAGTAATTCAGGGCAATTTGGTATAAATGATAACAGCAATAATCATTATTATAATAGATTCCATTGTTTGAGAACTCTGTGCCAAACACTAACCTAAGTTCTTCATATCCAGTCTCTCATTTAATTGTTTTACCCATGAAGCCTGGAAAGGATAAAGGACTTGTTCAAGGTCACAGACTGGTAAACAATAGAGTTGGCATCCAAAACTAGGCAAGGACCTATGCCTTAACCACCTGCTGGAGAGAGATTTTAAAAATGTATTCAGATAATCTCTTTTCTCTTCCTCGTTGAAATATAGTCAAAGTTTCCTGAGAGGACACAGAAGGATGCCAAAAAAAGTATGACCTGGCTTATATTATGGGTCACTCTGGCTGCAGTTAACCAACCTTCAATTTTCTTTTTCCAAAAGGCCCTGTTATAAATAGCAACCCGGCACAAGTGGGAAATAACGTGTGAGCATGCGGCGTTAGGTTGCCCCTTTAAAGGCAGCTGCTTTACAAAGGACTTTAAAGGGGATATGAACTGCAAAGATAGCGGCATGAGGTTACTCAGATCAGAATACTATTCCTCAGAAGCCATTCCATACCTTTGGGTGTCCCAGTTTATCTCCTCTGGAAGAAGGCGAGTTAGTGCTCACCTAATCCTTGAGGCAAAGCATTTAATTTTAAGAACTCTAACGCTCTCAATGAAAAAGGGTCAAAAGTGGCCTTATTAAAGTTCAACTTAACAAAGACTCATGGTACAGACAAGGGTAGAGCTGAAATCTGCGCTCACCACTAATGCCTGTTAAGTTTTTCATGGAGGCAGTTTAGATGCCTGGTGAAATAAAGGCATCTGTTCTCTTTAGTGAACAGAGAACAGATTGCGTAAAAGTTTATGGTCTGAAGAGTAGGGAGGTAATTAGTGGTGCGATGAACTCCCCAATTGTGTCTATGTTTTTAAAGGTCATTTCCTGGATTTTACGAGAAATGGGGAATTACCTCTGGGCCTCCGTAGAACTTTGCTTTTACTGTTATGAATGTTTATTTCAGTTTACCTTACCTTAGGGTTGGCTGATTGCATGTCTGTCTTTTTTGCAGGGGCTTGTAATCTCCTTGTCTGGGGGCTAGGGTGGAGCAGAATTGGGCCTTATTCATTATGTGTGTCCCCAAAGCACCACACATAATTCTTTCCATACAGGAGCTGGTTATTGAGGAGGGGGAAGTGGTAGAAAAAGAAAGGGAAAGGAATTCTCATTTTGTTTATCTGAGATTACTCTTTTCAGATTACCTGGGTTTGGGCTGCTTTTCATGAAATGCCTTCTGAAACCTCTCTAAGAACAGCTTAGTGAAAAAATTCAACTTTACCTTAAAAGACTTTTGCTTACAGAATAACTCTTAAAAGGCTCTATTTGTAAAAGGCAGAAACTGAAGTTTTTACACTAAGGACTTTCACAGAGAATCAGCGATAAGAGATGTGTTGAGATTAAAACAAAATAGGAAAAAAAAAAAAAAAAACAGAGAATGTGCTCATGTTTCCTGGCATAGAAGTTGTTCTTCCTTCGCTGTACCAGTCAAAGTGATCTTGCCAGGTCAGTAGGGAAATCCTAACTGCTAAACCCAGAGTACATTTCATTTCCTCTGGAACTTGACTCAGTTGAATGAATGAATGAATGAATGAATGAAGTCGCTCAGTCATGTCCAACTCTTTGCGACCCCAGGGACTGTAGCCTACCAGGCTCCTCTGTCCATGGGATTCTCCAGGCAATGGTACTGCAGTGGATTGCCGTTTCCTTCTCCAGTTGACCCCTCCTCAAAAGTTGTTTCTCTCTTGGCTTTTATGAGAGATGACTGTTGTAATTCTCACCTGACCTTCTCAGTCTCTTTTGTTATTTCATCTTCCCTCAGTAATATTTCCAATTTTGTGTTCCCCAGTGTTCCATTCCTAGTGTACTTTAAAAAGCTCAATGCTCTCTTAACGAGTGATACTCTATTTTCTTGTTTCTTTTGCTCAACACTTTCGAACCTGAACTAGTCAGCAGCTCTTTCGGGTCTCTGATTCCTCTGCTCTACAGATGTTCTGGTCCTCTCTCAATGAATGTTCCTACCTTCTATCCAGCAATTCAAATCAGATTCTTGGGGGTCATCCATCATTCTTTCCCCACTCCCCAGCCCCCTCATCCTTTCAGTAAGTCATCCAATTCGGATGGTTCTAAATCCTTTATATCTCACCCTCTCCTTCCCTATTGTGATTGCTGTATTTAAGGCCTTCATCATCTCTCATCTGCTTCCTAAGGAGCCCTTGAGCTGTTTTTCTCTTCGCGTTCATCATCTTCTTTCAGTTCCTTGTCAGTATCACTACAGACCTATCCTTTCAAATGGCAATGATGATCAATGCTTGCTTGCCTCAATGATGGAATGGCTTTCCACTGACTATTGAGTTAGTCTGAGTCTCTGAATGGTCGAGGCGGGCATGTGTGAAATATTCGCCTGCCCCTCCGTCACCTCTCTTTGCTTGTCCCCTCCCACATCCTGCAGGATACTCTACTCCATGAGACTGTCATCGTTCATGCCACTCCTTCTACTTTCCTGCCCAATCCCTCTTCTTTTTAAAAATCTGTCTTAGATTTCCCTCTATTCTCTTCTGTCCCTCCTACAACCTCTTTGCCGAGTTACAACTGTACTTTGTATTTTTCCTATTGCAGCTTTTCTCTCACTTTACTGAAATTGCTTGTACTCTGCCTCCTCTTGGTAACGGCGCAAGTTTGTCATCTTGTATTCCTCCAGGTGCAGCACAAAGCATGGCACACGAATGAGCAGATGCTCCAAAAATCTTATTGGTGCCAATGAATACGTTGCCTGTTCATTTCACAGCAAGCCCAGAATTCAGAGTTCATTCAAACACAGTTTAGAACTCTTCTCTTCATTTACACATCTCAGGATTTTCTTGGCCAGTGTTTCTGACTCTGAACTTTCATTAATGAGGAAGGTAAACACTGCTTACAGGTAATGAATGCCCATTGCTATGCTGAAGCTCATCATAATGAAGGAAAGGTTTTTATCAGTTGGAAACCATGAAGACAACACCCTGGTCTGTGTGAATTTCTTCCTATTGACTGGTGACAATGAGATAACTGAGGATGGAATTCTCTAGGCCAGAATACTGGAGTGGGTAGCCTTTCCTTTCTCCAGGGGATCTTCCCAACCCACAGATTGAACCCAGGTCTCTCACATTGCAGGCAGATTCTTTACCAGCTGAAGCACAAGGGAAGCCCAAGGAGATAGGCGTATTACCCCATTTATGTAAATCTATCAGGTCAATTTTATTAACTTGAATTACAGTAGAAGTTAGAAGTGCTTGCTGTGCCTTTAGAAGGCAAGAGTGATCATGGTCAGTGTTTCCAGACGCTCTGTGTACAAACAGGAGGAAAAAAGATTACTGGCTCCAGCTTGGACTTTGGATAGCAGGTCAGTCACCAAAGAAAGTTCAACCTTTTATAAAATCTGACTGGTTTAAAATTTTTGAAAAATCTGACTGGTTTAAAAATTAGACGTTCTGATAGGGAAAAGCCAAGTGGGAAAAGACGAGGACTTTGAACATACCAATTTAAATGTCCCCAAAGAAGAATTTGTAGGGCTAAAATTTACACTCTTTAGTTTTAGTCACTATGGTAATCATAAAAATAAAATTTAGTGGTGTACTTGTTTTAGAGGAGAAGAGAGACAAAATGAATCAAGAATTCTCACACAACTTCATTTCAGCATGGAACAACTCTTACTATGAGAAAAATTATGATTATATAATCAAAAATGTTTATTAAATATAGTGGATAGACATCATCTGATCAATAGTGCTAAGTATTCTGGGAGATACTAAGCAAGTTATCTTAAGGAATATAGAATGACTTATTTAGCACTGGAAGATAATTTAAATATCATCCAGCCCAACTTCTCATTGAACCCTTAAATCTATCCTATGAATTCCTGCCAAACCTCTTCAGTATATCTCCAGTTAGAGGAAGCTTTCCACCCTCTGAGGCAGTTCGTGTCATATTGAAATAGCTCAATAAAATTTATCGAGTGCTTACTGCATGCCAGACACTGAGCTAAGCATTTTATCTTCAAAAATCCTATTTAATCTTTATCACAACCTTGTGAAATGGTACTGTTATTATTTCCATTTTACAGCTGAGGAGGAAACTGGGCAACTGCCCAACATTGCATGGCTGGTAAGTAGAAGACCCAGCTTTGACTATGCAGTCTGCGTTCTTAAATAGTATACACCTGCAGGCTCCCTAACAACTTCTTTCCTGTGCTGATCTGAAATCTACCTTCTTAGAGCTTCTATTCATGGGTCCTAATTGTTTTGGACTCTAACTCCATTTTTTATTTAATTTTTATTGGAGTATAATCACTTTGCTATGTTGTGTTAGTTTCTTGTGGTTGTTCAGTCATTAAATTGTGTCCACCTGTTTTCAACCCCATGGCTCCCTGTCCTTCACTATCTCCCGGAGTTTGCTCAAACTCACATCCATTGAGTCAGTGATGCCATCCAACCATCTCATGCTCCATTGCCCCCTACTCCTCCTGCCTTCAATCTTCCCAGCATCAGGGTCTTTTCCAGTGAGTCAGCTCTTCTCATCAGGTAGCCAAAGTACTGGAGCTTCAGCTTCAGTATCAGTCCTTCCAATGAATGTTCAAGACTGATTTCCTTTAGGATGGACTGGTTTGATCTCCTTGCTGCCCAAGGGACTCTCAAGAGTCTTCTCCAGCACCACAGTTTGAGATCACCAGTTTCTGCTGTATAGCAAAGTGAATCAACTAAATATATATATAGTGCTCAGTGCTCTGTAGTGATCTAAACTGGAAGGAAATAAAAAAGGAGGGGATATATATATATATATATATATATATATATATATATATATCATGTAGTCGTGTCCAGCTCTTTCTGATCCCATGGACTGTAGCCTACCAGGCTGCCCTGTCCATGGAATCCTCCAGGCAAGAATAGTGGAGTGGGTAGCTATGCCCTTCTCCACGGGATCTTCCCAAACCAGGGATAGAAACTAGGTCTTCCATATTGCAAGCAGATTCTTTACTGTCTGAGCCACAAGGGAAGCTCTTTTTTGGATTTCCTTCCAATTTTTAGGTCACCACAGAGCACTGAGTGGGGTTCCCCGAGCAATACAGTAGGTTCTTACTAGTCATCTATTTTATACATACATATTATCAATAGTGTATATATGTCAATCCCAATCTCCCAATTCATCCCCTCCCTTTCCCCCCTCAGTATCTATATGTTTCTTCTGTACATCTGTGTCTCTATTTCTGTTTTGCACATAAGATCATCTATACCATTTTTCTAGATTTCTGCATGTATGTGTTAATATATGATATTTTCTTTCTGAATTATTGCACTGTGTATGACGTTCTCTGGGTCCATCCACATCTCTACAAATGACCCAGTTTTGTTTTTTTTATTCATGGGTCCTAATTTTTAATGAGATAATACCTAGCATATCCTGTTTTATTCCACACGATAGCTCTTCAAATAGTTGAAAACACTTATCTTATTTACTCTACACACCTCAGTCTTTCTATTGGATATGCAATTACATTGCCTTCCATTTCCCCTTGTGTGAAATGGTCTGTAGTCCCTTTAACATCATGATCACTGTCCTTTGAACGAACCTCACTTTTGGGGTCTTATACATTGAACACAGCATAAAATCATGTTAACTTTGTTGTAAGAGTGGAAACAAAACAGTAAGTCATATGCTTGTGGTCAACCAAAGCCAACATATTCCGCATATATGTTGGTAATATGTATCTCTGCTCTCCTGTATTCACACAACTGTTTATGTTAAACTTGAACTTAGAGCTTTGTACTTAAATCAGTTATGTGTTTGTGCATGCTAAGCCACTTCGATAGTGTCTAACTCTTTGGGACCATATGGACTGTAGCCCACCAAGCTCTTCTGTCCTTGGGATTCCCCAGGCAAGAATACTGGAGTAGGTTGCCATGCCCTCCTCCAGGGGATCTTCCCGACCCAGGGATCGAACCTGCGACTCCTGTATTGCAGGAGGATTCTTTACTGCTAAGCCACCAGGGAAGCCCTAAATCAGTTATATTTTATCTCAGTAGTATAGTTTATGATTCTAGAAAGCTAAAACCTTTCAGATCAAGATTCTGTCATCTAAAAATTTTTACCCTTTGTGTTATTTAATGTTTATCATGTATGAAGCCATCCCCAACTTAATGGATTAAAAGAACAATTCAGCTTCTGATTCTATGTATCTGAACTTAGACTTGGCTCAGTTTAGGGCTCTTTGGACTTGACTGGGCTTACTCATGCATCTGTGATCAGCTGCTAGGTCTACTGGGGGCTAGTGAGTCCAGAAGAACCTCGCCTGGGATGGCTAGTCTCTGCACTGCATGGTTTCTCATCCTTCAAAGGCCAGCCTGGTCCACACATCAGAAGGAGGATCCCAAGAAAGCAAATGAAACTAAGAGAGGCCCCGTGAGTCCTAAGCTCAGGACAGGGACACCATCATTTCCCCTGTCTTCTGTTAGCCAAAACAATTCTAAGGCCAGAAACCTTCAAAGGCTGGAGAAGCGGACTTGATGGGAGGAGCTTCAAAGTCTCTTTACAGTGGGTCTCGATAGGAAAAGAAAACATGACGATTGTGCCCAGTTTTAAAAATCTGTCATGCTTTCATGGTCATGCCGTTTATAGGTCTCATAAGCACATCATCAAAATGATCCTTTAAAAATTCTTGAGTTTTATTTTAACAAGATCTAAAAATAAAGTCATATGTAGCATACTACTTTGGCCTTTACAATCTAGTTCAACAACCATAACAAATGTAAAGTAAAAGAAAAAAATTACATGCTAAACTATACCATTCTGTTTCTAGAGAGGCATATGTAAAGGCCACCACCAGGAACATGCTTGTAGATAAGTCTGAATTTGCTATGTATGGATTAAAAAAAAAAAGGCTAGAATCTTTACTAGGAAAGAGAAACTGTAGAAATATTCAGATTAAGGATTAGCATTGCAAAAGCACAACAGCCTGGAGAACAGACTAGAGTGAAAATATTGAAGGATTACTCTGAAGAATAAGTGGTAACAGAAAGGGTGGCTAGTTGGTGGGGGATCCATAATGAGAGAACTTGGATCTAGAAATTTGAGTTTGACTCTAAGCAGTTGGGCACTATGGATGGATCTTAAACAAAAAGATAAAGTGATGAAATTTTTGCACAATTAACCTCGCACTAGTTTGAATGGTACTTTTTTGTAGTCAGGGAAATCATTGAGAAAAGCCTTACAACTTTTTAAATTCCTAGTTAAAATCAAGTACCTAATATCACTTTTCCTATGGTTGTAAAGAAAATGACCTAAATAATTACCGTGACAATATGTTTCATTTTTGCCAATTGAAAGAAAAGACAAGGTACCAATATCTGGACTTGTGCAGAGGTGACTACGTTCTTTTTCTTAAAGAGAAAGAAAAGAAAGTATAACTACTTCTGCTTAAATTTGAATCATGTCATGTGTACAGATTTTTTTCCAAGGTTGTTTCCCTCAATGGCAAAATGATGGCTAATGGAAATAAAAAGCTGACATTTTCAAAATTCAAAAACTTACTGATTGACTAAAATCCTGACTACTCACAAAAGTCTTAGTTTTTCATTCTGATATGGAAATGCTACTTACTGTAAGAGGACGTAAAATCACCCCAACCTTCTCAGATATTTGTAGTGTGAGTCCTACTGTAGGGTCTCTGTAAATACTGAAATTTCTCTTTAACCAATGTTCCAATACCAGGACACGGAGAATGTTGGAAAAAATATTATATGTTTGGAAAACAGTTTGGAATTCCCTTAGGAAAGGAGTGTAGCCAGTCAGAAATTCCATTGCTAATTACATGATGTAATAAAGGCCATCTAGATTACTTGTCTGAAGACTTTCTTGGAACACATCCTTTCTAGAAGAAATCACTTTAAGTCCTTATTTGCTTTGAGAATCCCACCGACAGAGGAGCCTGATGGGGCTACAGTCCATGGGGTCACAAATAGCTGGACATGACTGATCAATGTTGATGGGTGTGTTGGTTGTTGCTTGAAAAGCTCTGATCAGCAAGAGATATGAAGTGTTTACATGTGACATGATATTATGTCTGAGATTTACTTTAAAATACTTCAGCAAAGGACAGTGAGGGGACAGAAGATAATAGATGAAACAAGCAGAATGGTGACAAGTGCTAGTCAATGAGTACCTTGGATTTATTGTCATATTCCCTTTACTTTTGTGTATGTTTGGTAGTTCAAATTATTTGGTGTTCAAATTATTTGAAAGTTGGAAAAATCATGAAGGCAAACGTTAATAAAATCTACTATGTAAACAAAGTTGAGAATTTCTGCGCCTTCTTAAACAGCAGGCTGGGGAAAATATTTGTTGCAAATGCGGCTGACAGAGTTAACATTCATTTTCATACAAATGCACATATATGTGTATATACACTAACACACACATCTGTATATGTATACACACATAAAAGTTGATAGGACAAATACTAAGAACCCAACAGCTAAATAATATAAACAGAATTTGAAAGGGGAAATGCAAATTGCTTAAAATATTTCTTTAGAAATAATCATAAAAAAGCAAGCTATTCTCCAGAACATATATGCCTTTTATGTCCTGGAAAACAGTCATTTTCAATGATCAATAGAGAAATCTTTAAAAATAGTAGCAGCCTTTTTATTAAATGCCAAAACAGTGTCATGTGCTGTACAGTAAGGGCTATTTTTGGAAAGTCTTTCTAACACTTCTCCAGTGCTGATAAAATCCTGGCCAAGAATCCCTGCTGGGGCTGAAGAGGGAGTGCTTGAAAAAAAAGAACTTAGGGGATGGTTGTGAGAAGGAAGTCTTCACAGGGTGCTTCTAAGGGTGTTGACAGTGTTCTCAACTTGATTGATAGCCATATGGGTGTTCCTTTCTAATTAATTCTTAAAAGTGATTTCTTATTTGTGTATATACATTTCATGCCCTTTTTAAATATAAATGCAATATACTTTATAATGACAGTATTTTTTTTTTTAAAGTAAACTCCAGCAACTGTAGTCACCCATGTGACTTGAGTGGCCTTATGCGTTGTCCTGATATCACCCTGGTTGAGCACAGAGGAGCCTGACCACCTTGGAATGGAGTGAGCTTGAGCTTCTATAATGGCAGAAACTGTTTCCCAAGAGGAACTCTTAGCTCCTGTTTGATGATAGGGCTTCTCCGGGGACACCGTTGGCTACTGGAAGAGTGCTCAGTTCTGGAATTACTCTGAAGTTAGAAAGCGTGCATGCCTGCTCAGTCGCTCACTCATGTCCGACTCTTTGTGACCCCATGGTCTGTAGCCCGCCCGACTCCTCTGTCCATGGGATTTCCAGACAAGAATACTGGAGTGGGTTGCCATTTTCTCCTCCAGGGAATCTTTCCGACTCAGGGATCAAACCCGAGTCTCCTACGGCTCCTGCATTGGCAGGCAGATTCTTTACCACTGAGTCACCTGGAAAGTCCGTAAAGTTAGAATACCCCAGGAAAACCCAAGAATCCCCTGAGAAGTTGATTTTTGTTTTATTAATCCCAGCCACATGGGATGTGTTTAGTGACTAGAAGAAAAATATGAATATTATCCATAAAGATACTGACATCAGGACTTTCTAAGAATGGGCAGACTCTAAGATGGTTTTCTAATAATGAAGAGGGATTTACTGTTACTTATTTTCATCTTCTTACCTAATTCCTCCAAGTGGCTAATAAGTGTTTGCAAGATGGGTGAAGGAGTGAATGATCGGTTAAACTATGATCTTAAAAAATTAATTGAGTTGATTCCCCAACATTAGCTTTCAGCTTTAAGATTCAAAGACTAGTTTGTAATGGATGTGTCCAGAAGGCTTGTATGTTAAGCAGTCATATCTGATCAATATCTAATCCTGTTCTTACATCAAGTACCCAGCAATGATTTGTCCATGGTCATGTAAGAGAAAAAAAAAAAGATAAATTCACTACATTCTTTATCATTTAGAACAAAGAACTAAGGCTTCCTGAAACCATACAACTCACATTACACACTTTAATTCTCTCTCCTCACATATCTCCCCAGTTCTCTCTTCAAATTTATCAAATTACCTGGAACCTGATTATTATACGCTTGCCTTCTAAGAAAGTCTCTCCCAGGAATAGGGGATTTAATCTTTAAGTTTCATCCATGAGTTTGAAATATTAATTAACAAATAGGAATTACATTTGATAATTTACAGTAGAATTTGGATGTCTTAGTTCTTAAAAAACTCTTCTTCTTATTATGGAAGTAATACTCTCTTACTCTTCCTCATTATGGGTAATTTGGAAAATTCAGGGAAGGTCAGAAGGAAACAAAAATTTCCACAATCCAAAGTTAACATTTTAGTGCATTTTCTTCCTCCTTATGCATACGTTTGTATTATATAACTGAGATTATTTAACATATGCAGTATTCAATAAACTCTAACTTTATTGCATGAGCATTTACAAGGAGATCCAACCAGTCCATTCTGAAGGAGATCAACCCTGGGATTTCTTTAGAAGGAATGATGCTGAAGCTGAAACTCCAGTACTTTGGACACCTGATGCAAAGAGTTGATTCACTGGAAAAGACTCTGATGCTGGGAGGGATTGGGGGCAGGAGGAGAAGGGGATGACTCAGGATGAGATGGCTGGATGGCATCACGGACACGATGGATGTGAGTCTGAATGAACTCCGGGAGATGGTGATGGACAGGGAGGCCTGGCGTGCTGTGATTCATGGGGTTGCAAAGAGTCAGACTGAGCGACTGAACTGAACTGAACTATATATAGATATTTTAAATCTTGATTTTAAATAAGTAATATTTGAGTGTATCACTGCAGCTAAGTTATTTCTACCAGCAAGCCAACTCTGGGCATTCTGGTGGTTTCTAACTTTTGTTATAAATAATACTAAGATAAATAATGAACATAGTTATAGAAAGATCTGTGTATATTTTTCTGATTATTTCATCTTAGTTATTTCTAGAATAGCAGAGGTTAGAAACTTACAAAATTTCACAAGTGATACTGCCTAGTTGCATTTCAAAAAGATTGTTCAGTCTGTGTTTCTGCTAGCATCATATAAGAATGTCAGCCTCACTATACTTTGATCAGCAGTGACTATGGTAAGTTTTCATCTTTGCTAAGTAAAATCATGGCATGTTTTCATTTGTTAGTGTTTACTA
>SJYQ01002253.1:514752-525743 GCA_006410935.1 Redunca redunca
ATATCACCTTTTTTTTCCTTCATATCCCCTAACTGGATGTTGTAAATACATAGAACAGCTTTTGAATTTTGAATAGTTATTTTGAAACTGATCACCATACAGAACTTTAAAAAATTAATTATAATGTTTTATTAGCTAATTCTCCTGCAATTTCCTAAATAGAAATTTATACTATCTATAACTAAAAATAAAATATCAGAAAGAAGGTAAAATCAATTCTGTTTCTTATATTTTGATTGGAAGATATTTCAGGAGTATTTTTACTTAATATTGAAAAATAATAGTGAGATCATAGCTCACTATGAAACACTAGAGACATTCCTGTTGAATTCAGAAACAAGACAGGAATATCGTTAAGACCACATTAAAAAAAAAAAGATCACATTACAAAGATCACTTAACCTCATTAACACAGAAAGCATAATTAATACAGAGTGCATTTAACCTTGATGAAATATATAGTACATCAGTATTACCATATTATAGTTGAAGAAATCAACACAGAGGGATGAAGAACTTGCCCTGGTTCTAAGAGATAGGATTTGAGTCCGGGTCTATGATAGTCCAGTCTGTTCTGTTCACTAAACCTTTTTGCTTACTTGACCTTCCAGCAAAAGGAAAGCATTTTCCCTTTCAACTGCTTAAAATTTAATAACATGCCTTTATACACTCCATCTCACATTTTCTCAGAACTAACTTTGAGTTAAATGAACCCATTATCATTTTTACATAGTATTAAACAAACACTAAAACATTGTCTCTTACTTCATAGGTGGTTTGGCTACATCAGAATATCATCTATTTCCTGAAAAAAAGATAACACAAAGCACTTAGAGAAAGGCTACTTTATATTCAGAGTTGCCTTTGCTGCTTTAATTACACCTGTGGGTTTTTTCTCTAATATATATTTGATAATATTGAATTGGTATAATTTTGTGAGAAAATTTCGGTGAGTTTAGGGGTTTGTGAAAAACCCAGCTAGAAAGAGTAATTTTCCTGTTGTGTTGGGAAGAAGAACTACAGAAGAAATTTCAAGTTATGCTGGGGATAAAATTTGTATGAGGGAATGTGATAAACTTTTTTGCCCAAACAAGTTCCAAACCCCCAAGGAGCAGCATTTGATACTGTATTTTGAAACAGAGAATGGAGCCTGGATTCCTCAGATCTTGTCCAAGGTTTTGCCAAGGATTGGTGCCAGTCTGTGTGCTGATATCATTTTCTTGTGCTGGGCTTAATTGCTCAGTCGGGTCCGACTCTTTGCGACCACATGGGCTATAGCCCGCCAGGCTCCTCGTCCATGGGAATTCTCCCAGCAGGAATCCTGGAGTGGGTTGCCATGCTCTCCTCCAGGGGAGCTTCCCAACCCCAGGAATCAAACTGGGGTCTCCTACACGGCAAACAAATTCTTTAGCAGCTGAGCTACCAGGGAAGCCCAATTGTACTACTGAGAGAGGTTGTGCTGTGTGCTCAGTCATGTCCAACTCTTTGTGACCCCATGGACTATAGTCCTCCAGGCCCCTCTGTCCATGGAGATTGTTCAGGCAAGAACACGAGTGGGTTGCCATGCCCTTCTCCAGGGGATCTTCCCAACCCAGGGATGGAATCCAGGTCTCTCACATTGCAGGTAGATTCTTTACTGTCTGAGCCACCAGGGAAAGGACTATATGACCCTTTATGTTCTTTCAATCTTTCCATGAGAAAATACAGATTTAGGACTTAGGTGCATGTGTTGATTCTGCATGTCTAACCTGCTCATCTGGACTTAACAATGAACTTTATCCCAGATGTTCTTGTCCTGTGACTAAGATCAAGTTAGGGCGGGGCTGTGCCTGCCTCATTATGAGTTACAGTGGCATGGGGAAGCTGGAAAAACACCCACTGAGCTCTTATGAAAACATTTGTAATGGATTCAGTTAGGAAAACAGTACTCAAGGGATTTTTTGAAGGCAGACTAGATTTCTCCACACTAAATTCTACTGAGCTACTCTGTGTGTGTGTGTATTGACACATTTGGTAGGTAATAAAAAGATTTGTGAAAGAATATTGTAGGTTTTCTGAATCGTTTGAGCAACCACAGGTCTCAGATTTCTTAACACCTTGGGAATAATTTTAATAGTGTTAAAGTAATCAACTTTGTTGTCATTTAGATTTATTTTGCAATGCATTTGTACTATGAAATGTTGTTATTGTTGTTCAGTTGCTAAGTTGTATCCAACTCTTTGTGACCCCGTGGACTGTATTCCACCAGGCTCCTCTGTTCATGGGTTTCCCAGGCAAGAATACTAAAGTGGATTGCCATTTCCTTCCCCAGGGGATCTTCCCGACCCTAGGGTGGAATTGGCATCTCCTACATTGGCAGGTGGATTCTTTACCCCTGAGCCACCAGAGAAGCCCATTAAAAACTGGCTGAGTAATATTTAAAGCATACACAATTTAAAGCATCTATAATAACTTGGGGAAATATTTTAAATAGTCAATAAAAAACACCCATTTAAATTTTCATTGTTTGAGTCAGATGTCTTTTGTTTGTAACATTGATCCAGCTCAGATAAAAGGGGCTTTGACTATGTTTCAGAAGTCTTGTAAGGATCAAAGCCTAGGAATCAAGGACAGATGGATGTCTTGAAATGAATCTGGAAAATCACTGAATGTAATGTTTCTTTCTCTATTGGCTTCCTTGTTCCTCCTTCTCCATCTCTCTGTCTCTACTAAGTCAACCTCCTCTCCTTAAACATAGTTTTTTTGCTCTCTCATAAATTCAGCTTGCATATTGTTCAAAATGTTTTTGTTAGCTTCTATGTCACATGTACTCATTTCAGCTTTGTTACTCCCTGGCTTCATCTCGCAGCCTCCCAATTGTAAATTCTTAAACTGATTGGCTCAGTGTGTCTTTCTGAGCCAGACCACAACTCATGGGTCCTGAGTCAGCCTGAAACTGGACCACCCTTGAATCTGGTGGTCGACAAAGCAGCTCACTTTACACCTGGGTGAGAAGCATCACAAATGTGTCTAGTACTTAAATGCTCTGTAGTAATATGCATGGATAGAAAGTAGAGTTAGGAAAATAAGCCTAGTTGTCTCTAGGCAGTAATAATACAGTGAGTTCTTTTTCTTCATTTTGTTTTTCTCTTTAGGAACACATGTTTTATAATTACAAACTTAATAAACCTCAAAATACTGAAAAAAATTTTTTTAAGAATGATGATAAGCAAAAAGTTTTCAGGATAATGTAATTCAACACCGCTTCAATAATTTAACACCACTTCGATCTACAAAGGTTGAAACAGACCCATGTCATTAGTGACTTAACCAAAGTCGCAGAGCAAAGGAGTGACTAAGCTCCAAGTGTCCCGACTTATTCCTGAATGACCTCAGCCCCACATGGTACTGCCTTGTCTGAACCAAGTGAGATTGACACCCCTGGTTGCAAGTCAAAGCCTGTGGGTAGCAGATCCGTGAATGTGAGGTCTAACGGTAAACCACATGCTAAATCTTTAGGACTTGAGCAAGTTTGTTAAAATAATATCCAGTTGAGTTGAAACAGAAACACACCCTCCAGGTTTCATTAAACCAGCATTTTCTATGATCTATATTTTGCTAAGGGCTTCTACTTACACACTCCAAATTGTCAGCTCTGTTTTGTGTTAAAATAATATGCGCAGCAGAAAAGCAAAGGAGGACTTGGGGAATTTCCAGACGTTAAGGAAAAGCTCCCTCTACACTTGTGTCTGTTTCTCTGTTCCGGTGGTTTGGGCTTCCTTTCCTCCAGTGTGTTGTTTTTCTTGATGGATTAATGTGATCTCTTAAGAAGAGAATAAAGTCTTTTGAGGTGAGAGCAAAGTATAGGCTGGGAGGGACATAAAATCAGATCTACACTAAGGGAGAAAAGGAAAGAAAAATTAGACGTCTCTTAAGGTTTCATTCAAAAACAGTACTTCAAGCTGAAATAAAATACCATGCTTGGCAGGAAAAGGTTCCCACACAGTTTGAAGCTGGCTCCTGCTTAACCTAAAGGAAACAAAAGTCCTGCGGGATTTAGTAGTTCTGGGCATCTGAATGTTTTAGAGATAATCCCATCTCTAAAGCATTTACTGTGTGCTTTACAGTGTGTGAATTCCTCCTGCATTGAACCTCAGAGAAGCTTGAGATGTAGCTCAGGTAGAAACCCCTGGACCGTTTCGTGCTTCCCTGTTGGCTCAGATGGTGAAGACTCTGTCTACAATGCAGGAGCCCCAGGTTCAATCCCTGAGTTGGAAAGATCCCCTGGAGAAGGGAATGGCAACCCACTCCAGTATTCTTGCCTGGGGAGTTCCATGGACAGAGGAGCCTGGAGGGTTACAATCAGTCATGGGGTCGCAGAGAGTCAGATACAACTAAGCGACTAACACTTTAAGTTTTTTCAGTTTTTCTTTTCACTGTTGTCTTGAAGAGGATGAGTCAATATGACATGTGTCAAATGATAGACTTAAGATTAAAGAATTCTCCATAGTTTGTAATGATAGCTTAAAAAATTGAATGAAATGAAATGAAAAAAAAAATGTATAAATAAAAAGTCCTAAACTCAGAAACTAGCAAAAAAGAACTGTACAAATAAAAGATAGGCCAAGGTTGCATAATTGAAATTGACATGAAAACATCCTTGAGCTGTCACTTTCCAGTTTAATGTGAGTTAAGTATGCCCAAGATAATGATTATAGGAAAATGTGTGCAGAATATTTTTTTAGCTTTTAGTATCTGGAAATACTAGAAAATTGGCACAAGCAGACAGGAGCAGCCAAAGTAAGGAGGCGGTCTATAAATCATGTCTTAAGAAACCAAGAATATTCAGTTTAGGGGAGGGAGGAGGAGGAATATGCAATAATGGTTTTCAAGTGCTTCAGTGATCCTTTCGGAGTTAGAGGTCTTTGATAAAGGATCAAAGCACTGAATTTACAGGAGGCAAAATTCAGTTTGAAATGAGGAGGATCTTTATACCAATCAGAGTTATCCCCCAGCTGCCTTGTGAGGGACTGCGTCCTCTGCTAGTAAAAGAGTTTAAGCGGAGGCTAAAGACTCTACTTCCCAGGTGGCTCAGTGGTATAGAACCTGCCTGTCACTGCAGGAGATGCAGGTTCGGTCCCTGGGTTGGGAAGATCCCCTGGAGGAGCAAATGGTAACCCACTCCAGCATTCCTGCTTGGAGAATCCCATGGGTAAAGGAGCCTGGCTATAGTCCATAGGGGCACAAAAGAGTCAAACACAACTTTGTGACTAAGCAGCAACAAAGACTGTACCAGATTAGATTATGGTGGGGGTTCTCCTAGGACTAATGATATGACTCTGTGTACTAGAAACTTAGTCATTTAAATTATTTTTCTCTTTTTATATTGTCCTCTGCAGAAACTTAGTGACATCACTGCCCTTGTTATTTCAAGGTGGATATTGAAAAACTAAGAATATAAAAATGGCTTAACAGCAGAACACCAGCAGTCAAGGTTGCCTCATGCATTCCTTAAGCAATGAGCTTACACTTGTGGGGGATGCTGTGAGACCTCTACAATATTTATTTACATTGCTCAGTTTTTATGGAGCATCTGCCCTGTGCTAGGCAGGCATTGTACCAGGGTCCAGACCACAAACATGAAAATGACATAAAAAAAAAATAATAAAAAAAAAAAGGAGATTATTTTGTAAAAAAAAAAAAAGAAAGAAAGAAAATGACATAGTTCCCCTTTACACACTTAGAGTTGGAGTTATAACCCATAGAATGGACAGGGTGTTATGTTCTTCATGCTAAAATCTATTCTAAGTTTTCTTTCTTGATTGAATGTTCCCCCCGTTTTGTTAGATGCTTTCACATCCTTAGATGAAAAGTTGTTCAAGTAGACCTTGGTGAACCACCCCTACATTCAGTTGAAATCTTTTGATGTGTCCAAGACAAAGAAATGGCTTTATTACATTCTGTCTGTGTGAAAGTGTCAGTTGCTCAGTCCGGTCCAACTCTTTGCAACCCAATAAACTATAGCCAGGTAGGCTCCTTTGTCCATGGAATTCTCCAGGCAAGAATACTGGAGTGGGTTACCATTCCCTTCTCCAGATCTTCCCAAACCAGGGATCCAACCCAGGTCTCCTGCATTGCAGGCAGATTCTTTACCGTCTGAGTCACCAGGGATAGAAAACAAATAAATATGTGTTTAATACAAGTCTTGTCCTCTATACTGCTGTCTTTGAATACCTAGCAGATTGATTCAATACTTATACCTAAGTTGAGCTGGTGAAATTCAAGTTCTGAAGCAATCTCCAATAATTAGAGGACCTTTGATCTGGAGTATTCCACAGTTAATGTGTGAGCAGATGTTGGCCTGCATTGAGCATTAGGATAAAAAAAAAAGAGTTAAATAGGAGATTAATTTTGCAGAAGTATTCAGTGGTAACCCATCAGTGGGATTTCTGCTTAGAGGAGAGGAAACTGGCAAGTAAGTTTCAGTGTTATTTGCTCCTTGACTACTTTGCAACTGTCTGCTTTCTTTCTATTTTTTTTTTCTTTTTTACAAATTACATCTAATTTTTTAAAGCAACCTCTAAAGTTGCATTTAATTTGCTAAAACCACCACAAACCATCTGTGTGTGCAGGTAAGGAGGCGGGGGAGAGGCTTATTGACCAAGCCTGTATGGCTGCTTTCCCGCTGAAATGTGATCCTTTTCAACAGAAGAAAAGGCAGATTAATTCCCCAAGGAGGAACAGCCAGGCTGCTTACTAATCTGACCACCTCTTTATCACTCCTTGTCACTTAGGTTTAGATATCTAATGAATCTGTATTCTGTGGATTAGAAAGACACATATCCACTTTTCTGAATACTCCTCTCCTTCAACAGACAGGGCAGGACGGTTGAGTGTAAATACCTTCAGAATATCCAACAACTATTTTAAAACTGTAATGGTAACCTCTGACTCTTTTTGTTTTAATATGTATCAGTGCTGAAATGAAGCCACTGGTGGTAAGACCCACTCTCAGTTAAGGAAAAGTACAACTGTAGGAAATCAGATAGAGCATAATAATAACAATGAAACACAAACTACCACATTAGATGATACCTGCCCCTCGCCCTTTTTGGTTAACTAGTGCTGTCTTATGAAAGGCAGAAAGGACCCCTTTTCAAGTTGTGTCTGTATAGCTTAGTGGGAACAGAAATGCCAGATGTCTTAAGCAGTTGCTGGGATCTGAAGAAGAATCATTGATTTGTGTCTTTCCAGTTTTCTTAAGCTTCCCTGGTGGCTGAGATGGTAAAGAATCTGCCTGCAATGCAGGAGACCCAGGTTCAATCCCTGGGTCAGAAACATCCCTTGGAGAAGGAAATGGCAACCCACTCCAGTATTTTTGCCTGGAGAATTCCATGGACAGGGGAGCTTGGCAGGCTACAGTCCATAGGGTTGCAAAGAGTCGGACACAACTGATCGACTTTCACTTTCAGATCCTGGGGATCACTGGGCAGGGGGACTGAAATAGCCAGGCCTGGTGACTGTCGAGGAGTTCCTGCTAATAACACTTTTGCCTGGTGACCCTGGAAAAAGCATCTCCCTAGTCCTCCGTTCTGGACCACCTCTGGACCCTGGGTCTTGTGGAAGACCGGTCTGTGATGCTCACAGGAGGAAGAACTCACATTCATCTGATCATGGTTTCTTGTAAGGTTTAACAGTTGTGTCAAACTGAGTAGAGAATAAGAGCAGACTCAAAAGGATCCATTTTACCTGTATTTGTTTTGTAAGTTTTTAGCTAAGACAGGCCAGAGGAGGAGCATGTAAATATGTCTTCCAGACTGACTTGTCTATTTCAGTGTGTCATGCAGTATGTTCAGCCCTGGTGTCCTTCCCTAGCTGTTTTATCTTTTCAGCTTCCTTTCATGCTCACATTATACAGCACAATACTGTCAACCCAGGTGAGTTTCAGTGCCACACATTTCGGAAAGCCAATTGAGAGGAAATTCAAAATTCACTGCCAGAAATACCCAAGTATCATTCCTATGTGTACAGTTGTAACTGACAAAGTGAAGGATGGAGCAAGAAACACTGATGCTATTTTGCATCAAAATTAAGAAAGTTCCACAGTCCTGCAAAATCAGTAGAGATTCCTATCTGATGATTCTCAATCACTTTCTATGGTTCTGCTATAACCCTGAACCTCTATATTATTCTCAAATTCTATTTCAGACCATTAGACATTGGCCAAGTTTCCCTTCTTTTAATTTTTTCAGATATCCTACCTATAGGTAAGGTAAGGTGAAGTCACTCAGTCGTGTCCGACTCGACCAGGGAGGAGCCTGGTAGGCTAGAGTCCATGGGGTCACAAAGAGTCAGACATGGCTGAGCGATTTCTCTTTCACTTTCTATCCTATCTACAGTGGTGGTGATTTAGTTGCTAAGTCATGTCTGACTCTGGCGAGCCCATGGACTGTAGGCTGTCAGGCTCCTCTGCCCATGGGATTCTCCAGGCAAGAACACTGGAGTGGGTTGCCATTTTCTTCTCCAGGGGATCTTCCTGAACCAGGGATCGAACCCAGGTCTCCCACATTGCAGGCAGATGCTTTATAGGCAGAGCCACTAGGGAAGCCCTGCATATAGTGAGGCCAAGGTAAAATATGAATGTCTCAGAAATGAAAGCTGTTCACAAGCCATCAGTATAAATGCATTGCTCACTAATGATGAATTCTAGGGAGGAAATCATGCTATTATCTCAAGAGCCTCTGAAGGTTCTCATCTCCCGGTTTGACAGCAATCAATCTGAACTCCTACGTTTTAAATATACATTCTGACTCTAATAACAGGGTGAATCAGAGAAGTTTTTGAACATCAAAATATCAGTTGGAGCTGGCATACAATAAATTAAGGTCCGCCTTTACAGATGGTCAGGGCATCAACATTGGATATAATAGCTTTTCCAACTTCAATAAAGCATTTAACAAAAGACTCCTTTTTAGCATCCTTGATGGTGAATCCAAGTAGGACATTGATAGTGGACTAAGAAAAATCACCAGGGAGATGTCCCTGGGGATGCAATGGTCAAGACCCTGCACTCACCCTGCAGGGGCATGGATTCGGCCTCTGGTCAGGGGACTAAGATCCTGCATGCTGTATGGCACAGCCGAAAAAGATCTAAAAAATTAAAACAATTTTAAGTAAAATAAATCGATGAAGCATTTTTAAAAAATGGCACCAGCCATGACATTGTATTAAAATACATAAACAAATTCATAGCTGTTATTGTTAACGTTATTTCCACACTCAGGCCCCAGGCCAAAGGAGTGTTGCTTTAAGGCTGCTCCCTGTCCCTGCTCTTTGGAGAGTGTTGACTGGGAGCAGTGTTCCCTCTAAACCTCTGCTTGAACCGAAGTCTGGTGGCTATGAGAGCATCAAGCCACAGCCTCCCTTAAACTGACTGAGCGACTCACACTAACACACACCGAATACGGTAGGTTCGTCAGAAAATAATTCTGGGTAATTAAATGATTTGTTTCTGTGTTAATCCAACTATTCCCAAATAAAGAGTATTCTAAGTCAGTTCCCATTTCCTACTGTGGCTGAACATTTCAAAGGAACCAAAATAAGGAAGATCAAAGCACAATTCTATTCAAATTCTTCTATTTTTTCCCTTCTACATAGAATAGATAGAATAAAACCCTGCAGACGTCTTCATATACCCATGGGTGCCATTTTAATAACAGAAGCTGTTTGATCTTTTATTTTAACAGGATCTCATACTTTCTATCAATAGGTATTTTCTGTCAAATGATAAGAGAGACAGAAAATAAAGGGTTTTTCACTTTCATGCATTGGAGAAGGAAATGGCAACCCACTCCATTGTTCTTGCCTGGAGAATCCCAGGGACAGGGGAGCCTGGTGGGCTGCCGTCTGTGGGGTCGCACAGAGTTGGACACGACTGAAGCGACTTAGCAGCAGCAGCAGCTCCTTAATACTCTTAAGGTTCAAATCATTTGACAAATGAAATATTAACAAATATTAGTTAAAGATATTAATTGTACAAAAGTTGGTATTTACATAGGACCAGAAACAGTTTCATTTTTCAGAAACAATCTAAATGTCCAACAAGGTGGGACCAGTTAAATACGTCATAACAGCAGTTCTCGAAGTGTGACCCATTGACCCATGGGATTGATTGTAAGATTAAAACTGTTTTCTAAATAATACTAATACATTATTGATCTTCATTGTTTTGATGTTTGCACTGATAATGCAAGAGGAAAATGGTGAGGAAAACCGCTAGTGCCTTAGTATGAATCAAGGTAGTGCACCAAACTATGCTAATAGGCATTGTATTCTTCAACACCTTGCATGCTCATTTTTTAAAAAAAGCCAAGTTTACTTAAGAATGTCTTTGATGAAACAGTACAAATGATCGATTTCATTAAATCTTGACCCTTGAGTACTTGTTTCGTAGTACTTTGTGTGACAAAGTGGGAAGCATGCAAACAAGCTTTGGCATGTCCTCAAGTATGGGGGTTATCATCGCAAGGAAAAGTACTCATGTAATTGTTTGAGTTGCACACTGAACTATAATGGAACATTTTCAACTGAAAAACTGATTGTAAGCTATAGTTATTCAGAATTGGGTATTTGGCAAATACTTTCTTGAGAAGAGGTGAATTTATTCAAGGAATACAATAGACCAAGTTTCCCACCAATGGGATTTCCGGAGAAAATTAAAATTTTCTAAAGCCTCTAGGCCCTTGACAAGTTCTTCATATTTAAAGACATTTCTAGGAAAATTAGTGGTGATATTACTCACCACTAATTAGTGGTGTTTGGTTATTGTGTTTATGTTATTTATGCAGTATGCAGTGGGCTTACAATTGTCATTTTAAATCAATTAATATATTTTTGAATTTTTTTCACAGCATTGATTCATAATACATAGAAATCTAAATATAATAAAAATTATATATCAATATAAGAAGAAATCCTTGAACACTTCAGTAATTTTTAAGAGTGTAAAAGTT
>SJYQ01002253.1:529864-623819 GCA_006410935.1 Redunca redunca
GACCATATTACTCAATAAACTCACTTTTCTAGCAACATATTTTACAAATAAAAATTTAAAAATAGAAGTCATTTGGATGGAAATTTGTTGACAGCAAACTCTGAAAATACACCAATCAAAGACATCTGAGATTGTTTGGTCACTCAGATGTCAAAAAGTTCTTTCTCTCTTCCCCATCTTGCTCATTTTAAGCTGTCTTCTCTTTCTCATTCAAAATAATGATTTTTAAAAGGCCAGCATTTTTCTGACACTCTCATATTCTCCAACTTTATAAATAAAATTCTTAACTCCTTTAAAGTAGCAGTGACTCAATCCTTATATTTAAACAGGTTTATTTTTTTATATGCATTGGTAATACAAGATAATGTTACTTCACAGCATTCAATTGAACCAAGAAAATTGCTATTATAGACTATATATTCTGCACAGAAATTTGCTTGGTATTAATCTTCCTCATAGATATCTTGAGAAAGAAAACACAGCTTTTATTTCTCTGCTTTGGAAGTACATGAAAAAAAATAGCAAGGAATTGAAAATCATATTATATGACTTAGTCGTATTTATCAGAACTGTGTTAGTTTTAACTGTCTAGCATGAATTTCCATAAGAATAAGAGGAGAAATTTTCATTTGAAAACTCAGTTATAGATTTAAAATACTGAAATTGTATATTACACCTTTCCCAGAGATTTAAGGTATCCTTGAGAAAGAGTCTAAACTCAATAAGTCAAAGCAACATATCTAATCTGTTGAGGGATATTTTAGCATTTCTGACCTGCTGGGAACAGGCTATCTGACCTTGGGCTTCTCACTAGCCGGACTGGGCCTCTGTGTTTTCATTTGTAAAATGAAATGGTCACATGACCAGATCTCAGAGAATCACAGGATTTTACACCTGGATGGAATCTCAGAGAGAGTCAGCATTAGAAGTTTGATCCATCTGAAAAGCTAAGCTAAGGATGTCCTTCAGTTAAGATCTTGACTCAACTGCCTATAGAAGTGGTATTGGAAAAACCAAGTTGGTCCCACTTTCATTATTTCAGCTGCTGGTTTCATTTCCTCCTCAGCAGGAACCCCCGGCTGTGACGTCCAGGAAGGATGCTTGAAATGGAAGCGAAAGCAGAAACTCCAGGCAATATAGGAAACACTGAGTGAACCATATGTCTGCAAGGGGGTGCTGGCTGTTTATTGTTCTGAGTAGTCTGGAAGAAAAAGTATATAACAATATCCACTTCCTCTACTAATCCCTTCCTTAAGTGAATGTACTGCCTAAAAGACAGTAAACATAAGATCAAAATTTCAAGGTGAAACTTCCCTAGGAATTTTCTTATAAGAGAAATAAATACTGTCACCAGCTGTCAGAGGTCAATTGGAATTTTTGGTTCTTAAGTGCCCCTAAATGTACCATTAAATAAACTTGGGTACCATCAAGGAGAAAAGCTCTAGAACAAGGCTGGTAATAGAGATGTAAAGAGAACCGATTCATCAAAGATTTATTTATGAGTGGCTAGTTCAAGCCCTTGAGAAATACCATTTTATTTTGCCAAGTGTGTGATTGGCATGGGTATGGACAGGTTGCTAATGAAGGCCCAAGACACTCCTCAAATTCCACATCTCTCTGCTTGGTTGCTCATGCTCCCTGCTGTTTTCCATAACCATGGGCACTTCTAAGGTTGGTTCTGGAAGAGCATTTTTAGGTCTTTTTTGACCACAACCCACAATAGAAACACATTTTAAACTGTGAACGAGTTCTTACGTATGTGAGTGTATGCATTGTGTATTTAAGTAAACACATCTGAGAAAATCCCAGGAAGTGATCCACTCACCGTATGGGATGCACTCTGAGACTTTCTGTGTTAGTCTATGCTGCTTTATTTACTAAAATGCTGTGACAACCCAGTTTATTGACTATAAAACCCATACATAGGCTGAAGTCCATAGTTTGAAAAACATTGGCCTAGATTAATAATAATCATGATGATAACTATAATGATATCTAATAATAATATAATGGAAACATCAACCAACAAGCAGAGGGTGTGTAGGAACTCTCCTCCAGTTCAGGAGAATCTTCTAAGATGACAACTGACAACCAATTGGAAAGTTTTGTCCCCAATCCACCTCTGTTCCTGATTTATCACAGTAGCGTTGCATTAGATGTTTGTAAGATCTGCTTTTTATATACTCTCATCTTAACTGGATTTGAGAGTTAAAGGGTTAAGGTTATGTTGTTGTTCAGTCGCCCAGTCATGCCTGACTCTGCAACCTCATGGACTGTAGCACACCAGGCCTCCCTGTCCCTCACCATCTCCCAAAGTTTGCCCAAGTTCATGTCCATTGAATTGGTAATGCCATCCAGCCATCTCATCCTCTGACACCCTCTTCTTCTGCCCTCAATCTTTCCCAGCATCAGGGACTTTTCCAATGAATCATCAGTTCACATCAGATTATCAAAATACTGGAGCTTCAGCTTTAGCATCAGTCCTTCCAGTGAATATTCAGGGTTGATCTCGCTTAAGATTGACTGATTTGATTTCCTTGCTGTCCAAGGGACTTTCAGGAGTCTTCTTCAGCACCACACTTAGAAGGCATCAATTCTTTGGCCCTCTGCCTTCTTTATGGTTCAGCTCTCACAACCGTACATGACCACTGGGAAGACCATATTCTTGACCATTTGGATCTTTGTCAGCAGAGTAATGTCTCTGCTTTTCAACACACTGTCCAAGTTTGTCATTGCTTTCCTGCCAAGAAGCAATCGTCTTCTGATTTCATGGCTGCAGTCACCATCCACAGTGATCTTGGAGTCCAAGAAGAGGAAATCTGTCCCTGCTTCCACCTTTCCCCCTTCTATTGCCCTGAACTAACAGGGCCAGAGGCTTCCCCGGTGGCTCAGAGGTTAAAGCGTCTGCCTCTAATGTGGGAGACCCGGGTTTGATCCCTGAGTCGGGAAGATCCCCTGGAGAAGGGAATGGCAATCCACTCCAGTATTCTTGCCTGGAGAATCCCATGGATGGAGAAGCCTAGTAGGGTACACTCCACGGGGTCGCAAAGAGTCGGACACGACTGAGCGATTTCACCTCACCTAATGGGGCCGGATGCCATGTTCTTAGTTGTTTTTTTTTTTAATATATAATCTTATGCAGGCTCTTTCACTCTCATTCACCCTCATCAAGAGGCTCTTTAGTTCCTCTTCACTTTCTGCCATTAGAGTGTTATCTGAGGTTGTTAATGTTTCTCTTGCCTGTCTTGATTCCAGCTTGTAACTCATCCAAGCCCAACATTTTTCATGATGTGCTCAGTGTATAGACTAAACAGACAGGGTAACAGCAGTCAGCCCTGTTGTACTCCTTTCTTGATCTTGAACCAATCAGTTGTTCCATACAGGATTCTTACTGTTGTTTCTTGACCCATGTACAGGTTTCTTAGGAGACAGGTAAGATGGTCTGGTATTCCCATGTCTCTAAGAGCTTTCCACAGTTTGTCATGATCCACACAGTCAAAGGCTTTAGCATAGTCGATGAAACAGATAGATGTTTTTCTGAAATTCCCTTGCTTTCTCTATAATCCAGCAAGTGTTGGCCATTTGATCTCTAGTTCCTCTTCCTTTTCTAAACCCAGCTTTGACATCTGGAAGTTCTTGGTTCATATATGTTGAAGTCTAGCTTGCAAGGTTTTAAGCATGAGCTTACTAGCATGGGAGATGAGTGCAATTGTCTGATGGGTAGCAATTCTTTGGTACTACCCTTCTTGGAAATTGGGATGAGGATTGACCTTTTCCAGTCCTGTGACCACTGCTGGCTCTTCCAGATTTGCTGGCATAATGACATAATAGTGTTACATTAGATGTTTGAAAGATCTGCTTTTTATGTACTCTCATCTTAACTAGCTTTGGGAGTTAAAGGGTTAAGGTTATAGCACACTATGATTTTATGAACTGTAAAGAAGGAGAAAATTCTGTTAATTATGATTGTGAAATGCCACCATTATATGACATATCTATTTCAGATATGTTAAAATATAAAAATATGTTTACATTTAAAAATCAGCACTGGGTTAGCTCTCCCCAAGTCTTTTAGGTCCCCTGTTCTTTCCTTGAGAGGACTATCAGAGTTTTTTTTTTTTTTTTAATCCATGGGGGAAATTACCTAGGATTAGTGATTACAGCCATGAAATTAAAAGATGCTTACTCCTTGAAAGGAATGTTATGACCAACCTAGATAACATATTGAAAAGCAGAGATATTATTTTGCCAACAAAGGTCCATTTAGTCAAGGCTATGGTTTTTCCAGTGGTCATGTATGGATGTGAAAGTTGGACTGTGAAGAAGGCTGAGTGCCGAAGAATTGATGCTTTTGAACTGTGGTGTTGGAGAAGACTCTTGAGAGTCCCTTGGACTGCAAGGAGATCCAACCAGTCCATCTTAAAGGAGATCAGTCCTGGGTGTTCTTTGGAAGGACTGATGTTGAAGCTGAAACTCCAATACTTTTGCCACTTCATGTGAAGAGTTGACTCACTGGAAAAGACCTTGATACTGGGAGGGATTGAGGGCAGGATGAGAAGGGGATGACAGAGGATGAGATGGCTGGATGGCATCACCACCTCAATAGACATGGGTTTGAGTGAACTCTGGGAGTTGAAGATGGACAGGGAGGCCTGGCATGCTGCAATTCATGGTGTCGCACAAAGAGTTGGACACGACTGAGCGACTGAACTGAACTGAACATTTTGCTAATCTCATACGATTTCATAGAATTCTAAATTTAAAAGTCATTCTCAGCGATGATTTGGATTATTCCTCCTCATGTTACAGTTGAAGAATCTGATACCAAGAGAGATGATGTGACTTGCCCCAGTTAACACACCAAGGTGGGGACAGAAACCAATACAATATTATAGAGTAATTAGCCTCCAATTAAAATAAATAAATTTATTTTTTTAAAAGGAAAATAAACAAAAAGATCTAGGTTGTCAGACTGCAAAGAAGAAGGGGTAACACAGAGAAAAATCAAGGCTGAAACCAGAAGTCTCTGGTTCATTTAGGCTGTCTCCATAGTTTTTGATATAGAACTGGTTGTATCAAAGCAAGGTCATTAAAAGGAAAGCAGTGTAGATAATCCAGTTATGTTCAGTTCATTTGCTCAGTTGTGTCCGACTCTTTGCAGCCCCATGTACTACAGCACGCCAGGCTTCCCTGTCCTTCACCATCTCCTGGAGCTGGCTCAAACTCACGTCCATGGAGTCAGTGATACCATCCAACCATCTCATCCTCTCTCACCCCTTTCTCCTCCTGCCTTCAATCTTTCTCAACATCAGGGTCTTCAATGAGTCAGTTCTTCTCATCAGGTGGCCAAAGTATTGGAGTTTCAGCTTCAGCATCAGTCTTTCCAATGCATATTTAGGACTGATTTCCTTTAAGATTGACTGGTTTGATCTCCTTGCAGTCCAAAGGACTGTCAAGAGTCTTCTCCAACACCACAGTTCAAAAGCATCAATTCTTCTGTGCTCAGCTTTCTTATGGTCCAACTCTCATATTCATACATGACCACTGGAAAAACCATAGCTCTGACTATAGGGACCTTTGTTGGCAAAGTGATGCTCTGCTTTTTAATATGCTGTCTAGGTTGGTCATGCGAAGAACTGACTCATTGGAAAAGACTCTGATGCTGGGAGAGATTGGGGGCAGGAGGAGAAGGGGACACAGAAGATGAGATGGCTGGATGGCATCACTGACTCGATGAACATGAGTCTGAGTGAACTCCAGGAGCTGGTGATGGACAGGGAGGCCTGGCGTGCTGCAATTCACGGGGTCACAAAGAGTCGGACACCACTGAGCGACTGAACTGAACTGAGGTTGGTCATAGCTTTTCTTCCAAGGAGCAAGCATCGTTTAATTTCATGGCTGCAGTCACTGTCTGCAGTGAATTTGGAGCCCAAGAAAATAAAGTCTGTCACTGTTTCCATTGTTTCCCCATCTATTTGCCATGGAGTGATGGGACCAGATGCCATGGTCTTAGTTTTCTGAATGTTGAGTTTTAAGCCAACTTTTTCACTCTTCTCTTTCACTTTCATCAAGAGGCTCTTTAGTTCTTCTTCACTTTCTGCCATAAGGGTGGTGTCATCTGCATATCTGAGATTATTGATATTTCTTTTGGCAATCTTGATTCTAGCTTGTGCTTCATCCAGCCTTGCATTTTTCATGATGTACTCTGCATATAAGGTAAATAAACAGGGTGACAATATACAGCCTTGATGTACTGCTTTCCCAATTGGGAACCATGTCCTTTCCATGGAGCTCCTTTCCATGTCTGGTTCTAACTGTTGCTTCTTAACCTGCATACAGATTTCTCAGGAGGCAGGTAAGGTGGTCTGATACTCCCATCTCTTTAAGAATTTTCTTTTTGAAATCTCTCAAGAGAAGTTCTGTCTTACCACCACTCTGTCCATATTCCCTTTTGTTGTACATCCATGGAACCCTGAGCAACTGTGGTCCAACCTAACACTTGTCATTACATCATAACTGTCTGCTCACAGATTTCCATTCTCAACTAGCCTGAGAGGTACTTGAGATGCGGTGCCAAGATGCCTCTTGGAAACATTGGCACCTAGGATAGTGCTGACCATACTTCATGGTCAGTTCACACTGTTCCAGGAAAACAAAAAGAAAATAAATTTGAGAGAAATATTTGAGAAATATATCCACCACTGAACAACTCTTTCTGAAATTAGTGCACAAACAATCACAGTGATTTCTCCTGGATATTAGAAGTTATTTTTAGAGTCAGGTTATTCTTTGGATCCCATCTTTGGTGTGGAATAAATTGTGTCAGCTTGTTAGTCATATCTTAGAAAAAAAATATTATCATCTAAAGGTTAGAGCCAGTTGGACTTCTGTTCAGTGACTCATCAGGCAGCCTTCAAGAAGCTATTTTTCTCTTTAATGCTACAGCAATTTTACTGCCATAATATTGTCTGGGTTAGATAACACACATGATATTGATTGGCTCATGTCTCTTGAATTAAGGTTTTCTTTACCCTTTAAAACTAATTATGTATGTATTAGCTTTAATAAAGCTTCATTAATTCATTTCCGTTCACCTCTTTCTCTATTATTGTTACTGCACCATTGGCAAAGTTTTCAGAGTCAAAGAAAGGAGCCTCTCAAGGAATGAGAAGGCAGCTACAGTTTATTTTCAAGTATTCCATGAAAAACCTGCATATCAGTCAATTTGCATTCTGGAATTCATAATCTGAAAGGTATTCCCTTTCATTTGAACCACACAAGAAATACATCTCTGGAAAGACCAATGGGTGGGGCTCAAGTATAAGTCACATTAGAGTTTCTCACTTTCCTGCTTTGTTAGATGTCAGGAAGTTTAGCATAATGCAAATGGAATGAACTCTGTAGTAAGGTTCCAACATCTGTGGAATGCCACATACACCATAAGTATGATACAAAGAACATGCGGGTCACAGAAAGCTTGATTAAACCTCCTTTGCCATTTGCCCCCCGGGCGATGTTGAGCAGCTTACTCTCCCTCTGTGCCTCAGTTACCTCTTCTGTAAAATGGGATTTAAAATACCTGACTTCCTCAAATTGTTATAAAATGTATATAAAAGAGTATATGACAAGGCTCATGTATATTAAATGTCAGATGATGGACAGGGAGGCCTGGCGTGCTGCAGTCCATGGGGTCATATAGAGTCAGACACAACTGAGCGACTGAATTGAATATAATAAATCTTTAAAATGGTTATTACTAGTATCATCACTTCCAGGTTATTATGTAAAATTATAACCTCATTTAAATAGTTTTTCATCAATATCTTTTGCAAAGATTTAAAAGCACAGTCAATAGCTTCTGGGACGGTTGGCACCCGCATTGACATTTTATATTTAGGGTTTCTTATGTAACTTGCTTTCTTTTGTTTATCATTCAGGATTTCCACCTGGCTCACCTTGTATCAGGTACAAGTATTACAAAGCTGAATTATTCATGGACCCAGAATACCATATTGATGTTTGCAAGAGTTCCTTGAATGCAGAGTCCTTGGTAAAACCCTCTGGTGGTTCCTTTGAATGAATTACTTTGGAAATTTTTATTGACCAGGAAAAGCCTGAGCTGGAGAGACAGTATCATAAAATGATTCACAAATCCAAAGAAAGCTTCTAAATTATTGGTCTGGACTAAAAGTTATTTGGGTTTTTCTGTAACACGTTATGCAATTTTTGGCCTCCCAATATTTTGTGAATGATTATATAGGAAGATAACTCTTAGAAAGTCAGCAAAAACAAGAGGGACTGATTCTAGAAAAATAGGCATGCCTACTTAGGCCATGACAGATAAGCTTAAGTTTCTGCTTAAAGAAAGATACAAGGTTGTGGGGCAGATTCTATAAGCAACAAGTCTATTTAAGAGAATATGACATTTTGGTTTTAAATAAAAAGACAAATTCCAAAATGCTGAAAATCTAGATATACAAACATTAAAATGCAAAGAAGGAGTGGTGAGATTACAACTGGCTTTTTTTTTTTTTCATTTACTTGTCTCGCTAATTTATAAACAATAAACATATATGGGCTTCCCTGATGGCTCAGATGGTAAAGCGTCTGCCTGCAATGCGGGAGACCTGGGTTCCATTCCTGAGTCGGGAAGATCCCCTGGAGAAGGAAATGGCAATCCACTCCAGCACTCTTGCCTGGAAAATCCCATGGATGGAGGAGCCTGATAGGCTACAGTCCATGGGGTCGCAAAGAGTCCCAGGGAAGCATGATAGATGTCTACATTTGTTTCCTACTCATGTGGGTAAAAACATCTCCCACTTTTGTTGGAATCATTGAGACCAACATGCTTCCTACAACATTTCAGCAAAAACAGTTGCTATAAACTAACATATTTGTTAAAACTATAATCCTGTCATTAAAAGAGTCCACTTGTCATTGCACAGCGACCTCTTGGTAAAGAATTGGTTTATCTCACCTGTAATAAACTTACAGTAGTGGTGGTGGTAAGTGCATGGTGGTGAGTTGTGTATGTGACCCTTTGTGACCCCATGGACTGTAGCCCACCAGGCTCCTCTGTCCATGGAATTTTCCAAGCAAGAATCCTGGAGTGGGTTGCCATTCCCTTCTCCAGGACATCTTCCCAACCCAGGGATTGAACCTGCATCCTTATGTCTCCTGCATTGGCAGTCGAGTTCTTTACCACTGAGCCACCTGGATACAAAAAGCTGACTCACTGGAAAAGAACCTGATATTGGGAAAGATTGAAAGCAGGAGAAGAAGGGGATGACAGAGGTTGAGATGGGTGGATGGCATCACTGACTCCATGGACATGAGTTTGAGCAAGCTCTGGGACATTGTGAAGGACAGCCTGGGGTGCTGCAGTGCATGGCGTTGCAAAGAGTTGGACCCAATTGAGTGACTGAACAACAACGCCACCTGGCAAGCCCAATAAACTCAGAGAGCTCATTCTAAATTCAGAGGACTGAAAAAAAACAACTGAATAGAATTTTACCAAAACAATTTTTATATTCATAAAAATTAAGATTGGCCATATGAAGCAGAGCTTTGCAAAGAAATACTAAGCTTGTCTTACTTTCCAAAGCTAAAAATCGTAGTAATTAGAATTCAGGAAATAAACATTACAAAGAACTGCTGCATACTGGCTTACCACCAAAGAGCAAAGCACACCAAACAGACCTCAGAACCTCACTGAAGTCAACTTCCTAGATCAGGGAGGATAAGTAGACAGTCATAAAATAAAGACTGCTTTGTGTTTTTTTTTTTTTTTAATTTTGGTTTAAACTTGAGGTGGTAAAGAGTCTCTGCTCTAAAATGAGGCCAAACAATCTTGAACATGAACTCAGCTGGCAAGAAGCCATTAGACATTGAACTTTCAGTTAAAGCTCAGTTAGACCTGCAAGTTAGAGAAAGAAAATCCAGAGGCAGACTTGTTGAGTGACATATCCAATAATTCAGTGCCTATTAGGGGGTGAGCCTCAACTTCTTGTCCATTAAAAGCTAGAGTTGAAGGCAAGGGCAGGGAAGAAATTGGGGATGCCAGATGAGTGTGGCGTGATATAGTCTTGTTCATTTTTGTATGGCTGTTCCTTTCAGACCTAAGTCCTTCATGACTGAGGAAATGGAGTGGAGGTTAATTATATACTTCCTCATTCTCATAAGATTTTGTGATTAACCTCTACCTTTTCCTGCCAGTCTAAACACTGTTTGTCTTGAATGATAAATTATATGTTCTGTGAGTTGTTGATCTTGCTTAATTATGAATTCTTATTTATCCAGAGATCCATGGATAAGTAGACCCCTCCAATAGGCAGTCTATTTGTAGACCTTTTACGGCTGGGTCATAAGGAGAAATTCCAAATTGTTAAATACATTTGTACTTGAATACAGGATGATTTCTCCCATTATAGTGTCACTGCCCTGAGTTAAGGAGAATAAAGTGAATCAGTGTATCAGGCTTATTGTGTGCATGTGTGTGCCTAGTCACTTGGTTGTTTCTGACTCTTTGCGACCCCATGGACTGTAACCCGTTAGGCTCCTCTGTCTATGGGATTTTCCAGGTAAGAATACTGGAGTGGGTTGCCATTTCCTACTGTAGAGGATCTTCCCGACCCAGAGATCTAACCCACATCTCTGTGTCTCCTGCATTAATAGGCAGATTCTATACCACTGAGCCATCTGGGGAGCCCCGATCAGGCTTATTATATGTTATAAAAATTGAAGTTGATGTATTAGGGTCAGGCACAGTAGGAAGTAGACTGTGAACCCCATGTAGGTATCCAGGGGTCTGTATCTAAGACCAATAACGTTAATTATAATCAGTATCAGTATCAGTTCAGTTACTCAGTTGTGTCTGACTCTGCGACCCCATGGACTGCATCACGCCAGGCCTTCCGGTCCATCACCAACTCCTGGAGTCTACTCAAACTCATCTCCATTGAGTTGGTGATGCCATTCAACCATCTCATCCTCTGTCGTCCCCTTCTCCTCCTTCCCTCAATCTTTCCCAGCATCAGGGGCTTTTCCAGTGAGTCAACTCTTCCCATGAGGTGGCCAAAGTATTGGAGTTTCAGCTTCCACATCAGTCCTTCCAGTGAACACTCAGGACTGATCTCCTTTAGGATGGACTGGTTGGATCTCCTTGCAGTCCAAGGGACTCTCAAGAGTCTTCTCAAACACTATAGTTCCAAAGCATCAATTCTTCCATGCTCAGCTTTCTTTATAGTCCAACTCTCACATCCATACATGACTACAGGAAAAACCAGAGCCTTGACTAGACGGACAGAAAGTGTCATTTCTTTTCATGTGTCTCTCTTTCTCTTTTTTTTGTTTTTGCTATTCTATAAGTAGAATTTTCATAGTGTAAAGTGTTCCCCAAATATTGTTAAACGAAGTGCCCAGAAACATGGTACTTTGATCACTATAAAAGTAACAGCTGTGTGATTTTTTGTTTTAAGGGTAGATTCTGGATTGTTCATTTGAAGAAATATTTGTTGAGCATCTGTTATTTGCCAGGTAGTAGGGAATTCTGATCTCTAGGCATTTACAATTTAGTGGAGGAAATAGATAAGAAACAAGAAGAACTCAATTGGATAAACATGAATTTTAGGCATAAGGACAATACTGCTGCTGAGTCGCTTCAGTCGTGTCCGACTCTGTGCGAACCCATAGACAGCAGCCCACCAGGCTCTGCCGTCCCTGGGATTCTCGAGGCAAGAGTGCTGGAGTGAGTTGCCATTGCCTTCTCCAGTGCATGAAATCGAAAAGTGAAAGTGAAGTCGCTCAGTCGTGTCTGACCCTCAGCAACCCCATGGACTGCAGCCCACCAGGCTCCTCCATCCGTGGGATTTTCCAGGCAAGAGTACTGGAGTGGGGTGCCATTGCCTTCTTATGCTATAATAAATTTTAATAATTTATTGACTCTTTTTTATGAAACATATAAAGTTACTGCAGTCTCAAGACTAGCTAGCTCTAGGGGCTCCAGCAACTTCATTAGGACCAGGGTATCTTTCTCTCTCCATCTCTCAGCTTTGCTTTCTTTGTGACAGTGTCATTCTTAGGCAGCAGCTTGGTTCCAATGGCCCCAAGCTTACTCCCACCTGAACAGGAGTTTGATTTTGTTAGTTCCTGCAAAAGTCCCAGAGCTGGTTCTGATTAACCCTTCTTTTAAAAAAAATATGTATGTATTTATTTTACTTTCACCTTTGCTGGCTCTTCCTTGCTGTGTGGGCTTTCTCTAGTTTCAACAAGAAGGGGCTACTCTTTGTTATGTGCATGGGCTTCTTTTCTTTCTGAGCCTGGGTTCTAGGGCTCGTGCGCTTCAGCAGCTGCCGCACATGAGCTCAGGAGTTGTGGTGCATGGGCTCAGTTGTTCTGAAGCATATGGGGTCCTCCAAGGACCAGTGGGCCACCAGGGAGGTCTCTGATTAACCCTTCTTGGGTCATGTGCCCACTTTCAATGTAAGCATTCTAGTCCTGTGATGCACCACTCTCATTGGCTACTTGGCGATACGGACTTAGGGATGGGTGAATCTCCAAGGAAAAACCGAGAAGCAATAGATGCTCACCATAACATGATTATTGATTATATTAAACATTTAGCTCATTAAACATGAGCTCCTTTATCTCTAAATTAGAAAGATTTGAGATACATATAAAAAGATGATAACTTAGTCTTAATTTTCCGATACGTGACTATTCCCAAGCCTTTAGGCTTGCCTGAAGGCAAACCTTTAGACATTAGAGTCAATGGCTTTCTATGCTATGACAGTTTCTACTTTATACCAAAGGTCCCTGATCTATTCTATACTTGAATATAGTCTGTAAGGAGAGGTCCATACTAAGCTATTCGAGATGAATACACAGAATTAATTACTAAAACTGAGGTCCATCAAAGAGCTGAGCAACCTTCAAATGTACCACTGAGAAGCCCAATGCATGAGCAGAAAACATTTAAAAACAAGAGATTGTCTTCGAAAGGCAGGATCTGGGAAAGGAAAGGGAAACGATGTAAAAATAAAAGAAACGTGGTAGACTCAGGGCAGCATACTCCCAGGCCTTGAATCCACTGGTATTTAGAAACTGCTGCTGCTGCTAAGTCGCTTCAGTCGTGTCCGACTCTGTGCGACCCCAGAGACGGTAGCCCCCCAGGCTCCCCCGACCCTGGGATTCTCCAGGCAAGAACACTGGAGTGGGTTGCCATTTCCTTCTCCAATGAGATTTGGCCCACCAGCCTGGAGAGGTAATATTGGATCAAATAAGCTACAGTGTCTTCCAAGTCATTAAAAAATTTCAAACTAAAAGTTATGCTTTTTAACTGTTCCATTTTTATCTCAGATAACTGAACATAAGCAAGAAACAAATGCAAAAACCTGAAATCAGTCTTCTTTTCATAGCAGTATATTTGTTTGATTTTCCCAAATGTTGTTGGAATGATGCTTTAACATGGCAGGTCAGTCACATAAGCAGGAAATAATTTACCAGTAAACACATAACTGTGTTTTTCCACAGGACTAAGATGTTCCAATGGTTTTCCAGTAATGAATTTATTTTTATTGGAGATCTATTTTCATAAGCCAAAGGTCATTACTGGCCATTGCTACTATGAGTATGCCCTAAATAAACCCCCAAATAAGCATATTTTTAAAAAAAGCTATGGTAGAAATCCAGGCTTGGGAATAGTCATGTATCAAAAATTAAGACTAAGTTGTCATCTTTCATATGTTCTCAAATCCTTCCAACTTAGAAATAGTCTAATGATTTTATTTATAAATAATTTTTCCCCTAACCCCTGATCATCATAGCACTTTATGTACCTGTTGTTATAGCATTTTAATAAAATTTGTTGTGCCTTTTTGTGGTAAAAACTTTATGATACGTATTTGCTTCTTTACATTACTGACTTTATCCCTTGACTGTAAGCCCCTTAAAGAAAAGAACTAAATCTTTAGTTATCTTCTGATCTTCAGAAACTCTGTTTGGTACCTGTAGTTGTTTTAGTTACTAAGTTGTGTCTGACTTTTTTGCACCCCACTGGGTGGTAGCCTGCCAGATGCCTCTGTCCATGGGATTTCCCAGGCAAGAATAGTGGAGTGGGTTGCCATTTCCTTCTCCAGGGGATCTTCCTAACACAGGGATCAAACCTGATCTCCTGGGTCTCCTGAACTGGCACTGGGATTCTTTACTGCTGTGCTTACAGAATTAGATTATGATTTGTGCAGAAATTAGGGAGTGACCACTTGGGCCAATATCCCTGCTGAAGAATAGGCATGGTTGGCAGTTTCTGGTTAACTCATAGGACAGACCGCTAGTGGCCTTTTTGTGTTGAGTAAAGAAGAGACTCCCGGTGACAAAGCAACCAACTGTGTTTACTGCATAAACAACTCTATTTACCCATACACAAGTGGGCATGTTTGGCAAATTCTTGAGTCTGTGCCAAAGAAGATTTTTTCAGGTTAGGGAACTTTGATATCCTCCGAAGAAACATTAATTTTAAGGGAAATAACCAGTCATGATAGGCAGGCCATTGGCACATCTTTCTTTACTTTGAAAGGAAAGAATGTTCTGTGCTCAGACAAGTCCACCACTCAGATTGTCTCTGAAAGTGAAAGTGTTAGTCGCTCAGCTGTGTCCGACTCTTTGTGACCCCAGTGGACTATCTGTAGCCCGCCAGGCTCCTCTACGCATGGAATTCTCCAGGCAAGAATACTGGAGTGGGTTGCCATTCCCTTCTCCAGGGGACCTTCCCAACCCAAGGATTGAAATAGGTCTCCTCCACTGCAGGCTCCTGTCTGAACTACCAGGAGGGATTGTCTCCATTAGCCCCAGGGAAGGCAGAAATGTGATGAGCCAAAACCAGAAGAACCCTCTTAATAAACGCTCTAACATCTGGGGTATATTTTTACAGTACTTAATCTCCCATCTTCCTGTTTTCACAGAGGAAGGAACTTTTCTTCCCATCAAGCCTGTGGCTTTGAAGACACCGTCTAGTTTCTCTCCCAATCCTACATTCACTTCTCCATGAAGGAGGAAGGGCAGCTCTCAGGAGAATGTCGCTCTGTTGAGAATGACAGCTCCTGCCCAAGCCTCCTGCTCTCTAGGACCTTCAGGGGAGCAGTGGGCACTCAGGCTCCCTAGCTCTTTGCTTCTGTATGAAAAACGTACTAGGGGAGATATTTCACCTCTTATCCTCCCCTCTTTACTCTCTGGTCAGCCGCTAGCAGGGTTGATGAAGCCTGTGACCTGTGTGCAAGGGTGGGTGGTGAGTTTGTGTTGAAGACTCGTTTCTCCCTCCCTCCTCTCAGCCCACCCCAGGCTCCAGTGGCGATACAGTCTCATCTGGATGGGGATGGGATGAAACATGTTGGCTTTGGATCCAAATTGCATTCTCTAACCCAACATTTACTAGCATTTGTAGTGTGTCTTGGGCACTTGCCCAGTTCATTAATAAATCTGATTCATGAATAAACCCACAAGTGATCATCAATTAGCTATGAGTTCCAAGGGTCTGTAGTTTCTCCACTGGAATCTGGTGGAGAGTTAGAGTGGATCATAACTTCCTCTCCCACCTAACCCAGATCCTACTCTGACACGGTCAAAGCCCAGGGAATCAGTGGGCTGTGCCCAGCAGGGTCGAGGCAGAGGAGTGACATATGCCTTAGAAAAGGCAGCATGGTTGATGTCATGGAGTGTTGATGAAGCATGGGAGTGGCTGGGCCTGGTGGTGCAGCAGGAGAAGCTGAGCCTTGATGGAGCAGCTGCAGTGCCCAGCAGGAATCTACTGAAGATTATATATGAGAGGTTCCAGTGGCTAAGCGGAGAAGGCAGTGGCACCCCACTCCAGTACTCTTGCCTGGAAAATCCCATGGATGGAGGAGCCTGGAAGGCTGCAGTCCATGGGGTTGCTGAGGGTTGGACACAACTGAGCGACTTCACTTTCACTTTCATGCATTGGAGAAGGAAATGGCAACCCACGCCAGTGTTCTTGCCTTGAGAATCCCAGGGAGAAGCCTGGTAGGCTGCCGTCTATGGGCCCACACAGAGTCTGACACGACTGAAGTGACTTAGCAGCAGCGGCAGCAGTGGCTAAGAGTTCTTGTTCCCAATGCAGGAGGCCTGGGTTTGATCCCTAGTCGGAGAACTAGATCCCATAGTTCAGTCCAGTTCAGTCACTCAGTCTTGTCCAGCTCTTTGCCACCCCATGGACAGCATCATGCCAGGCCTCCCTGTCCATCACCGACTCCTGGAGTTTACTCAAACTCATGTCCATTGAATTGGTGATGCCATCCAACCATCTAATCCTCTGTCATCCCCTTCTACTCCTGCCCTCGATCTTTCCCAGCATCAAGGTCTTTTCCAATTAGTCACTTCTTCCCATGAGGTGGCCAAAGTATTGGAGTTTCAGCTTCAGCATCAGTTCTTCCAATGAATATTCAGGACTGATTTCCTTAAGATGGACTGGTTGGATCTCCTTGCAGTCCAAGGGACTCTCAAGAAATCTTCTCCAATGCCACAGTTCAAAAGCATCAATTCTTTGGCACTCAGCTTTCTTTATGGCCCAACTCTCACATCCATATATGACTACGAGAAAAATCATTGCTTTGACTAGATAGACCTTTGTTGGCAAAGTAATGTCTCTGCTTTTTAATATCTATCTTGGTTAGTCATAGCTTTTCCTCCAAGGAGCAAGAGTCTTAATTTTGTGACTGCAGTCACCAACTGCTGTGATTTTGGAGACCAAAAAAATAAAGTCTCTCACTGTTTCCACTGTTTCCCCATCTTTTTGACATGAAGTGATGGGACCAGATGCCATGATCTTAGCTTTCTGAATGCTGAGTTTTAAGCCAACTTTTTCAATCTCTTCTTTTACTTTCAACAAGAGGCTCTTTACTTCTTCTCTGCTTTCTGCCATAAGGGTGGTGTCATCTGCATATCTGAGGTTATTGATATTTCTCCCAGCAACCTTGATTCCTGCTTGTGCTTCTTTCAGCCCAGCATTTCTCATGATGTACTCTTCATATAAGTTAAATAAGAAGGGTGACAATAAACAGCCTTGATGTACTCCTTTCCCGATTTGGAACCAGTCTGTTGTTCCATGTCCAATTCTGTTACATTTTGACCTGCATACAGATTTCTCAGGATGCAGGTCAAGTGGTCCAGTATTCTCATTGTTTTAAGAATTTCCCACAGTTTCTTGTAATCCACATAGTCAAAGGCTTTGGCATAGTCAATAAAGCAGAAGCAGATGTTTTTCTAGAACTCTCTTGCTTTTTCGATGATCCAGCGGGTGTTGGCAATTTGATCTCTGGTTCCTCTGCCTAAAACCAGCTTGAACATCTGAAAGTTCATGGTGCATGTATTGCTGAAGCCTCGCTTGGAGGATTTTGAGCATGACTTTACTAGCGTGTGAGATGAGTGCAATTGTGCGGGAGTTTAAACATTCTTTGGCATTGCCTTCCTTTGGGATTGGAATGAAAACTGACCTTTTCCAGTTCTGTGGCCACTGCTGAGTTTTCCAGATTTGCTGCCATATTGAGTGCAGCACTTTCACAGCATCATCTTTCAGGATTTGAAACAGCTCCACTGGAATTCCATCACCTCCACTAGCTTTGTTTGTAGTGATGCTTTCTAAGGCCCACTTGACTTCACATTCCAGGATGTCTGGCTCTAGGTGAGTGATCACACCATCATGATTATCTGCGTCATGAAGCTCTTTCTTCTGTGTATTCTTGCCACCTCTTCTTAACATCTTCTTCTTCTGTTAAGTCCATACCATTTCTGTCCTTTATTGTGCCCATCTTTGCATGAAATGTTCCCTTCGTATCTCTAATTTTCTTGAAGAGATCTCTAGTCTTTCCCATTCTATTGTTTCCCTCTATTTCTTTGCATTGATCACCAAGAAAGACTTTTTTTCTCTCCTTGTGATTCTTTGGAACTCTGCATTCAGATGGTTATATCTTTCCTTTTCTCCTTTGCCTTTAGCTTTTCTTCTTTTCACAGGTCTTTGTAAGACCTCCTCAGAGAACCATTTTGCCTTTTTGCATTGCTTTTTCTTGGGGATGGTCTTGATCACTTCCTCCTGTACAATGTCACAAACCTCCATCCATAGTTCTTCAGGCACTGTATCATATCTAATCCCTTGAATCTATTTGTCACTTCCACTGTATAATGGTAACGAATTTGATTTAGTCATATCTAAATGGCCTAGTGGTTTTCCCTACTTTCTTCAATTTAAGTCTCAATTTGGCAATGAGTTCATGATCTGAGCCACAGTCAGCTCCCTGTCTTGTCACAACTAAAGATCCCCCATGTACAACTAAGACCCAGTGCAGCCAAAGACATAAAACAAATATTGAATTAAAAAAAAATTACATATGAGAATACAAGATACCGACTGGTGGTTTCCATGTTTGTGGATAGGGAACTCTTACTGGCTATTGAGGATATACGTAGGTCATGTAGGTGGAGCAAGTGGAAATTAAATGATTATTTTAGGTGATCTCACTCATAGTCACAGACTGATGGCTGCTGGGAAAATCATGGTTCGTCCACTTTACTCTCTGAACACTCATTCGCTAGAACACCTTGTCCAAAGTGAGCAATTATTGTGGAACAGGAACTGATTAATTCATTTGAAATGGTGACCATTTCATATGCTGCTGTTTAAAGGTTTGTTAGTTGAAATAAGAAAGTTAGTATTGTTATGAAGTGTTAATACACTATTACAAGAGTTTTCAATTTTTGTTCACTTCTGTGTGCCTTGAGTTTGGAGTATGGTGAAAAGTAAGCCTGCAAACTAGCAATGAAAGCTTAATCCTTAAAAAAAATTTAAAGACAATATAATTATTTAAAGCTGATTCTCTATGTCCTAAAGGAATTCTCTTTCTTCCTACCTCACCTCAAAACCACATTGCTTATCAAAATTGTTTAATTTCAAAATGAATATCTTTCAGCTAAGTTATTATTTCAAAAGATAATACCAGATTGGCCTGCAGTTTCCATTTGAAATTTCTTCCAACAAGTAGATGCTCCTTAATGCATTTTAAAAATTTTAATATTTGATTTGATACCTCTCCAGTACTTTGGCCACCTCATGCGAAGAGTTGACTTATTAGAAAAGACTCTGATGCTGGGAGGGATTGGGAGCAGGAGGAGAAGGGGACAACCGAGGATGAGATGGCTGGATGGCATCACTGACTCGATGAACATGAGTCTGAGTGAGCTCCGGGAGTTGGTGACGGACAGGGAGGCCTGGTGTGCTGCAATTTATGGGGTCACAGAGTCGGACACGACTGAGCAACTGAACTGAACTGATATGCATGTATACACATGCATACACAAAATTTTATTTTTCTCTAAAATGCATTTTTTTATCTATAAATATTATGGTTGTAATTTTAGACATCTCCCAAATTTTATAGCATTTTCTTCTTTTCTATCATAACCAATTACCTGTTCTCTTCCACATAATGACAATATTTGTTTCTTATTTTCATTGAAATGGAAGCAAAGGGAGATGGGCAAAAGGGGTCAAGGTGAAGGTGATTAAGAGATACAAACCTCCAGTTATAAAGTAACTAAGTCATAGGTTGTAATGCATAGCACAAGGAGTATACTCAATAATATTATAATAACTTTAAGTGGAGTATTTGTTGTTCTTTAGTCATGTCCAACTTTTTTCGATCCTTTGGACTGCATTATGCCTGGCTTCCCTGTCCTTCATCATCTCCCAGAGTTTGCCCAGGCTCATGTCCATTGAGTCAGTGATGCCATCCAACCATCTCATCCTCTGTTGCCCACTTCTCCTCCTGCCTTCAATCTTTCCCAGCATCATGCTCTTTTACAAAGAGTCAGCTCTTCACATCAGGTGGCCAAAGTGTTGGAGCTTCAGCATCAGTCCTTCCAATGAATATTCATGGTTGATTTCCCTTAGGATTGACTGGTTTGATTTCCTTGCAGTCCAGGGGACTCTCAAGTGTCTTCTCTAGCAGTTCAGTTCAAAAGCATCAATCAATCTGTAATAATTTTGAATCACTATGTATACATCTGAAACTAATATAAAACTGCAAACTATACCTCAATACAAAATTTTAAAAAAGTTAAAAGGAATAGAAGCTATCATAATCCTGAGACCACAGAAATACTTTAATTTGTCTTGTAATATTCATATAGTTTCTATTGTTTTGCTCTTAAGAATGACATTTGTATCAGTTATTCTCTGTGGCTTGGATCAAGTATTAGAGTTTAGGGTTTCTCAAATGGCAAATTTGCATCTAAATTGAGTTTGATAAACTTTCAAATCACTAATCTATATCATATATTTAAGAGATTAGTTTCAAAATGACATATGTTCTCAACGATTAAGTAATTCTTGGGTTGTTTTTCCAATTGGGTTGACAAATTGGCAAATAGCTTTTTTTTTTTTCAGTTCTGATCTAGTAGCTTTATCTCAAAGGTAATGATACTAATGCTCTGTTCTGATCATGGACGGGTGACTTGATATGGTGGAGGAAAGGAGTGGACTTTTGAGAAAAGGAGACCCCAGTTCAAATATCAGCTGTACTACTGTCTGTGTGATCTTGAGTAAGTTACTGTACAGCTTGAAACCTCCTTTTCCACCTATGTGCTTCCCTTGTGGCTCAGACAGGAAAGAATCCGCCTGCAATGCAGGAGACCTGGATTTGATCCCTAGGTCTGGAAGATCCCTTGGAGAAGGTAATGGCATCCCACTCCAGTATTCTTGCTTGGAGAATTCCATAGAGGAGCCTGGTGAACTACAGTCCATGGGGTCTCAAAGAGCCTGACACAACTGAGCCACTAACACTTTTCATTTTCTGCATATGTGAAATAGGAATCATGCACATATTCTGGGCAGAAGAAACAAGACAGTGATTGCTGAGTCCTTGTAACATGATAAACGCCGAAAAATTCCAGTTTTAATATCTAGTAACATTTCTCCCTGGAAGCTCAGCTATCTCTGTGGATTTAAATATACTACTCATCTTTTTAATAGCTGTGAAGTCATAGTAGTTTGGGACTAAACGTTACCTTTGAGATCAACTAATTAGTAGTATTTCACAGATGGGGAGAAATTCCCTGGTGCCTCAGATGGTAAAGAGTTCGCCTGCCAAGGCAGGAGCCATAGATTCCATCCCTGGGTCAGGAAGATCCCCTGGAGAAGAAAATAGCTACCCACTGCAATATTCTTCTCTGGAAAATTCCAGGGACAGAGGAGACTGGCAGGCTATAGTCCATGAGATTGCAAAGATTTAGGCATGACTTACCAACTAAACAGCAACAACACAGATTGGGGAAGCATGACAATGGAAAGTTAAACTATATAAAGAGTCTTTTTCTATATGTTTGTATAGTAAAGAAATTGGAGACAGAATCATTACTTGCTGGAGTTTCCATTTGAAAATGGTAGACAAAGCCAGCCCTCACAGAGGTGGTACCAGATATGAGGTCAACCTCGGTCAAGGTTTATGGTTTATACCCAAAGTAAGATAAACACAACATATTTTGAGAAAGAGAGTCCTTCCCTTTACTATTTTAATGCATCTGAATGCTTTGGAGAATCCTGAAAATTATTAACTGCCTATAATCTGTTATTCAATATCTGAGGAAGTATATTCACTGTGATTGCTAACACTATATCCCAAAGGTTTTTAAGATGTGCTTGAGATATTTTTATCCAAGAAATATTTTTAATCACTGTTTAATCATATTTTAATCACAATTACTACGAGTTTGATTCTGAGGAGTAAGAAATCCTAGGCCCTTATCGTGTGTGTGTGTGTGTATGTGTGTGTGTATATGTGTGTTAGTCACGAGTCATGTCTGACTCTTTGTGACCCCATGGACTGTAGCCTGCCAGTCTCCTCTGTCCATGGAATTTCCCAGGCAAGAATACTGGAGTGGGTTGCCATGCCCTCCTCTGGGATTCTTCCCAACCCAGGAATCAAATCTGGGTCTCCCAACTTGCAGGCAGATTCTTTATCTCTGACCCACCAGGGAAGAGGTCTTCGTTTTCATCTGAAGACTTAAAGAGTTGTATTAGAGGAATATTACCCACATTGCATTCCTTTTTATAAAAACTATTTAATTAAAGAACTTATTTGGCTGCACCAGGTCTTGGTTGTAGCACGCAGGATCTTCGATCTTAGTTGCAGCATGTGGGATCCAGTTCCCTGACCAGAGATGGAACTCAGGCCCCCTGCATTGGGAGCGAGGAGTCTTAGCCACTGGACCATCAGGAAAGTCCTTGCAATCCTTTACATTACCACAGTCACAGTTTTCATTGTATAACACACCTATAATGTTATTTGCTGTTTTAAAATGGCCTGATTTTGTAAATTTAACCTAATCTTGCACAGTATGATGTAGGAAGTGGCACATTTGCTACACTGATTCTACTGTTTCTAATATAAATATAACATCATGACTGCCAAACTAAAAGATTCCTGTATATACTACCTAAAATCATCTCATGTATCATGCTGGCTTCTTTACTGACCTAGCAGAGTCTTATTCTTACTTCTGTCTACCGCTAGGGTTGATCAGAATGAAGTATGATTTGCAATGACAAAGTCCTTTTCCAGGCTCAAGTGTTTAGTCTCTGGTGTTAAAAAAAAAAAAAAAAGGCCCTGTCCTAGATTCATGCATTTCTTGAGGATGGGGAGGTTCAGGTCTATGTGGTTTTAGATAGGCACTGTGGGAAATGCAGCCAAATCCAGCAAAATTTCCTGTTTAAAAAAGATTGAACCACCACTATTAGGAAGTATTATTTATTTTCAGATTAGTTCTGATAACATCAAATTAAGTCCAAATCATTCATATCAGTGTGTACTTATCCAAGGAGACTTCATCTAAAGACTAACGTTCTTAGTAACATTCCTGAAGGCCCATGGAAATTGTAACAGCCCCCCAAACAACATTCCTTCAAAAATAAAATATTTGAATAGGAGCAAGTGGAAGAAAGTACATTAAAAAATTAGCCCTCATTAATGAAGAATGTATATTTTGGAAAAGAGCTTGGAGAGTAATCTCAGACCCACATATACATTTCCCCATAGACACTGATCTCTTAGTTGAACTGATTTTGAGTTCATTTTCATGAAATTCCTCTTCTCTTCACTAAGAACTTAAAATTGCATTCCACCATTTCTCTCAGACATGGCAAGGGCATTTTATTTTTTTCTATTAGATAGATAGATATAGGGAGATAGACAAATATAGTGCATGGATGCTCAACCCCTTCAGTCATGTCAGACTCTTTTCAACTCTATGGCCTGTAGTCTGCCAGGCTCCTCTGCCCATAGGATTCTCCAGGCAAGAATCCTGTGTTGCCATGCCCTCCTCCAGGGAATCTTCCTGACCCAGGGCCTGAACTCGAGTCTCCTGCATTTCCTGCATTGCAGGCAGATTCTTTACCACTGAGCCACTGGGGAAGCACAGATGAATATAGTATACACACACATGTACCACACACACACACACACACACACACACACACACACACATACACACACACAACTATATAATTAACAGAGACATAGAATGCTTTATTTGGGAGGACCTTAATGGTCATTGAGCCCAGCATCACCTAAACTGTGTTGCATAATTTCCATGCAGTGTTGCGTAGGTGTTCCCTTGAGAAAGGGATCCATGATTAAATAATGTTGGTAAACATTGGATTAAACAAAACTTAACTTAGGACATTATATACTTTTGATTTCCAAGAAAAGCATACATCAGTGCTTCTCAAGCTTTAATGCATGTGTAAAATTGCACATTAAGTCTGAAACAGGGCCTCAGATTCTGCATTTCTGACAAACTCCCAGTGATGCTAATGCTTCTGGTCCAAGGACCACACTTTAAATCGCAAGGGTGTCTTTCTTAAAACCTTATTTTACCAGTGTAATATTTCCTGCTTAACACAAAGTTGGTGTTTTGAAATGTTTGGTTGATTGCTTGGCTGACTGGCTTGTTAATTAGTGTTTGTTGATTTTGAAAGTTAAACATCAGTAATTTACAGTTTTCAAAACTGTCACTGTATCTGAATACCCTCTCTTATAGAATGTCATTATAGATGTCATTTTTTAAAAATCACCCTAGATTTACCTAATTAACTTTTACCTTTTCAGTGGTTTTGCCTTGTTTCACTTGAGTTATGCTTGGGAAAACATGAATCCCTATACGAATGGAGAAAGAGATGAAGGAAATAAAAGGACAGATGTCTCTTGAATTCTATTCCAATATGCAGTGAAGGGTGTGCTCACTTTATAAGCACACTGAGAAATAAGCATGACTCATATAGCCAGACTAAAATTTATATGCAAATAATTGTTTGGATTTATATTATTGACTTTTTTTTTCTTGTCCGTTCAACAGTTAATCATAGAATCATACAGAAAATCATCTAACAACTTTAAGTATCCAGCAAGCCAGCCACTCAGTATTCTCCACCTACTCATCCACCCACCACCATTGACCTGTGCATCCACCTGTTTAACTATACACTCATCCACTCACGCATCCAGTCCCACTCGACCACTCAGTCACATGCTCACCGTGTGTCCACCCACCCATCCATATGCTCATCCATCCCTTTATATCAATTTGGTCAATGATATTTATGTGACATTGTTTCTTGGCAAATATGGAGAAAAAGCAAAATTAATCTGCAAGTTTAAGGTAGGTAAAAGAATCAATTACATGTTATTTTACAATCTCCTAATATACTTCCTTATGTGCTAAACTCTCATCTGTAAAAGAGAGTTATTTCAATGGTAAATTTTAAACAGTGGCTTGGATGGTGCCAGTGTAGGGAAAGAAACAAGCTGCTTGTAAGCAGAGAGCTGAGCTGTCCAATGTAGCTCCTCAACCTGACATTCCTGCTCCTTCATTCCATGAGGAATTCTTTCAGTCCTTTCTACCACATTGCCTGGAATTCCTGTTCACGCTTCTCTCCAGCTAGCTAAACTGAGCAATTGAAATTGCCCAAACTATGCCTTTGATTGTACTTTTTCTTCCGTCTGAACTATGCTTCCTGACCATCCTGGATGTCTAGTTCATAGCCCGATACATTTCTTTCCTAAAGTTTTCCCAGATCTTCTCTGATTTGTCATCTGTTAATCTCCTCTGACATTTACAGTTGACCTTACATTCTAGTTTCTGTGTGCATGTTTGATCTCACCTGTTAAGCATAAAGCTCCTAGAAAAATGAACTATGTACCTAATTATCTTCGCACCCACCACAGAACCTTAAATAGGGGCACTCAGTAGACATTTCTGGTATAAATGAATCAATCCACCTACACTTCTCATTGAATGAAACCTTTGAGTGTGCTGATTTCATGAGTAACTGAAGAGTTTGAGGCAAAGAAACATCCTACTATATAAAATCATTGGTTAACTGTGAAGTGAAGTGGCTCCTCTGTCCATGGGATTTTCCAGGCAATAGTCCTGGAGCAGATTGCCATTTCCTTCTCCAGGGGATCTTCCCAACCCAGGGATTGAACCCGGGTCTCCCGCATTGTAGAAAGATGCTTTACCGTCTGAGCCACCAGGAAACATCCTGCTATATAAAATCATTGGTTAACTGTATTAGTGGATTATTACTGCTGAATCTTTTGTAAAGTACTTTGCCATGACTTCATCTGAGAATGTTGGTATGTTTCAAAGTGATGGGATAGTCTTGATTTAATTAAAGTATTGACTTTCTGGAGCACAAGCTCTTAAAATGATACATCCTTACTCTAAGATGTATTCATTGGAACACTATTTTTCCCTCTAAAACTTTTCTGCTGTTAATAGCGATTCAGTGTCAAAACTTGTAAAGAATCACGTGGAGTTGTAGCTTGGAACTTACTAACCGGAGACAATTTCTATCGTTCCCTTTGGCTGTCAGATCACTTGAAGATGCAAAGTCTCTTTATCATCAGCAAGATTTTTACCTACCCTTTTTCCATTTTAGAAAATGATAATAGCTTTCGTTGTTGTCGCTGTTTGTTCCTTTACATTGTCCCAAACACTCTGTGAGTTCTCAATAATTATTATATGAAAGAGAGAAAGAAAAAAGATAATAACTCCACTGGTAGCTCAAAGTCATAGCCTGTAGAATTGTCCCAAGGCTGGAGACAAAAGTGAATCTTTGTCTTTCTCATTTTCCTACAAAAACTCTTCCTTTCCTACAAACACGTCTCTTTAAGAGGTCATCTGGGACTTCCTTGGTGATCCAGTGGTTAAGAATCCATCTGCCAGTGTCGGGGACACAGGTNTGACCCCACTGATTTCATCTTGTATTTGTTTGCCATTCCTCCACATGTACAACATCTATTCCCTTTCTTTTTCCTTTCTTGAATTCTTAAATCTCTGCATGCTCCCCACCCCACCCCAACTTTTTCTGTTGGTCTCCTATATAGACCTTTAGCAGTATTGATCTGCATCGATGGAATCCTAGAGTTAAGAATATTGAGACTCTTGATTTCTATCTTCTTTTTGGTAAGTGGGAAAAGTAATATTCACACTCTAAAGCCTGAGACAAAGCCACGCAAAGGTATTATGAAAGCCTGAGGATGGGGCGAATGTGCTGAATTTGAAAATTCTGGAAATTTGTGTGGACAGAGCAAGGAAGTTTCCCCTTTATTGTAAAAGAGTTTTTTTTGTTAATTTATTTTATGTAAGTATAGTCGATTTACAATGTTGTGGCAATTTCTGCTACACAGCATAGTGATTCAGTTATAGATATAATATATATATATATTACTTTGACTAGGGACAGGAAATATAAGAAATATATAATATATATGTAATAAAAATATAAAAAGTTTTATTTACATTGATTCAGTTGTCAATGTAAATTTACCTGGACCTCTTCAGACTATATGTGGAACTGTGAAGCTCTGAGAGACAGAGATGCTTCTATAAGAGCCCAGAATCTCCTGGCCTTGTTACTCAGTGCCCATACTTTGTCAGCCTTTTCATTTCATCTTGGCGACAATGAATAACAGTATTTAATACATATATAGAATCTTCCCATGGTGTCCCACTGCCAGGATCACTCTTCTTTTTCTGCTACCACCGTGCTTCCATTAGCCTTGGGCTGTCATCCCACCAGGAATGGGGTTGTTATGGCTTTGAGCATTCAGGATTTTTGCCTCTTCATTAAGGAAGAGAGAACAAAAAAAGTGCAAGAAAAGTACATGTCATCCAGACAGCAGTTTTCCCTTTCTCTGGGTCTTGAACCGTGTACTCGAGAAATGTTTGGATATGCTTATTAATTTTCAGCTGTCCTGAAGGTTACTTTTTTTCAGTGCATGCAAATGGGTCCCCTGACTCTTACTAAGTCCCACCTGGCTTGCCTCCCTTAGGAAGCCTCCTTTGCTGCTGGTGTACTCCACTGAAGGGCCCCACGCCTGCACATCCCACCCACTGTCACGACCAGCTGCCCAGGATGGAGCGGCATTGAGAAGTGGCCCCCAAGGGGGACTCCCCAGCCTGGTGTAACAACTTCCCTTTGCAAATGTTTCTGCTGACTCTACAGTCCTGTCCCTCAGTCTTTCCCACCAAATCCCTCACCCCCTGGGCCTTGAGAGCAAGAGGCGCCAGAGAGCTTCCAGCACCATCTCCCTGAGAGACCCAGAGAGACCCAGTCCATCATGTCTAACGTGGTCTCCTTTGGAAAAGATCATTTAAATCCCAGTCAACTGTCTCATGAATTTGGAAAGCAGACTGTGTTTGATTTGGGGATTCTGTGTACTTACATGGAGGAAGTGGGGCTGCATATAGAAACTAGAGTCTAACTGCTGAGTGAGCACTTAACATTTTTTTTTAATATATAATTTAATTCTCTAAAGACAGGAAACTGCAGGCAGCTGCATTTCCACCATTCAAGAAGCACTTTTCTCCTTTACAGCAAAAGAGCTCAACTATGAAATGAACTTTGCTGTCTGAATGGGAGCTAGGTATTTTGGCAGTCATTCAAAAGTCTTTTTCGATGGAGTGTCCATCAAATAGCAAGTTTGTGAAGTACTGCTTAGAAATGCTTGCTCTTATTCTTTGATGATTAGAGCAGGATAAGGAGGGAGCAGGAATCCAGAGTTACACATAATTTTTTTTTTTTGCAGCTGGAGAAACTGAGGCAATGAAAAGAAGAACATTATGCGAGGTCACAGAGGGGAGCCTGCAATTTTGAGAAAATCATCTTCATTTACTCAGTCATTTCCAGGCAGCTGGTTGAAAGCTAATCCTATTTTTAGATAAGCTTAGTTGTCTGGGATATTATTGGCCACTCCATCACTGGGAAAGGTGGTGTGTTTTAGGAATACGGTCAGTTATCAGACTTCTATCAAAGACAAAATTTAAGGAAAAAAAAATAGATTTGCTTCCTTATAAAGCTGATTAATAAGTTCACTATTTTATTGTTGGGTATAAGCAAAAATATTAATATGGATTGAGGAGTATGTTTAAGTTATAAAACATAATAACCACCTCCCCAACTTAAGAACTGGAACATGAACAATGGCATAGAAACTTCTGGCATATTCTTCCCCAGACTCCTGTACTTTCCCCTGCCTCCTGCACAGAGGTAGTCTTGTTCCTAGAGTTTATGTTTGTCTTTTCTGTGGTTTTATTATGTATAATTAGACAATTAATATTAATTTTAGCTTTCTTAGAGCATCAGTGAAATGGTATCATAGTGAATGTATTTTTATGCATCTCAGTTTTTCATTCCAATAGTGTGTTTCTAAGATTTATATTGTTTCATAAAAGCTGGAGTTTACTCATATTCACTGCTGTATAATATTCATCATATGACTGTATCAAAATTCAGCAAGTCACTCTTGACAGTGGAGTTGTGGATTTGGGAGTAAAGGATGAACCATCAGGACTGGGCTGATATTCTTGTCCAACAGTCTCTTCAAGTCAGAGGCTTTCAAAACTTCTTTCTTCACTCTTATCAAAAACAAAACCTATTTGCAGGGCAGGAATAGAGACAGAGATGTAGAGAATGGATGTGTGGACGTGGCAGGAGGGGATGAATTGGGAGATCACAATTGTTATAAATACACGATCACGTAGTAAAACAGATCGCTAGTAGGAACCTGCTGCAAAGCTTAGGGAGCTCAGCTCGGTGCTCTGTGATAACCTAGAGGGCTGGGCTGGCGGGTATGGGAGGGAAGTCCAGGAGGGAGGGATTGTATGTGTACATAGTTGGTTCACTTCGCTGTACAGCAGAAACTAACACACTGTTTTAAAGCAACTATACTCCAGTTTAAAAAAACATTTTATATCTCAGTACACATACACATATAAATAATTGAAACAAAATATAATGAAATAATACCATTTTTACCTTGTGTGATATACTCTAATATTTCTATTCTAGCCCATTCTATTTCATTTTTACTTTTTAACACTTAACCATTTAATACAACTATTTAATACTTCATTGGCGAGGTCTGATGTATTGATATTGTTACCCTCTGTGTTGCTGATCACAGTTTGAAAAACACTGCCCCAAGTCTTGGCAGTGAAGAATCAATTAGTAGGTCAAAAAGTAAAGCATGTTTATTTTTAATATTATGAATTTTATTGGGGTCAGGAAAAGTAATATAGCAAAATCCATATAACATTCACACGCGGTACTTTTTATTGTGATCACTATAAGATTTTATCCCTCATATCAATAAAGCCTCTTTAATGAGATTTTAAAATGTTCCACAGATGTAAACCCTTCTAAAAGAGTCTTTTGATCAAAACTAAATTGTGAAAAATTCCAGCACAATACTGAGTCTTTAATAAAGTACATTTTCATATCATGTTAGAAAATTTAATTTTGTGATCAGAGAAAGCAAAATATTTTTTTCTTTTCTTTTGCCATGGAGATAAGAGTTTGCTTTCCAGATTATGAGTCAGAAAGTTAAGCACACACAGACCTTGTTCTTGACCATATCCTCTGTGAGTTCCTCACTCTCTGCAGCAGGCAAGAGATACCAGTTTCTTAAGGTTTGCACCCATAGCTCTTACTGCAAGGACATTACGAAAAATCCTGTATTTTAGCCTCCTCAGGGGAACACTGGAGAAGAATCTCTTCTATGTATCCCCAAATGCAAAGCAGCACTGAGTTCCTTTTTATACTCTATCTGAGTTGATGGGGATTTACCATTTTTGCCCCAAATTACAGACATCTTCAAACCTTGACACAATTTCCTTCCTATTACAAGAGACTTAGGGGAAGCTGGGTAGAGCTACTTGCCAGGTATCCTCACTTGAAAGAATCATTAAAAAATTTACAAACAATAAATGCTAGAGGGGGTGTGGAAAAAAGGGAACCCTCTTACACTGTTGGTAGAAATGTAAATTGATACAGCCACTGTGGAGAACAGTATGAAGATTCCTTAACAAACTAGGAATAAAACTTCTGTATGAACCAGCAATTCCACTCCTGGGCATATACTCTGAGAAAACCATAATTCAAAAAGATACATGCACCCAGATGTTCATTGCAGCACTATTTACAGCAGCCAGGATGTGAGAGCAACTTTAAGATCCATCACCAGATGAATGGATTAAAGAACTGGTGCATATATACGATGGAATATTACTCAGCCATAAAAAGGAGTGAAACTGGGTAATTTATAGAGACACGGATGGACCTAGAGACTGTCATACAGAAGTAAGTCGGAAAGAGAAAAACAAATATTATTTATCAATATATATATATGGAATCTAGAAAAATGTTATAGATGAACTTATTTGCAAAGCAAAAATGGAGACACAGACACAGAGAACAAACATATGGATACCAAGGAGGGAGGGGGTGTGTGGAATGGATTAAGACTGGCATATATATGTCATATGGGAACTGACATATATTCACTACTGTGTAAAAAATGGGTAACTCATGAGAACCTGCTGTAAACACAGGGAACTCTACTCAGTGCTCTGTAGTGACTCAGAAAAGAGAAGATGTATGTGCACATATAGTTGATTCACTTTGTAGAAACTAACACAACAGTGTAAAGCAACTATGTGCTGTGTGCTAAATCCCTTCAGTCATGTCCAGCTCTTTGCGACCCTGTGAACTATAGCCCACCAAGCTCCTCTGTCCATGGGATTCTCCAGTCAAGAATACTGGAGTGGGTTGCCAAGCCCTCCTCCAGGGGATCTCCAATTAAAAAAAAAATTTAACTAAGTAAATGATTAAAGATCATAAAAAGGAATGAATTCTGTTGATACTTTCACCTTTGGCCCTCACACACCCAGAATGAGGAACAAGTTAAAGAGTTTGCAGTCCTCAATGAGATACCCAAGATTTTAGACTATCTATTTGTCTCTAGACCTTCTCCCTGTTGCTTAGGAATGGACTTCTTCTATGTCAGAAGTTTGTGTCCTCTCCCAGTAAAGCAGGAAATAATTTTTGGAAGGGTTAAAAACATTTTTATAATTATGATAACCTTGAGTTATTCTTGGATCATAAATTAGTCTCTTCCTTAACTTTCCTTTCTCTTTCTTCAGAGACTAGTGAAAAAGAAACACATTTCTAAATCTTTGAGCAGACTTTTTAGTTTTTATAATCTTTCTTCCTCTCCATGGGATTTTATTGTTTTGATTAGCTTTCACAATAGAGCCTATCCTTTTTTCCTCTTTATTTTTGTTTGTAAATCATTGGCTATTTTACAGTTTTGTTTAAGAAACAATGTTTATATAAGGGACAATTTACATTTTAGAAAGAGTCTTGAGTGGTTAAGAGTGAGTCTTCTGGAGCCAGACTTCTCAGGTTCAAAGCCCAGGTCTTGCACTTCCTGCTTGTAGGACCTTAACAAGTTATTTAAACACTTGTGCCTGAGTTTCCTCATCTGTAAAATGGAAATAATACCTTGTGCATGGAACTTTTATAGGCTTATGCAAGTTAATACCTAAAGTGCATAGACCAGGACAAGATATATAGCAAAGGTTCAATGTGTATTATTCTTATAATTATAGTTCTTGCTATATTATTATAAAGTTATTATATTTTGTGGTAATCCGTGATTTCCTTCTCATGCCTAAGAAGCTAAAACTGATTTTTTTGTTTCTAAATTTGTTCAAACAAACACATTTTTTTCTCTTTGGGGATCTATATAACCAACATAACTTTCTGATGAAAGTTTGGCTTTGTTTAATTATCAAGTGAGATAATGTCTATAAAATACTTCGTAAATCATAAGGTACTATACAAATGTCCATTATTATAATACCTACTACTAAGAAAATGTCTATTTTCTGGATGCCTTTATTTAAGAAGTCTTATCTTTCCTTTTGGAAATAAATTTGAGATGATTTCCCCATAAAGAATAATCTTTATGGTGCTGCAAAGATCTTAGATTTGTTGATGGCATTTTTCATTATTGGGATAAGGATTTAGATTGTATCAAATTGAAACATATTTGCAATTTCAGCCTCTCCTTCCACAGAGATATGAACAGATTGCTCTCCCTTGTCTATCAAAAAAGAAAAAAAAAAAGGCGAAGGACTCTTGGTTGCGAGAATTTCAGAAAATAAATATTAAATAAGACAAGTTCTCAGAGATTTCAACTCAGATGATTTTGATGCATACTTTATGTAACTAATTGTAAACCTGTAATTAACTGTGTATCTTAAGAAATGTCTTAGAAGGAGACATCCAATCTGCCGACAAGCACTCAATTGGTGAAATTTCTTAGACCATCAACACACAGAATTCTCCCCTTCTTCAGTTTCCTTTTGTACACATAATGCAGCTCTCCCCTAAGTAAGACCTTATCATAATATATATTATCCTTTCCGCAGGCTGTCAGCCCTTTACAGCCTGGCATTTCGTTATCAGCATATTATGTTATCATAGGTAAAATTATTTCCTGAGTGTATTTAGCCTCCTCAGCTAAATTTTAAGTTCTTGAAATCAAGGCTCATATTTTATACTTTTCATAATCTTTATACATATAGATATATAATGGCCAGCAAAATCCTAATCATATAGTAGTTGCTTAGGGAGTGCTGACTGATCGATTAATTGAAATTTACATTAGCCTACTCTAGAATCCAATGAGACAAAGCCCGTAGTTTCCTCAAATGAAAGGCTTCAGAACAGAATTCTTTTTCACTCTTCCTTAGCCTTCCTACAGGCTCGTCTGATGCTTCTGTGACCTGCAGACATAGCAGTACAGAAAGGAAAGAGCTTCCATTGGGGTTTCAAGTGTCTGCGTTTCAAATAGTAAATGTAAAGAGGATATCTGACCTCCCTGAGCCTCAGTTTTCTCATTGATAAAATGGGAACAGTAACGTCCGCCTTAGTATTTTGAGGATTGGAGAAAATACTTGATCTAAAGTACTTAGCATGGCACCTTGTTGGGACACCATAAAAGTAGCTGGTAAACACCTACTTAAGTAGAGGTGCTGACTTGACTTTACCTCAAAGACTCAGTATTTCTAAAACCAAGCTCACGATTTTCCCTAATTCCCAAACCTGCTCCTCCTTCAGAGAACGGCACCACCACATATCCTCCAATGCGAACTGAAATCTAGGCATCATACCACTCACACCCTCTTTCACATCACCCATTTCCAAGTGGAAAATGCCCGAACCAGCACAAACTCGTTGCCTCCAGAATCTCCCCACACCTCCGCACCTGAGACAAGCCCCAGATCCACCAGTGACACCTCCCACTGAGCTTCCAATCTGCTCCTATGACACGAATAACCTTCCTTTAGGAATGCAAATCTGATCCTGTCTTCCCCTCACTGCCGATCATGTTCGGAAGATCGAATACTCGAGTCCCTCACTTGGCTGATAAGATCTGGACCCACAGGGCGAGTACTCTGCAGGACATTTTCCACTTGTCCCTCCAGGTCCACTTTATTCTTCTCCACCCTGAGGTGTGCACCGAGAGCTCCCTGTGATAAGCTGCATCCCAGGGCGCCCCCGTCATCTGACTTACGGTGCATTTGACTAAGGAAGTTTCCCTGGTGGCTCAGTCAGTAAAGAAACCGCCTGCAATGCAGGAGACCTGGGTTTGACCCCTGGATCAGGAAGATCCCCTGGAGAAGGAAATGGCAACCCACTCCAGTATTCTTGGCTGGGAAATCCATGGACAGAGGAGCCCAGTGGGCCACACAGTCCATGGGCTTGCAAGAACTGGACATGAATTAGCAACGAAACCACCACGACTAAAGAAACACTGGAGCTGAGGAGGTGGCTGGAGATTGCAGTCTGGTATTTATCCCCCTAGATTTCTCCTTGCTGTGTAGCTTCAAACTGTCTGCATCTCCTTACAGCCGCAGCCAACTGTGAAATGTATCTTTCCCAGAGCCCTTTTCTCTGATAAATACTCCTGCCTTCCACTTGATGCCCAGGCACAGGAATAACTTTTTATTTTTGGGTATGGTACAGTCATGTTGACTTCCCTCAACCATTCAGACCCCACTGCAAAGAGTCCCTTCATTTAACTGTCCCCAGTGGCCCTATGTGTGAGTGTGCCCTGTTGCTGCTGACTGAATCATTCCTCCCTCCTTAAGCCACTGGCCTTTCAGTACTTTGAATATATTCCACCTCTGCCTGCGTGACTCTTTCTCTTTCCCTAGTTAATGCTAACTCATCACTCACATCATGGCTCAAATATCACCTTCGCAGTGGAATCTGTTCCTGTCTCCCGAAGTAGGTCAAGTAATTCTACAATATGCTTTCCAACTTTCATGTACATTTCCACAGCACTTAGAACAAGATAACAAATGCATCATTTAATTAAAGAACGTCTCTGCTGTGAATGGAAGAATCACGTCTGATCTGCTTGCTCATCACTTCTCCCTAGTTCTCAGCACAGTGTCTGACACATGTGGTCCTCGGAGCATAAACGATAAAAGTATAAAAGGTTTGAAGTCAGGGAGTCTGATTTCTCCAGCTCCATTTTTTCTTTCTCAAGATTGCTATGGCTTTTCGAGGTCTTTTGAGTTTCCATACAGCTTATAAAAATTTTTGTTCTAACTCTGTTAAGAATGCCATTGGTCCTTTGATAGGGATTTCAGTTGGGTCCTTTTGTAGAGTTGTAGATGGACCTAGAGTCTTGTCATACAGAGCGAAGTAAGTCAGAAAGAAAAAAAATGTGGTATTTGCTAACTAGAAATATGCCAGAATTTAGGTGTGTACACATTTACCTGTTTATTCTGTAGATCCATGTCCATGTGCTAATCATATTCGGACAGAGAGATTATTTTTATTATTTCTCCCGATCACAATTTCCAAAACCAAGCATTTCAAAACTACTTTAGGGATTTCCTGGCAGCCTATTTGCCACCAATGACTATCCTTTCTTCTTCTTCTTCCCATAGTCTGCCCTTAGTATTTTTCTCAATAAGTAATTTTCTACTTTCCATTATGTCTTATATGTAGCCAGAGATGCCCCAGCCTCTCATATCCATGGGACTAACTCCTTCACCTCCTTCAAGGCTTTGTTCAAATGTGGTGTCTACCCTAACCACACTATTTAAAATTTCAGAAGCTACCTTTTCTCTGATACCTTCCCATAGCTGTCAGTATTTTCATAATCTTTATTATCATCTAGCATCCTTTATTGGAGAAGGTGATGGCACCCCACTCCAGTACTCTTGCCTGGCAAATCCCGTGGACAGAGGAGCCTGGTAGGCTGCAGTCTATGGGGTCGCGAAGAGTCTGATACAACTGAGCCACTTCCCTTTCACTTTTCACTTCATGCATTGGAGAAGGAAATGGCAACCCACTCCAGTGTTCTTGCCTGGAGAATCCCAGGAACGGGGGAGCCTGGTGGGCTGCCGTCTCTTCAGTGACTTAGCAGTAGCAGCAGCATCCTTTATGGGCTTCCCTGATGGCTCCGACAGTAAAGAATCTGTCTGCAGTGCAAGAGACCCAGGTTCAATCTTGCGTTGGGAAGATCCCCTGGAGAAGAAAATAGCAACTCACTCTAGTATTCTTGCCTGGAAAATTCCATGGACAAAGGAGCCTGGCAGGCTACAGTCCATGGGGTATCAAAAAGGGTTGGACATGACTTGGTGACTAAACAACAAGAGCATCCTTTATATTTTCATGAGGCCTATTTATTGTCTGTTTCCTCTAGTAAAATCTATGTATCTTAAGTCCCTACAATAGCACCTGGAACATAATAGACCTTCAAAAATATTTGTTGCATGAGTTAAATTGGTGTCCTTTTCTCAATCTTTGACTGGCCTGCAACTCTTTATTCACATCTATTCTTTTCTCACAAACCAAAAGATTTAACCATTCTCCCTTTCCCTTCTTCTATCTGGATACAACTCTACCTAGACAAAATTTTTTGGTGTAAAAAAATGGAAAAGACATCTCATGGGATTTAAAGGAAATACTCTTACCCTACTTACTTCTTAAATGATTAATTAAGCCATGTGAACACAGGAAGCATGCTTTTTGCTTTAAATGCCCCACATTCAATAAATATTTTGTTATGAGGGTGGTAAAAATGAAAGCAAGTGTTAATGAAAGTCCATAAAGTTGTAAGTAAAATGCCTAGTTTCTATTTGCTAAGCAATTTTCTCCATTTTATCTGCAAGTCACTTTAGAAATACTGCATAAAAAGCAAAATTGTCACATAATCTAGCAAAAGAAACCACTTTCAAATTTGTGTTATATTCATCACTGATATCCAAAATAATGGGTCGAGGCTCTGCAAGATCCCAAAGTACCTTCTGAATCGTTAACATTAAATTTTCAAAAATATTTCAGGCCTTACCTTATTTGTTTAATACTGATTATACATGTCCTGTGTACATGGTTACCCTCTAGTAAACTGGAATATTCCAACCAATCAATCTGACAGGGAGTAGCTATTAAATGACTAGCATGGACTCATTCTCACATCGTTTTGTCAATCAGGATACCATCCCTTGGACTTTCCTGGTGGTCCAGGGGCTAAGACTCTGTGCTTCCAATGCAGGGGGCCTGGGTTCGATCCCTGGTCAGGGAACTAGATCCCACATGCCACAACTAAAGATTCCGCACATGGCATCAAAGACGGAAGATCCTGTGTGCTGTAATTAAGACCCAATGCAGCTAAATAATCTAAAAATAGAAACACAAGGACAAACTCTTCTTTTTAAAAAAAGAATCCCATGCCTCTGAATATGCTAAATACTGAGAATTTACTGTATTATTACCTGAACATCCGTCAGTCTGAAATTGCTTTTACCCGGATGCCCTTATATGGCTGAAGGAAAGGAGAAGTGAAGCCTGTTAAGAGTCCTGTGGGTGCTTCTGCCTTCACGATGCTGCCTCTTCTCTGAGGCACATATTTCCTTTCTCCTTATGATTAATCACATCCAAGCTCTAATTGAGTTTTCTCCTTTAAGGGAAACATGGTAGAAAACTTTATCTGAAATATTTTACATGTCATTTTGTCTCCCTTTTACCTTCAGTTCCTTTCAGATGCTAAATTGTGTTCAACTCTTTGCAACCCCATGGACTGCAGCATGTATCTCCTGAAGCTTGCTCAAACTCATGTCCATTGAGTCAGTGATGCTATCTAACCATCTCATCCTCTGCCACCCCTTTCTCCTCTTGCCTTCAATCTTTCCCAGCATCAGGGTCTTTTCCAATGAGTAGGTGCTTGGCATCAGGTGGCCAGAATATTGGAGCTTCAGCTTCAGTATCAATTCTTCCAGTGAATATTCAGTGTTGATTTCCTTTAGGATTGATTGGTTTGATCTCTTTACTGTCCAAGGGACTCTCAAGAGTCTTCTCCAGCACCATTTTCAAAAGCATCAGTTCTTTGGCACTCAGCCTTCTTTATGATCCAACTCTCACATCCATACATGAATACTGGAAAAACCATAGCTTTGGACCTTTGTTAGCAAAGTGATGTCTTTGTTTTTTAATATGCTGTCTAGGTTGGTCATAGCTTTTCTTCCAAGGAGCAAGCATCTTTTAATTTCATGACTTCAATCACAGTCTGCAGTGATTTTGGAGCCCAAGAAAATAAAGTCTGTCACTGTTTCCATTGTTTCCCCATCTATTTGCCATGAAGTGATGGGACCAGATGCCATGATCTTAGTTTTTTTGAATGTTGAGGTTTAAGCCAGCTTGTCTACTTACTTGTCAATAAAAAGAGCTATTAAGAATTACAGAGAGAGAGAGACAAAGAATTAATTCCCAATTCTCCCATACAGTTCATCACTAAAGGAAACTACTGTTATTGGGGGATATTTATCGTGGTTTTTACACACACACACACACACACACACACACACACAGAGTGATCTGCAGCATGCCAGTAGTGGAGAGCTAGAAAAAAATAAATAAATAAAACAGTCCAATCCTATAAAAGTGACATCTATTAAAAAAACATACCTAAAAGAAAAATAAGAAAGAATGAAAACCTAGCCTCCAGGGTAAAGGTTAACCACTGAACTGTCATTTAGAGTTGATGATTTGCTTCTCCCTAAGCCTAGAACTTTCAGGGAATTAGTTTATGATCCCAGGCAGCTTTCTCGGCAGGTGGGGGAGGGTGCCCAGTTAGCCCTAATTATGACATTTTGTTTCACATTCCCACTTAAACAGCTAACCTTTTTTTTTCCTAATAGGTCTGGACTCTGGCAGCCACAGCTTGAACTGACTGAGCCTTTCTTTCTCTAAATGGCCTTTTGTGTGTGGATAATGACTCCACTCTCTTGAATAGGGATTTTTTTTTCTACTTACTGTAGCTAAATGCATCGTTGGAAAAAACAAAGCTAAGAGAAATTGCGGTAAAATGGTACATGACGGCCCCCTGAGGTGGGGAGAGGGGTAGACTTGGCCCTTAGACTTTCACACTTTGCTTCCTTTAAAGTTTCCTACAGAATAATGTTTTGCTTCGGAGCTGGGGTGGTAGAAGGGTGTGGATTGGGGCCGCGTTCTGGGTTGGGATTTAAGACAGGCTGTCCGTACTCTTGCCTGGAAAATCCCATGGAGGGAGGAGCCTGGTAGGCTGCAGTCCATGGGGTCGCTAAGAGTCAGACACGACTGAGTGACTTCACTTTCACGCGTTGGAGGAGGAAACGGTAACCCACCCCAGTGTTCTTGCTGGAGAATCCCAGGGACAGGGGGCCCTGGTGGGCTGCTGTCTATGGGGTCGCACAGAGTCAGACACGACTGAAGCGACTTTGCAGCATAGCAGTCACTGAGTTAACAGATGCCTGGGTCTTCTCAGTGCAAATACTGCTGCGCTTCTTGAGTCAGTTTATTGAGTGAGAGCCTGCCTCAGAGGAAGTGCTAGAAATGTTTCTTCTAGGTTGGCCTCAGGCTTGCGAGGGACGTGGGTCATCCTTGTGCTACAATTGGATGTGCTACCTGAGCGTACCATGTCTGTGGCATGAGAAAGAGTTGTGAAGCATGAATGAAAGCTCTTGGAAACCCACTTGTACCAAAATTTTAAATTGTATTCAAAACTTTCCATATTATAGAAAGAGTAATGGTATCAAGATTTACAAAATTGTAAGGCAGATTTTGATCTACCAGTGTTATATTTTAAACTAATCAAGGAGCTATCTAGATTTCTTTGTCATCCCTATATATTTCTTTACCGACTTTCACAATAAGGCAATTTTAAGGTCTAAGGACTGTGTGTTACTGGAACCTTCCTGCCTATACTAATTCGGCATCCTCTTCACTCCTTTCGTTTATTCTCCTCCTGTATGTAAAAAGCACTTTGTAAATTACTGTTGGTTTAGTCGCCAAGTCCTGTCTGACTCTGTGCGACCCCATGGATTGTAGCCCACCAGGCTCCTCTGTCCATTGTGTAAATACTAGTCCGTGTGATCTAATTGCCCTTCTATCCTGTACTGAATTCCCTGCATTGCCCCTTGTTTACTTGGTCCTTATCTAATTCTGACCAATCCATTTCTGCCTCCTCATCCCTTGAGTATTTTAATAGCTTCATTTAATAAATTAATAACCCATAATGGGTTAATAAAAGGCATTTAGGGGTCCTAGGGTACAGTTCCTTGAAGATCTGTGATTTATTCACTCCCACTTGTGAGTGCCCTGGGCACCTCATCTTAAAAGGAAGTAATAATAACATACCTTCTTTACTCAGACAAGTGAAGATATGTGTGATATATGTGTGTGTGTTTAACATTTTTAAAGTTCGGCCTCTGCGTAAGCAAGAGGACAGGAAATAGGACTGAAACACAGAGAGAAGGAAGTTCAGGAGATTGTTTCATACAAAAAGACTGACTTGAGACCTCCTGATGGCCTAGTGGTTAAGAGTCTTTACTTCCAATGCAGCAGGGTGTGGGTTCGATCCCTGGTTGAGAAACTAAGATCCCACATGCTTCTTGGCATAGCCAAAAAGTTAAAAAATAAGTCTAGCTTTGTGAAGAGAGATAAATATTAGCAACAACAGTATATAATATCAATTGAACTCAATCATTTTCAGTATATCACCAGAAATTCTGAGTAGATTTCAAATATGCTACATTAAAAAAAAAAAATACTATTAAAAATCCAGGGGAGTTTGGAGAAAGTTCAGGCAAGCAAACTCATCCCCTGTGAGGGTGAAAGTCAGCCATTTGTGAATATTCTTCTCTTCCTGGAAGACTTTTGAGACAAGTGCAGCTTTGCCCAGTAGCTTTGAGCTGCAGCTGCTGAAGAGGAGGACGGAGCTAAGCAGCAAGGCAGATTGGTTTATAAACCTTGGCTTTCTGTGTGGACTGAGTGCTTTTCGACTCTGTCAAATCTGCACTTTTGATGTGACCTAGTGTTTTTGCCTCAAGAATCCCAGGGACGGGGGAGCCCGGTGGGCTGCCGTCTATGGGGTCGCACAGAGTCGGACATGACTGAAGCAACTTAGCAGTAGCAGCAGCAGCAGTCTTTAAAACCCACATGAGAATCTGAAAGGTGACTAAAGCTTCCAGGATGAAGAATGGTGACCATCTCAGAATAACACTCCTAAATGTTCTTTGTCCGACTAGAGTTATCATGAGGCAAACCACTTGCGTGCGAGCGACCTGGATCTGTGCACACAGCCTTGGGACACTTTCTGAGCAAATGCTAACCAGTGACAGCTAAAACAAGGAAAGGTTATAACTAGGAGTAACAGTTACAGTTCCATCATTACCCATGGAATAGTGGCATTCTATGTTGCTTCACAGTATATGTGGATTCCATTCATTCGTATGTTCACAGTCTTTATTGATCATCTCTTACTTGCTAGACACGGTATTAAGGTTCAGTGATACAGGTGATAAACAGGATTATCTCTTCCCTCAAGAGGTCACTTTTGACTGGAAGTGACTGAATATAAATAACAGAATAATTATTCTCACTTACTCCAGGCCAGTTGAGCTCCTGTTACTGTTCTAAGTCAGTGGTCCCCAACCTTTTTGGCACCAGGGACTGGTTTGTGGAAGACAATTGGCTATGGACCTGATTGAGGGGGTGGGAGGGGATGTTTTCGGGATGCTTCAACCACCTTACATTTACTGTGCACTTTTTTTCTATTATGATTACATCAGCTCCACCTTAGATCTTCAGACACTAGATCCCAGAGTTTGGAGACCCCTGTCCTAAGTGATCTGTATGCATTCGCTCTCTTCATCTCACAATTTTATGGGGTATGTGTTGTTATTATCCTTTTCTGCACATGACTGAACTGAGGCGCAGAGCTGTTTGCACTAGCCCAAGGTCACACAGTAGCAGATGATGGAGTGGGTATTCAAACGCTCTTCACCACTGCCTCTGACACCATATTCTAAAAGAAAGGTATAGAAAGAGGATCAAAAATCCCTGGGAAGGGATTAGCACTTTTGTGAAAACTTTGTTTTAGTCCTACTCCCATATATAACTGGGCTTCCTTGGTGGCTCAGTGGTGAAGAATCCACCTGAAACGCAGGAGACATGAGAGACGCAAGTTCGATCCCTGAGTTGGGAAGATCCCCACAGGAGGACATTGAAACCCACCAGAATATTCATGCCTGGAGAGTCCCATGGGCAGAGGAGCCTGGAGGGCTACAATCCACAGGGTCGTAGAGTCGGACATGACTGAGCAACTTAGCATGCACGCCCCATATAAGACTACTGTTAAAGAGTTTGGTGAATTTCCTTTCATCCCAACCAATCAATGGCACCCCACTCCAGTACTCTTGCCTGGCAAATCCCATGGACGGAGGAGCCTGGTAGGCTGCAGTCCGTGGGGTCACTAGGAGTCGGACACGACTGATCGACTTCCCTTTCACTTTTCACTTTCATGCGTTGGAGAAGGCAATGGCAACCCACTCCAGTGTTCTTGCCCGGAGAATCCCAGGGATGGGGGAGCCTGGTAGGCTGCCGTCTCTGGGGCCGGACAGAGTCGGACACGCCTGAAGCGATTTAGCAGCAGCAGCAGCAACCACTCTATGTGCCTGGTTTTGCTACTTTAAAAGAAATAAGTGTAATTATATTGTATATACAATTTTAAACATGTAATTCTGAAGTCTGTCTGTAGGCCTTGAATGTTATTAAGCAATGACAGAGGAAGTCCTTGAAAATCATTGTTTAAGGGCTTGCATGGCCCGAGAGATACTATTTTTTACACTACCTTAAAAAAAAAACCTTAGTTCACTGGGGAAGTATTCATTTACTTGTATAAAGTGTACATTACAAAAATAAGCAATTTCCCTGTATGATACATCTTGAAGGCTCACCTACATATTGAAATAACTAGAAGTCTTGGTATGAAAATGATATTTCGATACTTTTACATCCTCTTGCTGTTTAACCTAAGCAAGTTAAATTGGTGCCTCAGAATTGTAAATGCATTTATAATTTTAGAAAGTTCCCCAAATATTCATCAAGAACTCAGTAAAAGTTAATGTTTCTTTTATAGCAGTACTAAAAATTAGCAATGGTGGGAGAGGACTTAAAGAACCATAATTATAGCCAGTCTTTCTGCAAAGTATACATCTGTTTAAATTTTAATGGTGGTATAAACAGGAGTACTTTGCAATCCAAGGGTTACACATCTTAACTATTAGGAAAGCATGTGACACTCTTAGAAAAATAAGGAAGTGGGTAGGGGAAGGAGAAGAAAATGTGCTTCGAAGTTTTAAACTGTAGCTGCTGACTTTCCTATCAGAAGCCAATTTTACATCTGAACCCCCAACAGATCTGAGCAAATTTTTGGCTTGCCAACTGATGAGTTTAAAAATGAAGACCTCCTATTGTTGCTTGATTTTCTTTCTGCTTCAGTTGTTCTTTCGAATAAACACACTGAAATGCTAAGGAAGCAATTTTCAGAAACGCATTGGTAGTAAAATCACAGCTGTATGGTTGACATCCCAGGTAGGTGGACCTCACTTGTGTTACCCAAAGCCTCTGTAACATTCTAATGTTACTTAAAGGTGGAAAAATCAGTGCTTAGGGAAGGGAATTTCTTAGCTGGGTAGACAGAAACAATAAAATTGCATAGTCATGAAGTCATTAAAACAAACTCTAGCCTTTTCCTTATGATTGTCACGTTCACTAATACCTTGCCGTAACATTGATTTGATAGTAAATTCTTCAATATAAGACAAATTTGCCTAAATCTGATCCAAGGTAGGCTTTTAAAAAGCAATAATATTAGGCCCAAGCACTTCACTTAGATTATCTCTTTTGAGCCTCATAACTGCCATAGGAGATAGCTACCATCATTTCCTTGGTTGTCTAGATAAGGAAGTTGAGGCACAGAGATTTTTAAATATTAATAACTAGTCCACGTTTACAGTTAGGGAGTGGCAGGGCTGGAATGTGAACACAGATAAGGTTTCCCAATGCCTTATTTTTTGTCACTTCCTCCTTCAAAATCTCCAATGGCAACTAATAGCCTTTCAATCCAAATGATAAGAGATGATACATCTTTTTCTTTGGCACTATCTTGGGAGTAGAGGGAATGAACGAAGGCACAGGGAAGGGAAGGCGCCATTTTTTTTTAACCCACCTTTCATCAAAGTTGCCAAGAGAGTCAAATTTCAAAGTTCTCATCACAAGGAAAAAAAAATGTGTAGCTGTGTGTGGTGGTGGATGTAGATTTATTGTGGTGATCATTTTGCAATATATATAAACACCAAATCATTAACTTGTACATCTTAAACTAACATGATATTCTGTGTCCATTATATCTCAATAAAAAGAAAAACAGCTTTCAGTTTCAGTTCACCCAAGGGGCTGGTGATTCTGTTTTCAGTTCTCCAACCTTTTCTCTCCTGCTCCCGCCATCTCTGGCCTCTAGTTGGGTTCAGCCAATGGGAGGCCCTGGCAGGAGAAAGGAGGGCTGGAGGAGAGAGAGATTGCAATATTTCTTCCTCACATCTTCCCCACTTCAGTACTTGTCTCTGGTAATTACTGCATCTTTTCTGCCAAATGACTCCTCTTGCTCTTTCAGCCTCAGGGCTGTTATCAGCCTTCTGTTGCTAGAAAAAAGTGAGTGTTAGTTGCTCAGTCGTGTCCAACTGTTCGCCCGCCAGGGTCCTCTGTCCATGGGATTTCCCAGGCAAGAATACTAGAATGGATTGCCATATTTTTCTCCAGGGGATCTTCCAACCCAGGTTGAACTCAGGTCTCCTGCATCGCATGCAGATTCTTTACTATCTATCTGAGCCACCAGAGAAACCCCTGTTGCTAGTCCCATCCTTTCTTATTCCTCTCCTTAAGTCATCCCTTCAGTAAAGTGGAACTTGAATTATTAGGAGGAAATTCTGTTTCCTGCTGAGACCTGACTGCTAAACTTTGTCTTTCTAATCTTATTCCTCTCTCCTCTCTACATAAATCCATTCATTGATTAAATATTCACTGAGCCGGGTACTCTCCCAAGGCTGGTGGTGAAGAACATCAGATGAATGATATGGATAAAGTTCTTGCTTTCTTGGTACTTAAACTATATGCTTTCATTTCCCCATGCTTTTGTTCATTCCCTATTCCTCACTCATCTCTTGACAACTGAAAGTTTTTAAGCCCCAGTCCCAATATTTCTTCTTCAACATGGCAACATTTAGACGTCTTTTGAGCACTGTGAAGGGCTAGGTTCTGTGCTAGCAGTGAAGATTCTAAAAAGAATTCTGAAAGCATTCATGGGTCACCCCTGCATTCCAGTTCTTCTTTCCGAGAATCCAGAACTCTGAAAAACCCAGAGGAACAGAAGGAATTTTCCTAAGTGGGCGGCCACTGACTATTTGCCCCTTTGAAATGATCGGCTTCCCCAGATGATAAAGAGATGTTTGTGTCCCAGGATGATAAGATTATGAAAGCATTTTTCTCTAAACCATCTCCAAACAGCAAGGCTCTGGGGCTCCTTTGCCTCAGGATAGGAGTGTGTTGCAGAAAGCAGAAGTTTTCCTTAGACAACCTGCCTTCCTGATTTTTGTTTCTAGAGGCCTGAACTCTTGAGGAAATCATGGTGGTGGGAGGGGAGGGATGAAGGTGGTTGGAGGCAGAAGAAACTGGTAAAGACTCAAGATGGGGCAGAGGCCACTGCAGGGCATTCCAGAGAGGTGGCCATGGTTGTATGCATCCCCAGTAAGTCTGACTTCTAGTCTCTCAGCCAGGATAAAGGCCCAAGGAGGCTACAGCAGGGAGTTCCCAAGCTCCCTGCACCCCCCACCCAGATTGGCACCACAGTGCCACCCCCACCCCCCACCACCTTCTAGGGATATAGGTAGCAAGATGCAAGACCACCTTGATCTCCTCTGAAGTTTGGTTTTTAAATAAGGTAATTAACACACATCAGATCCTGATGTTGCTTAATTTCCTAGCCTCTGGATGTACAGCCTACTATGGTTTTCTCTAGCATGGCTTGGTGCTATTGAGTTGCTGCTACTGCTACTAAGTCGCTTCAGTCGTGTCCAACTCTGTGTGACCCCATAGACAGCAGCCCACCAGGCTCCCCCGACCCTGGGATTCTCCAGGCAAGAACACTGGAGTGGGTTGCCATTTCCTTCTCCAATGCATGAAAGTGAAAAGTGAAAGTGACGTCACTCAGTCGTGTCCGACTCTTCGAGACCCCATGGACTGCGGCCTACCAGGCTCCTCCTTCCATGGGATTTTCCAGGCAAGAGTGCTGGAGTGGGTTGCCATTGCCTTCTCCGGCTACTGAGTTGACATCAACTCAAATCTGTATCTAAATTTGTATGTGAGTCATTAAATTGTATTTACAAAACCCTGAGCTGCTTATGAGAGAAATAAAATTGTAGTTCCCTGGGTAAGTAGGAGGATTCCTTCCAAAAGGGCCTTTTGTTTTCCTTGTTTGCTTGTAGTTTTATTTATATTTATTTTTATTTTTATTTTAACTTTAGTTTACTTTACAATACTGTATTGGTTTTGCCAAACATTGACATGAATTCACCACGAGTATAAAGAAGGAGAGAGAGAGAGGAAAGAGAGAGAGAGAGAGAATTGACCGAGTTTAAGAGATATTTTATCAAATCATTGTCATTTAGGGTAGAAGTTGGCAAACTATGTCCCACAGGCCAAATCCAACTATCACCTGCCTTTGTATGGCCCAAAAGCTGAAGACAATTTTTACTTTTGTAAATGCTTGAAAAAATCAAAAGAAGAAAAATATTTGGTGACACATAAATTACATGAAATTCAAATGTCAGTGTCCATAATAAAGCTTTATTGGAACATCACTAGCCTCATTTGTCTATGGGGCTGCTTTTGTGCAGTAATGCAGTGGAGTAGTTGCAACAAAGACCCCCTAAAACCCAAAATATTTACTACCTGGCCCTTTATAAAAGTTTGCTGACCCTTGATGTGGTGTGAATATGGCAACTCTTGTTCCTAGGCTTTCATCCTGGCTGTCCAAGAGAGGATCTGGCTACCTAATACCCAGATTCTGTTTAAATAAAGAGAAGACAAAGCTTATTGCTCACCCAGGGGTGAAGGTCAGCATCAGAATAAACTAAGTCCAAAAAGGGGGCCATGGAACTTCCCTAGAGTTCCTGTGGTTAAGACTCTGCCTTCTGATGCAGGGAGTGTAGGTCTGATCCCTGGTCAGGGAGCTAAGACCCCACATGCCTCGTAGCCAAAAAGCAAAACATAAAACAGAAGCAGTATTGTAACAAATTCAATAAGGATTTTAAAAAATGATCCACATCAAAAAACAAAGCAACAAAACCAAAAGGGGGGCCATCTTTATGGGTTAAACAGAAATCAATGCATTTTGAATGAGTTTAGCCTGAGGAAGTGCTCCTAGAGACATTATAATAATATTAATAGCTTCCACTTACAGAACTCTTACCATATTCCACCCACCTCGTTAGCAACTCAATTTAATCCTCAAAAACAACCCTGAAAAGTCGGCATTTTAAAGATGTGATGAAGGTAAGGCAGTGAGTTGAAATATAAAAACCAAAAGACGTGTTCAATCCACATGAAATGCTAGAGGTTGGGAGAGGCCTGAGAAAGTGCTTCTAAAGTATGGGACCAAAGGTTGAGATTTCTGCCCACCTGACAGGAGGTCTGTTCTTGGGACAGATAAGATCCACATTACAGAGTTGTCATAGGGAATCAGTAACGTAACTCGCGGAAAAACTAACAGTGTCTGGCAAGTAGTGGTTACCAACAAAGGTTGGTTTATTTTCTTCCCTTTTTTTTCTTTTTTTTTTTTTTAGGCATCTGGAATCATTCAGATTTTATTTAATTTTTTCATTATTTATTTATTTTTATTTTACTTTACAATACCGTATTGGTTTTGCCATACGTTGACATGAATCCACCACGGGTGTACATGAGTTCCCAATCTAACGCTCCTATTTACAAAATGGATCTGGATTTTGCATAAAGAAAGGCTATGAGAGTGCAGCAACAAATAATACAAATGGTTACTGGTAAATGGCACCCCACTCCAGTACTCTTGCCTGGAAAATCTCATGGACGGAAGAGCCTGGTGGGCTACAGTCCATGGGGTCACGAAGAGTCGAACACGACTGAGCGACTTCACTTTCACTTTTCACTTTTATGCATTGGAGAAGGAAATGGTAACCCACTCCAGGATTCTTGCCTGGAGAATCCCAGGGACAGAGGAGCCTGGTGAGCTGCTGTCTTGGGGTCACACAGAGTCAGACACGACTGAAGCAACTTAGCAGCAGCAGGAGCAGCAGGGGCTGGGCAGGGTACAGGGCAGACAAGGACAGGAGTGTGAGCATTGCTTCTCGAGATATTATTTCCATATTATTTTGATTTTCAACATGTAAATATATTTGCTATCAAAAATTTAAATGAAAAATATGTAATGAAGGGACTTCCCTGGTAGTCCAGTGGTTAAGACTCTGTGCTTCTACTACAAGGGGCATGAGTTCAATCCCTGGTTGAGGAAATAAGACCCTATATGCTCAGCAGTGTGGCTAAATTTTTTTAAAAATGAAAAAAGGAGAAAAATGTGTAATGAGTTTTAATTTGAGACCTATAGATTTCAGAGCCTCCCTACTTGAGAAGCCTACTCAATTGTATGATGGTGGCTCATCATTACAGATTTCATTTCATCCTTTTTGTTTATTTGTTTTGTTTTCTTTGGAATTAACTTATTCCTTGGTTGGAAAACATAAGTACATATCCCAGTTCCTTTGTTATACAGTTAACTCCTGTGAATAGTAGTGATTCTTAGCCAGTAGTTTATTCTTATAACTAAAATATAATTTCTGAGAGCTTGGTACATCATATTTTCAGGTCCTTTTCTATCTACTAATTCAATCCAGTAGCATTATTGCTTCAACCACATGTATCTAGTGGGTAACATATGACTCACCAAAGCGTTAGTCACTCAGTTGTGTCCGACTCTGCAAACCCATGGACTGTAACTGGCCAGGCACCTCTCCCCATGAGATTCTCTAGGCAAGAATACTGGAGTGGATAGCCATTCCCTTCTCCAGGGGATCTTCCAGACCCAGGGATCCAGGGATCGAACCCTAGTCTCCTGCCCTGCAGGCAGATTCTTCACCACTGAACCACCAGTCAAATGAAATAATAACATACTTAGAAGTTAAAAGAATTGTTCCCAAGCTTACTCAAACATTTCAATAGCTTGTGATTATAGAGAGATTCAAGTCCTAGCTCTGTACCAGGAAGTACACAGCCCTCTGGGGCCTGGATTCCGCCTTCCTCTCTGCAGCCCAGCCCCCGACACCCCCTGCTTGGTCTTCCAACATCCCTAAACCACTTGCCTATCTCAGCTTCCTCATGCTGTTTCTCACCTAAGTGCCTGCCACTTGGTAGATGCTTAATCAATATTTGATAAACTGATGAATGAATGACCAGTAAACTCTCTGATATTGATTTAATTTTCCAGAATACTGTTCTTATTAGAGAGGAATGAGACAGGCTAAATTACTTACCATGCCTACAAGCCATTCCTCTTCATAATTGTAACTTCCTAAATGCTTAAATTGGCTTTTATGGACAAATCTCTTCTGAGTTTAGTTACTATGGATCAAATCATCTATAGTAAATTGATGAAAACAAGTTTCAAGACCCACTTGGCCTATGGCTTGGAATGAATACTTCAGAAGTCAGTGAGGGAAGAGGTTTCAGAAAAACAAAACTTCTCTCCTTATCCCTTAAGAATAACGATGTAGAGTCTCAGCAGGGATGAGACAGTTGGGACCTGGGATCCTCTGTGGCAATGCCACAATGCTTGTACCAAGACACATCCCTCCTTGAGCAACAAAATGCAAAGAAACTATATGGGACTGAAAATAACTGTGTGCATGCATAGTTGGGGCAAATTCTGGACAAAAGATAAAAATCATCAAAAAACCCAGCTGCCACTTCTGAAGAGCTCAGAACAAGTGCAAGGTACCGTGTGTGCCCCCTGCATACACCACCACCAAAGGGGTGTGCAAACCACCTAAACCACCCCTCTGGCCCAGCCCCTGAACACACACCTCCCCTCACCTCAATAAGGAGCAAACTCAGCCCTTCGGGAGCCAGCAGCAAAGGAACCTGTTGTTTGTTATCGCTTCCTCTCTTGCTGTAGCAGGGGCCCCAGTAAAACCTTGCCTGGAAAAAGAAGAAGAAAGAAACATTTGAAAAGCACAAACAAGTTACCTTCCCTCTCACAACTCTAGAAAAGTCCCCAGACCCGTGCCCTGTCTCCAGTGTATCCAAAAAAGCCACAGCCTCTTTTTCTAAAGACTTCATAGACCATATTCTAATTAGGATAACGTTCAAGGCTCTTTTTAACTTGGTCCCAACTTTACTCTTTTGTACCATTTCCCACAGTAAAACTCTCTACTCTGAGTCGGTCAGTTTCCTCAAGATATATGCTCTGTTCATTTCTACCCTCAAATCTTCAATCATTTTCTTTCCATTAAAAAAAAAAAAATCCCTAGGTTGGTTTGTTTTTAAAGTGGTTTGTTTTGTTTATGCCAATTAAAATTCTGTATGTCATGAAAGCCTAAATAAAATCTATCTCTTTCCCACGATCTTCCCTAGCACCTGCTGTTTATACCATAACATCTAATACTTGTCTATAGGTACCCTAATTGCTTCCCAGTTGCAAATAGGAGTTTATTTATACCTCTTGTCTCCTCAAATAGAAGGAATATTCTTCTGAGACATTGTCTGGGCTTTCTCATCCTTTATTATTTTTTCACAGTGCCTACCACAGAGCTAGTTGGACTGAGTAAGCATTCTAAGGATACCAATTGAATCTCCATAAAGTATTTTCTAATTGGAAGGAATAAAATGAATATATAAGACCTACCATGATAGGTGTTTATTCTTTGTTATCTAAAGTCATTCCCATACAATGCTGCCAAGTATGTACTATAAGCCCCATCTTTTAGAGATGAAGACCCAGATGTTCACAGACATTTAGCAACTCACCCCAGTGTCACTCAGCCAGTATGTGGCAGAACTGGAATTTGAAAACACATCTGCTTGATATCAAAGCTTTTTTCTCTCTCTTTCCAATCAGTCTTTTACTAGTAGCTGACATTGGTCCTAATCTTCTAAGACCGAAGGGTATAACCTGTTAGTATGTATTCTAAGTAGGTAATTTGATGGAAAGAAATTAGTTTTGCCTAAATATTGGCTTTCTTATCTTTAAGACAAAATTAAAATTGCATAAGGGACAGCTTCTCTCTATCAGATAAAGAGGAGGGATCATTAAGGAAATAAACTCAATAGATAGAGAAATAAAGCCTTGCCCATCTTGGTTAACTAACAGAAACGTCCTGAGTTTAGACAAACTTCAGGCTGCCTGATTTCTCAGAGAGGCAGCAAGAATGTCAGGGTATATTTTCTACTGCTTGAAAAAGGATCGTTCAAAAACAGGATTTTTTTTTCTTTCTTCTTTAATTTCAGAAGATCAGCTAAGATAGCAGTATAAATTTAATGTCTAATATTTTCCAAAATAAAATTGAGGCCTGATATGTCAAGAAAACAAAATGGAAAAAAAAAAGAAAGAAAGTCATGTACAATTCCTTCTGGAAACCCAGATCCTCTTTCCACCTATGAACATCAACCACATAACCCATTCTCCCTAACCCTGTGTCCTCCACCAACCCTGGAAATGGAGTATTTGTTTGTTTTCTTTGCTGGGCTTTTTGTTTTTCTTGTGGTTCTCACTGAATGGGAGATCCTGGTGTCCTAGACTAGTTGTGGGCAGAGGGTATCTCCAGAAGCTGCCTGACCCAGGCAGGATGGCATATGGCAGACAGAAGAAAGGATTCAGCCCGACTCACAGCCAGGCAACTCCTCCTGAGAAACTCCGAGCCCCAGGTGTGAAATGACTACAGACACATTCATTTACTGGACATTTTTGTTTCTAGTTGTGCCCACTGCTTCTCCTTCAGTCAGATCTGGAAACTCACATAACAAGCCATACCTCTGTAACTCCGATCACTGATGGATATCATTCTGAGACTGGATAATAAGAGGAAGGGAAAGGATGAGGGGGAGGGAGGGGGCTTTTTGGAGGAGGATGAAGCTTTCTTTACGTGGAAAAACCATTTCCTTTTATTCTAACCTCGGGCTTCTTTTAATTTTAAGCTATTAATTTGAAACAGCTAATCAGTTGCCACAGGCATACACACATTGCCAAGATTGCAAAATAACTCTCCTTTCCTAATCAACCCCAGAGTGATCATGATTTATATGTATAACGTGCACTTAGCCTGAAAAGCCCAGGCACTTTCTGTAGGATGATTCGCAGAGATTGTTCAGTAGGATTTTCTAATCCATTCTAATGGCTGAGAGGCCCAGGGAGAACTGCAGTGTCTTCACGATTGAATAAGAGAGTGAACACACACACTTCATAAAAACAAACAGAACCCCCAAAACCGCAAACTCTAGGAAGAGCTTTCACAAAACTTCCTTTACCCATTGATTTGGCCAAGTGTCATTTTGTTTTGAATATTTTATCGTTCTCGGTGGAGTACTTGTGGAAACGTCCTGCTGCTGCTGCTGCTAAGTTGCTTCAAGGTTTACATAGCACAAGCTTTCGTTGCTGCTCTGATACCAAATATTTACTGGGAAGCAGGATGGGTTTCTTCATTTAAATGAGAATTATTTGGTTTGGCTTAATGAAGCAGGAATTAACTGTTAGCTCTCTCACTTAACCCACTGCTGTGATGTATCTATCTTTATTAAGGAAACCTAACATCGCCTTGGCAGATCACAGCAACACTATGGTTTTGAGGGATTGGTAAGAAAGAACACTGGTTCTAATTGAAATGACAGCAGGAATTTGAGCAGAATGCAGTAGTCTGCATTGAAATGTTCCCGCCATCCCAGTTAGAGTTTGTGTCCTGACTTCTACCCAAATGGTCAATCAGACCTTCACTGACCTTGCAAAGTAATGTTTTGATCACACTCTCAAATCAACTCTGGGGACTTCATTTCCATAATGGGGTGTTCATTCAAGGAAAAGTATAACTCCATCTTCATTAAGTGTCAGACTCAGCATAGCAACTTCCCCTGGCATTCTGCTATGAAGTCAACTGCAGTGTTGACCCAATGAAGATTATGAAATATCTTGGGAACATTATCCTACGGGACATGGTTGGGAAATGGTCAGTTTACACTTAATTGAATTTGACTCATCTTTTGCAAAAAGTCTTTCTCAAAGTGAGGTGTATTCAATATTGTCATTAAAATAAAATCAACATTAAAGTAAGTAGATTTCTTAGGTAAGACATGTTTATTATTAAGGTCATTACAGTATTAGAGATAAAGGGTCAGAAGGAAAAAGAATGTAGGAGCCAAGAAAAGTTTTGGCTGAAGACTAGTTTTTCAAATAGAAATTCTATTTGAGATGCTACTTTATGATAGTGCTATTTTATTTTAGTGACTGCCTCTCAAAAATCTCAATATACTTTACCAAAAATATCCTTTTTATTGTTGTCTTAGGTTCTGAATTTCATAACTTCAAAAATACACCTTTTCCCGGTAATAAGAGAGAATTCTTTAACTGTTTTTTACAGCAAATTGCATAGCAAATCGCTAAAACATCATTTTGGTGGGTTAATTTTTTTTGTCCCTTTTAATAGATTCTTGTCTCTGTTTCCTANNNACTACCTAGAAGGGACTGGAACATGAATATCTTCAGGCCATATTCTTCTTAGGGAATTTGTTTTCAATCTGGTATTGGAAACATGGGAAAATAAGTAGAGGAATATGGAATTAACTTGTTGTGTTGCATGTCAATAACTAGGGTTGCCGTGTCAGTTGGACCTCAGATCCAATACATGCCCAGTAACTTTTTGGATAGTTGTAGGTGGAGCAATCACTTGGTGACGATATGTCTGCAGAAGACACAGATGCCTTGGAATGATGCATTGATAATTCAATTCTCCTCTGCCAATTTTTAACAAATCTCTGTGTGTATAAAGGGAATTGAACATGTTCCTGAGAGATACTCTGTAGTTCATCTGGTCTAAGATTTCTCTCTCCTTGTTCTAACTGAGGTGATCCCATTTTAATGTTCCTGTTACCTATCAAAGTGGATGTCAGAGTACATTTCCCCCACAAGAGATGGCTTCTGTGGGTAAGCGATGAAGGAATATCTAGATTGTCACATGCTCTAGAAACCTGTTGGGTTTTACAAATGATCTAAATTTAGAGTTGCTAGTTTTAGGGTGTGCGAGCGTGTGGGAGACTGTCAGTCAAAAGCAGAGCTTAACATTTACAGTGACTTTGGATATTGAAATAGGATTCCTTTTTGCCCTCAGCTGTAAGCTCCGAAATGGAGCAGAACAAGTTAATTAAAACATTGGTGGCTTAATACTTTTCAGCCACTGATAGCTTCCAGTCAGCACCCCTTGGGAACATTCTCTGTTACTGTGAAGCTCATCCAGAGCCAATAGGAAGATTCCTTAACAAACACAGTAATTTCTTCTAAGCTCTTTCTACCCTCTCTTTTAAGATCTGAAGGTGACCGTTTTGTGGACTATTTGCTGATGCTTCAGCCCCTCTATGATACCATGGAAAATGTAAGGAATATCACATTTCACAAGCATATACCTAGAAAACAGTTTTATCAGCAGGCATCAACTTATCTTTTCCTATGCACAGACTTTGAACAGTCTGCCCACCAGCAATTGGCTAAATCCTGAGGAATAGATAACAACAAAATCCTTCATAGGTTTCTAAGGTTATTTTTGGCCCTTGGTGTCCTAGATATAGAAATATGCGGGAAGAGATTTATGTGTATGTTGAACTCTTTGCTCTGTGTGGAATTATTTGAAGAATTTTTTTTTCACCAAAATATTTTACTGTACAAGGAGTGAGAATGTATTCATGGAATGTTCCTCTTCTAGAAGTTGCTCACTGGTGGCACACAGGCCACATAGCCTGCAGACATGCTTTTTGTGGTCTCTGTATCTTCGAATTAATTGACTTAGGGGGCCTTTTATCTGAACTGGAAATTTCACATAGAAATAGATTTCAGGATTAAAAAACAAAAATCTGTCACCAGTGGGTCTGCACTATCTTGAGGCAGGGGTTAAGTAGAAACTACCCTTTGGATGTGACTCAGTCCCTCCATAGACGGGAGTGGACCCTCCTCTATCAGGCGTAAGTTCTCTAATTGCCCTCTTCAAATGGGACACGTACTTTTTGGTCACCCCCTTTAGGTAAGCCACACTTCTCCACAAATCACAGATCAAATCCTACTGTAGGCTCACCAAAGACATTTGCTTTTGTGATCACTGCTCTTGACAAAGAACTTTTTGATAGCATAATCTTAATTATCAGTAACAAGAGAGAAACTAAGTCAGAAAGAGAAAACCAAACATCGTGTGTTCATGTATATGTGGAATCTGAAAAAAGTGGTACAGACGATCTTACTTACAAAGCAAAAATAGAGATACAGATGTGGAGAACAAAGGTACTATCCCAGATACCAGTGGAGAAACTGGGGGAGGGATGAATTGGGAGATTGAGATTGACACATATACACGATTGATACTATTAAGGTATGTGAAATAGGTAACTAATGAGAACCTACTATATATAGCACAGGGAACTCTACTCAGTGCTCCATGTGACCTAAGTGGGAAGAACAACAAAAGAGGAAATTATATATGTACGTATAGCTGATGCACTTTGCCGTACAGTAGAAACTAAAACAACATTGTAAAGCATCTGTATTGCAATGCAAATTTTTTAAAAACAGAAACTATGATAAATGCTTTTTTGAGTTCCTTAAATAACTTCATTTCCATGAAGTTGAACCGTCATTCATTAAGTGCCTGTCATGTGCCTGGCATCATTCTTACCCTGTCTCATGTGATCATTGCAAAAACTCCATCAAGTAGTTATTTTATAGACTAGGAAAATGGATCTCAGAGAGAATGAGTAACTTGCCTAAAATCACACAATTGCATATCTAGGCCCTCCTGTTTCCAAGTTTTCTTCCCTGGTGGCTCAGATGGTAAAGAATCCGCCTGCAATGAAGGAGGCTCAGGTTCAATCCCTGGGTTGGGAAGATCCCCTGGAGAAGGGAATGGGAACCCAATCCAGCAATCTTGCCTGGGAAATCCCATGGACAGAGGAGTCTGTGGGCCACAGTCCATGGGGTCGCAAAGAGTCGGACATGACTGAGCAACTAACACTTCCACTTCCTGGTTCCAAAGCCCAGGCTCCGCCACTAAACCTCCTGAAGACTTCAGATGACTTGACACAGAATCTCATTCCTCTTACCACATCCCTGTTGAGAGTAAGCAACTGAGTCAGAGAGGTGGAAGAGAGAAAGGGAAATTTTAAACTTTTTTTCCTCAATGGCTACGTAAACATTTCCTTCTTAGAATTATAAGAAAATTTCCTATTTTGGTTTTTGTAATTCCTCAGGACAAATTATGAAACTTACATGTGGATCCTCTAGGCCACTAGCAGGTTGGCATCCACATGGCTTTTCTTTGTTTTCCACTGGCTGTGTAGTCTCACCTCTCAATTGCTGCACAGCTGTAAGGAGCTCAAATTGTAATAAAAGTGGTTTAGTGCCAACTGTACATTTATAATGGTCTTTGATTTCCCCCTAGGCTTTGAAAATCTCTCTTAATTATCTGTCTGTAGACTTGAAATTTCTTTGCCAAGTCTATCTTCATTTTCTGTAGTGTCCCAAAATACCACTTTAGAGGAATTTCTTCAGAAGTGAAAACTGGCCCCAAGCCCTCATATGGGGGAAGGTCAATGCAAGTGATGAAGCTGACTTGAAAACTTACTCCAGTGAGGAAGCCCTTTAAGAAAAGGCATTAGGTGGGAATTTACTGAATGACACAGGGAGCTCAAATCCAGTGCTCTCTGATAACCTAGAGGAGTGGGATGGGATGGGAGATGGGAGGGAGGTTCAAGAGGGAGGAGACATACTTACACCTGTGGCTGATATATGGCAATAACCAACACAATTTTGTAAAGCAGTCATCCTCCAGATAAAAATAAACTATTTAATTTAAAAACACACACACACAAAAGCCATACAGGGCCCACTCTGTTTTAAACATAAAAGTTGTAAAAATGGGAGTGAGGGAGGCAAAAAAGAACACTAAATAGTCCAGAATTGGGGGAAAAATAACAATTTAGTTGAGCTGATGCCCTGGTGAAGGTTAAGCTTCCTTCTGCTCCGTGTAGCTGCAAATTCCTGCTTTTGCCCCAACAGACTTATACAACCTTCTCCATACCTTCATTCAGTTTATTCACTGAAACCTTCTCTGGGCACGTATATAAAATGAGACCTGCATCCATCTCTAGCCCCTTACCCTGCTTTATCCTCTTCTTTTCACTCTTATCACTGCTTCATTGTATTATATATCCAGTTGTTTTATATATTGTTTGCCCTCTCACCTAAACATCAGCTCTCTGAGCACAAAGACCTGGTCTATTTGTTCACTCTTCTGTGTACGTAGAGTCTGACTGATGCTGAAGCTGAAACACCAATACTTTGGCCACCTGATGTGGAGAGCTGACTCATTTGAAAAGACCCTGATGCTGGGAAAAATTGAGGGCAGGAGGAGAAGGGGACGACAGAGGATGAGATGGTTGGATGGCATCACTGACCCAATGGACATGGGTTTGGGTAAACTCTGGGAGTTGGTGATGGACAGGGGGGCCTGGTGTGCTGCGATTCATGGGGTCTCAAAGAGTCGGACTCGACTGAGCGACTGAACTGAACTGAGCTGAACGTAGGGTCTGAAAATGATTAAGATGTGGTTTCCACCTCCAAAGTATGCACAGGCTTTTTGGAGAGACAGATGCAAACATAAATGCAATTCATTCTATGAGAACTTGACCTGTATTCATGGGTTTCCCTGGTAGCTCAGCTGGTAAAGAATCTGCCTGCAATGCAGGAAGACTCTGGTTCCATTCCTAGGTTGGGAAGATCTGCTGGAGAAGGGATATGCTACCTTCTCCAGTATTCTTGGGCTTCCCTGTTGGCTCAGCAGGTAACGAATCCACCTGCAATGCAGGAGACCTGGGTTTGATCCCTGAGTTGGGAAGATCCCCTGGAGAAGGAAAAGGCTACCCACTCCTGTATTCTGGCCTAGAAAATTCCATGGACTGTATATGTATAGTCCCTGGGGTCACAAAGAGTCGGACATAACTGAGCAACTTTCACTTTCATGACTTTAGCAAAATGATTTAACTGATTGGCTGTTGGACTCCATCGTGGGATGGTTAAGTTTATGTTTTAACTTGACTGCCATAGAGTACAAAGGTATTTGGTTGAACATTATTCTGGGTGTGTCTGTGAGGGTGTTCCTAATTGAGATGAATGTTTGAATCAGTAGACTGAAGAAAGTAAATTGTCCTCCCTAATGGGGTTGGCCTCATGCAATCAGTTGAAGGCGTAAATAGAACAAAAACCTGGGACCACACCAGCACCACCACTACCACCCCACCCTCCCACTCCCCAGGAGTAAGAGGGGAGTCCTCCTGCTTGAATCCTCTGACCTTGGTCTTGTCTGATTTTTAGACTTGGACTGAACCATTATCAGCTCTTCTTGGATCTCAAGCCTGTCATATTTCACACCGGAACTTGAACTATCAGCTCTTGGAACTTTAGATTCCAAAAATGGAATTCCACATTGGCTCTCCTGAGTCTGCAGCTTGCCAACTGCAGACCTGATGGCTTCTCAGACCCCATGACTACATGAGCCAGCTCCTTGTAATAAATATATATCTCCAGTAGGTTCTATTTCTCTGGAGAACACTGGCTAACCCAGTGGGCCAGGCAGGCACTTTGCAAAATGTCATCCTTGCTTCTCTTAGAAGCAGATGCCAAATGGAATTAAATCTGCAAGAGGTTTACCGAAGGAAGTGCCTGTGAGGGATGAGGGGTAAAGTGAGAAACAGCAGTATAGTCAAGGGTAGCCTCCAGTCCATGACACAGATCTGAGTCCTATGAAAGGAAAGAGGAAGGAAGGATTGAGTAGGAAGAGTTTCAGACCACAGCACAGCTCTGAGAAACTTTCCGTTATCCTGGTGGAGAGTCCCCAGGCCAAAAGTGCCTCTTTGAAGAATCCCCCTTGAGAAAGGAATGACCCAACTCTAGTTCCCCACACCCACCAATTCCCTACCCCTGCCCTGTGCTCAGTCAGTGGCTGGGAGCAGCCCGGGGGAGGTGTGGCTTCAGAGTAAACACATTAGTGGATCCAAAACAGGGCAGCTGGTGCTTCTTGCAGCTGATGTAGCTGTCTATCAGCTACACTCCATACCACGTTCTCCAAGCAGGGTATCTTCATGACCCATTCTTCTAGAATGCCCTCTGTTTTAGAAAACCCACCAGCTTTCACAGGTTTTGGTCATCATAGAATCTCTATGTGGGAGGAACAGAGTCTAAGAGGTGATCCCAGGAACTTATCTTAGAGCACATGGTCTGACTCAAATTACATATTTACCAAAGCCAATCTTAGCACCATCCCTGCCCACAAGCAAGAATGGCATCGACTGAGAAAGGCTGGTGGTGGGAATCAGGGGAAAGGAAAGCGCAGAAGCTGGACTGTCTGTGAAGTCTGCCAAGTCCAGTGGCATGGGAACAGCAGGCACTTATGATTCTAAGTGATCGGGAAAGGATCTGGTCTTTGAAACCGATAATACATCAATCCATGGGCCAACCTTGGTACCCATGCTCTACTTGACAGACCTCTGGCTGAGACTTTGAGGATCTGGATACATTTCAGTAGAGCTGGGAGGGAAATGGCAGAGATCAGTTTTCCTTAGTTGAAGCAGAAAAGCGCCCGTGAGTGGGCAGGGAAAGATAGGAGGCCACCTGTTCCTTTGGCAAACCAAAGAGTGCTTGTTTTGTTAAATGGTTAAAAATCAAGTTCTTTCCTTTGTTTCTCCTTTAGGATCAAAATTTATTAGCAATTTAAACGCTTTTACGTGGTGGTCTGGGCTTCCCCTGTAAACAGTTTCCTTCTTTAGTGTATTTCTTCACTTCTGCAAATTAAGAGAACTGCCACTTAAAACTTGTCAAAAATAACCTTGTCAATTAATTCTGATGGAATCATAGTGATGAAGCATTAGTGCTAGACAGGAATTTGGAGATCCTTTATTGTTACATATAGAGAGATTGAAACCCACAGAAATAATGATTGCCCAGGGTTAGTGGGCTGACTGATGGCAGGAAGAAGTCTGGAACCAAAAGCTTTAGTTTTTAGGTTAGAGCTCTGCTCATCACAGAAGCCTAGCTTTCTTCTCTGATTGTACCCTGCTTTTTATTTTAAGTTCTTTAAGTTGAATACATACTTGGTTAGCCAAAGATTTTTCATAGCACCTTTTCTAAGATATCACTTTTTTTCTCTGATTCAGAGTTTTGAGACCTGACTTAATCTTAGAAAAACCAAACCAAACAAAAAAACGGCTCTGTAATTCAGGAACTTGTGCAAATGCCATTGCCTTGAAAACTGACAATGGCAATAAGCTTAAGATAAACCCTGTGGAGGGAAAGAGAGAAAGTGTTAGTCACTCAGTCATGTCTGACTATTTGCGACCCCATAGACTGTAGCCCTTCAGGTTCCTCTATCCATGGGATTTCCCAGGCAAGAATACTAGAGTGGGTGGCCATTCCCTTCCATGAGATCTTCCCGACCCAGGGATTGAAACTGAGTCTTCGTGTTCCAGAACTTCTCCTGCATTGCAGGCCGATTCTCATCTGAGCTCCCGAAATCAGCCGGCTTTGTAGCTGGTAGAGCCGACTCTCACTTACTGCTGTGGAAGATTCCACTGCTGCTTGTCTACAGACTTTGAAACTTCCATGAGCTGCAAGGAACTCTGACAAATATTTATGAAAACAGGGCCCCAGGAAAAGCAAATGAGGGCTGGAACGCACACTTTCTTTTAGTCAGATGATTGTTGATAACCTAATACTTTGAAGGATCCAAAGAGGAGGGTTTTAATTTAAGACAAGCAAGGGCAAATGAGGAAGTCGTGTCCAAAGTCAGAGCATACTGGCAATGAGAATCACTATTAATTCCTTCTACCAGGCACTGTTCTAGGTACTTTACATGGATAAGAGCTTTCACTGGGCAATGAGTCAGCTTCCCCAGGTTATGTCCCAGTAACAAGCCAAAATCAGTAGCCTTATAACACAGTGGCTTATTTCTTATGTATTACATGTTGATTGTTATAGCAGAGGCTCTACTCCCCGTGTCTTCTTCATTCAGGATCTAGCATGAATGAAGGTGAAAGTGTGGGTCACTCAGTCATGTCTGACTCTTTGCGATCCCATGGACTGTACCCGCCGGGCTCCTTTATCCTTGGAATTCTTCTGACAAGAAGACTGGAGTGGGTTGCCATTCCCTTCTCCAGGGGATCTTCCTGACCTAGGGATCCAGCCTGGATCCTAGGTTGGATCTGCATTTCGGGCAGATTCTTTACCATCTGAGCCACCAGGGAAGCCCAGCAGGAATGAGATGACCCTGTTTGAGATAAGTCATCCTTATGGCAGAAGAAAAAGGGCACAATGGCTCTGAAAACCTCTGCTCCCTCATGTCGTGCATAGCTCAAATTCCATAGGTCAAACCAAGTTATACGGCCAAGCCTGATGCCAATGAAAGAAATACAGCAAGTCATGTGATAATGGGTATGTGTATATGTGTGTGTTTAACATGAAAAGCAAAATATTTGAAACAATATTGCAAGATACCACAATGAGAATCACCACCTTTATTAGCTCCTTTAATTAAAACAAAAAAACCCCCACAAAACTATGAAGTAGGGAAAGATATCATTTAATGTTGAAAGTATATAAAACACTTAAGAGACAGAACTAGGGTAACCTCCCTTTCCCCGACTGGGAACAAAGACTGCCACCATGTCCTGCCAGCCATTCACTGCACTTGGTGGGATGTCACTCCAGGATCCTGCTTCCAATGTGTAAGATCCCGTATCCATTAAAACATTGATGTCTCATAAAAAAGGAGACAGAGACAGAGCTGATGTTTGAATCCAAGCAGTCGGGCTCAAGAGTTCACACTTAATCAATAGGCTAGGTCGCTCTTCATAATACAATACCTTTAGTCCAATAACCTTCTGACACAGGTTCCCTCTCCTCCTCTCCCTCTACCAACAAGTAAAGTCCACCTAACACCTCACCCAGAGACTTCCACTGTCTGTGATTTTTACCTCTTTCCCACATGCACTTATTTATTCAAAAAACACATGTGCGCATCTGTGAACATGACATAATACAAAGCGGTAGGCAGATAGTGGTTACAAAAGTAAATCAGAAATAGATGATGAGCCCTGTTCTCAGAAACCTAGTCAGGATATGTATAACTGAAGTGCATGGAATAAAGTGATAAATCATCAACACATATGAACCTACTGTTAATTGCTATGGGGAAGTAATAAGAGATTTCATCTGAGGAGGGAGGCCTGAAAAAGGATGGGAGGGGAGCATTAGTTTGGCCTTTAAAGGAGGAGTTGAATATGAAGATGTGCAGATGGAGGAGAAGGAATGGGATGCAGGAAAAGGGGGCCTTCGGGGATGCAGTGGGCCAGCAGAGCCTTTAGTTCAATGTACATGTCCACCACAGACCTCAGAAGAGTCTGTGCTTTGACTCAGCAACACATACACTGGCAAGAGTACACAAGCCCTTGTCACCTGTTTTAAACTGGTGTTCCAATACTGGGCCACACTGTTTAAAGTGACTCTATAGGAATATTTGTATAATTCCTTTAATTATCTTTGAATGGCACAATTACATTACGTTTAGTAAACATTAAGAGCATTAATTTGATAAACATTACCTTCTAATATTTAGCAAACATTTAAAAATCTTGTTTTGGCTTTTCTTCTATATATATATACATACCAGGGACTTCCCTGGTAGTCCAGTGGCTAAGACGCCCCACTCCCAATGCAGGGGCCCTGGGTTCAATCCCTGATCGGGGAACTAGATCCCCCATGCTGCAACTAACAGTTCAGTTCAGTTCAGTCGCTCAGTCGTGTCCGGCTCTTTGCGACCCCATGAATCGCAGCACGCCAGGCCTCCCTGTCCATCACCAACTCCCGGAGTTCACTCAGACTCACATCCATTGAGTCAGTGATGCCATCCAGCCATCTCATCCTCTGTTGTCCCCTTCTCCTCCTGCCCCAAATCCCTCCCAGCATCAGAGTCTTTTCCAATGAGTCAACTCTTCGCATGAGGTGGCCAAAGTACTGGAGTTTCAGCTTTAGCATCATTCCTTCCAAAGAANCAAGGAGTAAGCGTCTTTTAAGTTCATGGCTGCAATCACCACCTGCAGTTAGCATGCCACAACTAAAGATTCTGCATGCCACACTAAAGATTCCAGGTGCCGCAACTAAGACCAGGCATGGCCAAATAAATAAATAAATGCATATCAAAAAATGCCAGCAGCCTTAAAAAAAATGAAAGCAGATTTTATATCTTTCAATGTCCAACAGATTCTATAATGAATGCATGGTAGGAAGAAAGTTCAATCATTTTGACTGGGAAAATTGCTTTCATTCATTCAACCAACAAATATTTAATGAACACTTAACAAGCTGTGATTCCAGGTATTGGGAATGAAGCAGTGAATAGAGGCACACATTTCTGCCCCCATGGAGTCTGCATTCTGCTGAATACACAAAGAAGTAATGAGAACCAAAAGGCCAGATTGCACATTTTTGAAGGAAGTAAACCTTGACTGTCAAGCTGACTAGTCTCATTTTTCTTCTGAAGACTGTGGGGAGTCATCAAAGCATTTCCACAAGGAAGAGAGAGGTTTGCAGCCTAGTCTCTGGTAGGGACAACGTGGCTTGGCCCAGAGGTATATGGTGGACTTTGGCACCCTAGCTTCCTAGGTGACTCAGTGGTAGACTCCACCTGCAATGCAGTTGACATAGGAGACTCAGGTTTGATCCCTGGGTCTGGAAGATCCCATGGAGAAGAAATGGCAACCCACTCCAGTATCCTTGCCTGGGAAATCCCATGGACAGAGGAGCCTGGTGGGCTACAGTCAATAGGATTGCAAAAAGAGTTGCACATGACTGAGCAAGCATGGGCACAGACCCTAGCTTTGAAGTCTAACCTGACACTTAATAGCTGTGAAGCTTTGGGAAGATGGCTTAACCTCTCTGAGCTTTAATTGCTCCATCTGGAAAAGCAAAACATAATCCCTAACTTGCAAGATTAAATAAGATAATAAATACAGTACACAGAACATAGACTAAGTGCTCAATCCCTTTTTGTTGTGATTATTATAATTACATGGAAGAGGAACTGGCTTGGAGTATACATTTGAAATAACTGCATACTCATTTGAAGTAACTGCAGAGTAACTTCATAAGCAACAACTTCCAGAGAGAGGTGTTGAGTGGACAGTCAGAAAGTTGGGAGGCCTTACACAAGCCCCTAAATTAATAATGACAATATATTCACATCTATTTTGTGAGCATTTACTGTGCTAATGATTTGATAAGTTCATTAGATTAGATAAGAACCCAATTAGTTCTTCCAGTAAGCCTACAAGAAATAGATGATTGTCATCATTTAAAAAATTTTTAAAAAAATATAACTATTTATTTTGACTGTGTTGGGTCTTCCTTGTGACACAAGGGCTCTTCATTGCTGCGTGTGGGCTTTCTCTATTTGTAGTAAGCGAGAGCTACTCTCGAGCCAAGAGTGGAGAAGAGACTTGTATGATACTGTATGATATCACTTATGTGCAATTTAACAACAATACAAATGAATACACATGCAAAATAGAAACAAACTCAGGTTTAGAGGCTTCACTGGTGGCTCACTGACAAAGAACCTGCCAGCTGATGCAGGAGATGTGGGTTTGATCCTGGGTCAGGATGATCCCCTGGGGGAGGAAATAGCAACCCACTCCAGTATTCTTGCCTGGAGAATCCCATGGGCAGGGGAGCCTGGCAGGCTACAGTCCATGGGGTCACAAAGAGTCGGGCATGACTTAGCAACTACACAGACTCTCTAGTTGCAGTCCTCAGACTTCTCGCTGTGGTGGCTTCTCTTGCTGAGGAGCTTGGGTCTAAGGCCTGCTGGCTCCCATAGCTGTGGTGCAGGGACATAGCATGGGGGTCTTAGTTCCTGGACCAGGGATCGAAGTCGTGTCCCCTGCATTGGCAGATGGATTCTTAACCACTGGACCACCGGGGAAGTCCCTATCATCACTATTTTAAAATGAAACAGATTTCTTTTCTGTTTATCCCTGCCTACACAGCTGATAAGAGGCAGAACTTGAATTCGGGTCCCCTTGACTTAAACATTAAGAGTTTGGAGTGGCAGACTCAGAGGGGGCACTTCGTTTAGTTTAAGAACAGTAACTGCCCACTCATCCATACTCAGACCCCTCCCATAACCCTCCAGGAGGGTGGCCTGGATTCTCTCTGCTCTGCTTATGAAGGTAACCACCTTGCCCATCTCCACAGCACCTTTTGAGACTGGAGCTGATTTCATGGTTCCACTCAGATACCTATTCATAATCAGAGACAGCTCCTTTGGCTCTAGAAAGGTCTGCGTGTGTCCTCAGTCATGTCCAACTCTCTGCAACCCTAGGGACAGTAGCCTGCCAGGCTCCCATGTCCATGGGATTTCCCAGGCAAGAATACTGGAGTGGGTTGCCATTTCCTACTCCAATCCAGGTTGACTCTATCTTTCTCTAGTAATCTTGAGCAAGGTGCCTGAGGCTGAGAGCCCATGCAGTAAAAATATACCAATCCAAGAAGTCAAGACCCAAGTTCAGTCTGAGTCTTCATCATTTATTATCTGTGTGTTTGGGGGAAAGTCCCTTACCCTTTTTGAGCCTCTCTTCCTCATTTGCAAATAAGAGAATGACCTCAGGCTCAGATCAAACGAGAAAAATAAGGTGGTTTGGAGAAGGAATCTGTAAATAGCAACTGTTCCCTATGATACTTCTGTCCTACCAGTGGTCAGCTGGAAGAGGGAAGAAAACCTAGGTTCTTAGCCCCCAGAAGATGTCAAAGCCATGAGCCACAGAATGCTCCCAAGAGAAACACCTCACCTGACCCTTGAATTAGACCACCTTGAACTTAAGTACAAACCTATTTCCACTCTTCTTTTGTTTCCCAAGTGCAGCTATATTGAGTCGTTTTTCACTCAAGGAAAAGTGTCACATTCACAGTTCTGCCCCTTCTATTTCAATGTTAATTTTAGCGTTACCTTTGCAGATTACAGGTTTCCGATTCCAAACAAGCCTTGCTTAGGACAGAATGGAGGCCGCTCTCTGACTGACTTAACAGCTTAATATCAAGCTTTGCCATTTCTCCGTGAACAGCTTCTGGCAACAAAGCCTACTGGGGTATTCTTTCCTAATAATTTACTGTATGAGGAACTGACAAATTGGCTTCTGAAAATCCACCGCGCAAAAGTGGCCCTGGGCAGCTAGTGTTTGGGAAAAATTTTGATATGATCAGAAGACAAGATGCAGATTGTTCTATGTGTTAGTCAGGGAAGCCTGATTTTGTTTCTCATTCCGGGTCAATCTCTTAAAAATATGAACTTGTCCCAGAGAGCAGAGACTTGCCTTTTCATCAATATCCACTCCTCACTTCGACTGTCTCACAAGCAGGCATCTTCTTGTTTTTCTTTCCTTTTTCTTGAATGTGCGATCTGGCCAGTCGAAGGAAACACCAAAATGCCAGAGCAGTCGAGCGAATAATCGGCATTTACTCTGGGCTCCGCCACGTTTTCTAGCCAGAAGGACGACAGAGTTGAATGAGTGGGGGTCTTCAGCATGTGGCTTTGTTCAGCGGGCCTGCCAAGCATTACTATTCCAGCCCTTAAGCCTGTGCCAGACTGTTAATGTCTTAATGCTTATTCAAGTGTCAGGGAGTGCTGGCAGATGTCAGGGAGAATGGGAGGCTGTCAATAAGGAAATGACTTACATTCACAGGGTGATTGCTGCAGTCTGTCAGGTAGCATTTGAGAAGATGTCAAGCTGTAAAGAAGGAAGCAGAGGGGAAAAAAAAAAAGGAAGGTGGCAGCAAACAGCATGGGGGGAGGGCCCCTTTTTATTTTTATAAATTGTTTCAAGATATTTTATTTGCCTTTTTTTGTCTAGAGCTAAACACCAGATCCAGCGGTCATAGGTCAAGAAATAAACAAGCAGTTGTTTCCTACTTCTGAAAACCTTAAGCGTCAGCGCTGCATGACTGAGGCCTTTTGTTTTTGACACACGACAAATCATTCAAGCTCTTGCCCCAAGAAGACAGCAGGAGTCAGTTCCCTGGTCATCAGGAAACACACATGGTTTTCCTTGAAAGTATATTAGTTGCTCAGTCGTGTCTGACTCTCTGCGACACCCTGGACTGTAGACCACCAGGCTGCTCTGTCATTGGAATTCTCCAGGCAAGGATATAGAAGTGGGTAGTCATTTCCTTCTCCAGGGGATCTTCCCAACCCAGGGATTGAACCTGAGTTTCCTGCATTGCAGGCTGATTCTTTACCACATGAGCCACCAGGGAAGTGCCGTGGTTTTCCTTACATTCTACATCTCATTCAGCCACGACTTACTATCTTCTCTGTGCAAGGCATGGCAAGTAACCCAGAGATTTGATATATACACAAGTGTATTTAAAACCACATTTTTGAAATGTTAGGAAGGAAAAGGCTTCCTTGCTCTGTGGTTTTAACGTTAAGAATTTGAACTGAGTAAAATCCCACCTGTGTAACTTTGACAGCATCTGCCTTTCTTATTGCCTGTTACGCGAGGACACTTGGGGAACAGAGCTTTGGAGAAAGAGGTTTACAGGCAATCTTGCCTTTAAAAACTTTTCTTAATTCTGGATCTGCTATGGTGGTTCTATTTATTGCCTTCTTATGCATTAGAGGGCAGACAGAATGAAAACCACAATCACAGAAAACTAATCAATCTGATCACATGGACCACAGCCTTGTCTAACTCAGTGAAACTATGAACCATGCCATGTAGGGCCACCCAAGGTCATGGTGGAGAGTTCTGACAAAATGTGGTCTACTGGAGAAGGGAATGGCAAACCATTTCAGTATGCTTGCCTTGAGAACCCCATGAACAGTATGAAATCATCCACCTATCAACAAGGTAATTGATATATATCCTAACAGTGGAATACGCTGGAATACTTCTTAACAGTGGGAAGATACCCTGGAGAAGGGAATGGCTACCCACTCCAGTCTTCTGGCCTGGAGAATTCCACGATGTGGAAAGAGTCGGACACGACTGAGCGAATTTCACTCCCTCACTCTGTGCCTGTGAAGCCCTGTTCCTGTCTTTTTCCTGATCTTTATACCCCCTACCCCATCCCTCTGTGTATGTAAATGTCAATGTCTTTGGCTAACACAACAATCTAATTACAAGGGGGAAATGCAGATGTGGATACAAAACTTAGCTTTGGATGGGTTGAAAGGATGGGTCCCTCAGAAATACCCTGGAAACATGAGACGCCTCTGATGTTTATCCCTAATAATGAGAAAAACATCATTGCATTTAAAGGGAAAATGGCAATTGAATTCTTAGTTAATGATGGCTTTTTAGGGCTGTCTGTGCTTAAGATATAATGTCTCATGTTGCTCAGTTGTGTCCAACTCTTTGCGACCCCGTGGACTGCAGCACGCCAGGCTTCCCTGTCCATTACCAACTCCTGGAGCTTACTCAAACTCATGTCCACTGAGTCGATGCCATCCAGTGATGCCATCCAACCATCTCATCCTGTGTTGTTCCTTTCTTCTCCTGCCTTCAATCTTTCCCAGCATCAGGGTCTTTTCCAATGAGTCATTTCTTCGCATTGGGTGGCCAAAGTATTGGAGCTTCAGCTTCAGCATCAGTCCTTCAAATGAATATTCGGACTGATTTCCTTTAGGATGGACTGGTTGGATCTCCTTGCAGTCCAAGGGACTCTCAAGAGTCTTCCCTCACACCACATATTTCCTACCATAACCTAGCTCCCTTTACTACTTTAGAAATTCTCCCAGGAGGAATAGAAGAGGGGAAGGTAGGCACATTTGCGAGTTGCCATTGGACTACTTAAAGAAAAGCAGGTATTTTACTGATGGATACTCCAAGGTGAAAGGTGTCCAGGAATACAGGATACAAAGACAGAGAACTTCTTCCCACAGAACCTGAGTCAACTAAGCTCCTGAAAGATGCCCCTGGAGGACTGGACTCCCTAGGGACAGAACAGGCTGGGGTGAAAGCTGTAGTCCAGACTTAGCTTTTTCATACTGTTCATGGGGTTCTCAAGGCAAGAATACTGAAGTGGTTTGCCATTCCCTTCTCTGGTAGACCACGTTTTGTCAGAATTCTCCACTATGACCTGTCCATCTTGGGTGGCACTACATGGCAGGGCTCATAGTTTCACTGAGTGAGATAAAGCTGTGGCCCATGTGATCCGTTTGGTTAATTTTCTGTGACTGTGGTTTTCATTCTGTCTGCCCTCTGATGGATAAGGATAAGAGGCTTATGGAAGCTTCCTGATGGGAGAGATTGACTGTGGGGGAAACTGGGTCTTGTTCCAATGTGCAGGGCTATGCTCAGTAAATCTTTAATCCAATTTTCTGTTGATGGGTGGGGCTGTGTTCCACCCCTGTTGTTTGGCCTGAGGCCAAACTATAGTCAAGGTAATGAAGGTAATGGTGACCTCCTTCAACCAACAAAGGTCCATATAGTCAAAGCAATGGTTTTTCCAGTAGTCAAGTATGGATGTGAGAGCTGGACTATAAAGAAAGCTGAGCACCAAAGAACTGATGCTTTTAACTGTGGTGTTGGAGAGTCCCTTGGACTGCAAGGAGATCCAACCAGTCCATCCTAAAGGAAATCAGTCCGAATATTCATTGGAAGGACTGATACTGAAGCTGAAGCTCTAATACTTTGGCCACCCGATTCGAAGAACTGGCTCACTGGAAAAGACCTTGATGCTGGGAAAGATTGAAAGCAGGAGGAGAAGGGGATGACAAAGGATGAGATGGTTGGATGGCATCATTGACTCAATGGACATGAGTTTGAGCAAGTTCCAGGAATTGGTGATAGACAGGAAAGCCTGGCATGCTGCAGTCCATGGGGTTGCAAAGAGTCAGACACAACTGAGCAACTGAACTGAAACTGGAGACTTAGCCTGGACAGAGAGGTGGCCCCAATGGCTCGGGCGGGGACCTCCAGGCCACCTCTCCCATCCCAATATCCCAATAGTTCAGAGGACACTGTGTGGGATTTGGATTCTGGACAAGAATGTGCTCCGTCCACATCATCTCAGCACCCCCAGGAGCATCCCGCCCCCCGCCCTGCTGCTTGGGCTGTGTACTCTGGATTTCCGGGGCACATGCCACATACCTTCATGGCTCTCACCCTAGTGGTGGAGGAGGCCCCTGGCCTTTGAAGTGTCCTCTGAACCTTTGAAGTGCTCACTCCAAGAGGGTATCAGCAAATTACACTCTGAAAAATGTGGCATTACTTAACCCATCCCAGGAGGCATTCTTCCAGGGACACCTCACATTTCAGGAAAAGGTAATAAAATTTCTATCAGCTGAATTTACAACAGCTTTGCTTCTTTTCCTTGCTAAGTTGAAGCAGAGATCAAGCTGGACAGCCTGTGGTCTATATAGTAGGCTTTGAAACGTCTTTCCTTGTTAGAGCTGTAACTTTTTACCCTCACCTGCTCCACCCTCATACACCCAAGTAATGTCAGTCTAAGGCCATCTCCTGTATGCTGCAAAATAGGATTCTGGATAAAAGAGCATATCAATCAGTCAATACAGGACTAGTGCTGAAAGAAATACATAAAAATATAGGAAAACACAACCTAAGCAATATTAGAACAAAATTCTGGAGATGTTACTAAAACATTATCAAGGCCCTAGGTTTTCTGTATGCATTTCTTTTCCCACTTGGTTATTTACCATGTACTGCTCATTTTACTGAAACATTCTATTTTTAAAAAATTAAAATCCATAGCATTTTCAAAATATTTTGTTTTCCTCCCCTATCCTTTCTAATTTCATGATTGCTATTATTATATATCTTTGTTTCTTTTATCCTGTTCTCTAACTGGATACTGGTCAGGGAGTAATGACAAAAAATGAAAATAACAAGGTCGACTAATTGTGTCATTAATTAAGTACTTACTAAGTGCTGGGTTAAACTCTTCACATCTCCTCACTAAGATTTTAGGATAATCCGCTATCCCTATCATTACAGAAGACTGATGCTTAGAAATGGGAAGTAACTTAAGGTCTCAGTTTTTGTAATCCCAGTGCAAGGCCATTTCCTCAGGGAACCACTCTCAATTAGGACATAAACCTCTTTAAATGTTCTTATAATCTTATAACATCTTGTAACTTTCCTTCATATTTCTTATGAGAGTTTGTAATATTACATTTATTTGTGTAATTTTTTCAATAAAGTGTTTCTCCCCACTACACTCTGAGTTCTAGGACAGCAGAAACCACATTTTCTTTTGCTGTTACTGAGTCTTGTACATGGTAGTAGGATTATAATACATATTGAGTGAATAAATACTAAAATGCCTTAATTAGTGAATAAATGAGTCTTTGTCTAACTCTAGAACTTGAAAGTTTCAGTTTAGGTGGCAAAATTGCTTTTTAGATGAAGTCCTAGGTAACAGAGCATGCAAAGTGCTGTATCAGTTCAGTCATTCAGACGTGTCCGACTCTTTATGACCCCATGAACTGCAGCACGTCAGGCTTCCCTGTCCATCACCAATCTTTTTTAGATTCTTTTCCCTTATTGGTTATTATAGAATACTGAGTAGAGTTCCCTGCTAAACAATAGGTCCTTGTTAGTTATTTATTTTGTATATAGTAATGTGTATGTGCTACACACTTCCTTCTTATTTTACTTTTCATAACCATCCCAACCAGAATCTGACCAATACTTCACTGTCTTTCTGGGTCTTCTCCAAATCAGTTCTTCAATGTTTCCCCAGCCTTCCTAAGACAACAGTCATCAGGTGGTCCTGATTCTTCCTATTTTCTGAGTGCTCTCAAGGCTCAAAGTAATAGAAGTACCATAGTGAAAACAAAAACAAGACATTCAATCAAACTCCTGAATGGGAGTTTGTCTTCAGGCCTGCTTCTGATTGGCTATTTGATTTTGAGCAAGTTATTTCACTCTTCTAGGTTGCCCATCTGTGGAAATGAGACTAACTCTCCATGAAGCTTATTCTGGAATTGTTTTTCCTTTCTCTGCCCTATTTGTTTAGATCTATGTCTTAAGAGCAGTAACAATAGTATATGCTTTCAACTTACACTTTCCAGAATCTTTTGTATTATTTGGTCACCATGTCAAAAGTCTGAGGATTTCCAGCTGGACACTATCACTCCACTTCCAGATAAGGAAAGTGAGCTAAGACAGGAAAGCATATATGATTTGGCAAGGTCCCAGAGCCCCTAGAACACAGATATATCTGACTGTGGTCTGTCAGACGTCTATGGTATGTTGTATGCATTGTGCTGGGCAAAGTGCTAGCGATACAACACCAATCCCATATTTTTTGGTAATGGAATTTGCACACAAAGATTACCTGTTAACCAAAGGGAATAGATACTAAGAGCCAAATGGGTAAACTACAATTCCTTTTCGTCTTACAGATTTGACTGTGAAGAGAGAATCCCTTCCTTTTTAGATGAAATTCCCCCATTGTTGTGTGCTACACTCTCCCCTCTTATTTTCCTTTTTATAAACATGCTAACCAGGACCTGACCAATACTTCACTATCCTTTGGGGCCTTCTCCAGATCAGTTCTTCAATTTTCCCCAGCCTTCCTAGAACAACAGCTGTTAGGTGGCCCTAATTCTTCCTATCTTCTGTATGCTCTCTAGCCTCAAAGTATTAGAAGTACCATAATGAAAAATGAGACATTCAGTCAAAACTCCATCTTGTGCAGCTGCTACATGGAAGGCAGAGATTAATTTTACTTTACATCATTATTCAATTATATGTAAGCACTAGCCTTGGGATGGGTATCTTTCAACAATGGTCTATTTGGACTTTAACTATTGTATGTTTTGATTTCTTCCTAAGCTTTAAAATTCTGTAGAAGAACAAAAATCAAGATTGGAAGCTGTCTTGATCATTTTCTTGTGAGGTTTTGTTTTTTTGGCTCCGTGTTTTAGTTCTGATTGTATGAAAGGTATGCAGGGTTTCAGTTTCATTTTCAGTGAAATTGAGCAGTACCAGAATTGACTTGGAAACTCCACAGTGAGAATAAACACTAAAAGAAGATCTGGGATTTTTTCTATTAAGAAAATTACATTTTCTTAGGACTTTTGGTAGTGCTTTTAAAGAATTTAAATTTTTGAATGTATTCACATAAATACAAACATGGTAAAGTAAGAAAAGGTGTCTTGAGAAGTTTCCTTCCTATCTCTCCCTCTCACTGTCTTCCACCTACGTAGTTCTCATCTCTTCCACCAAATAGCTAACCAATCACTTGTCAGTTCTTTGTTTATCAACCCAAAGATTTTTCAATGTAAAAAAAATAATGCAATACAAGTATATATTCCTTCTTGTTTCCTTTTTTTTACATAACAGCACACTGCTGTTGATGCTAAGTCACTTCAGTTGTGTCCAACTCTGTGTGACCCCATAGACGGCAGTCTACCAGGCTCCCCTGTCCCTGGGATTCTCCAGGCAAGAACACTGGAGTGGGTTGCCACTTCCTTCTCCAATGCATGAAAGTGAAAAGTGAAAGTGAAGTTGCTCAGTTGTGTCTGACCCTCAGCGACCCCATGGACTGCAGCCTTCCAGGCTCCTCCGTCCATGGGATTTTTCCAGGCAAGAGTACTGGAGTGGGGTGCCATTGCCTTCTCCGATAATAGCACACACTATATGATAATCTGTACCTTTTTTCACTAAACAATATATGAGCACTTCATATAAGTACATAGTTTCCTTATTATTGTCTATTGTATTATATTAGCTGAGTGTTTGAATTCTGTGCATTTATCAAAACATATTTATTCAGCTCTTTAATGAGGGACAGTAAGTTGCTTCTAATATTTTTACCTGAGGAAATGAATTAATACTTTGTTCACATTTTACTTCACATACTGAGTAGAGTGTATCTATAGGAAAAATTTTCGTTGGCTCATATTGGTGAATCAAAAAGTGTGCAAGCTTATAATCCTCTACAACATGGATTTTTTTTTGCTAATCTGAGGAGTGAAAGAAAAAAGATACCTCAGTATAGTTTTAATTTACACTGTTGTCAGTATGAGTAAGAGGGAGCATCCATTTAAAAACCTTTTCAAATACAAGCTGTGTGTTCATACTCTGATTTTCTCTTAGGCTCTTGATGATTTTCATTCAGACAAAGCACAACAAATAAGTGTATATTCACTATTTCCTAAGTTCGCTATGGGGTAGGCTTCTTTGTTGGGAGAAAGTGGATATTCTTACCTTCTTTGTAACTGAAGCTACATTAAGGTGGTTGGTTTTGGCAAGCCCCAACAAACCCTACATCTTTTCATTCTATTTTTAAGATTTGACCAAGTTGAACTGGAACAAACAGAATTATATTTATCCCCAAAGTCCTTCTCTTTCTATTGCACTCCTCCACATGGTTGAAATTTGCTCAGTATAGGAAAGAAAAAACAAGTTCAACTAAGAAAAACTCCCAGTCTTTTTTCCTCTGTTAGTCATTTTTAAAATCAGTCACCGGTTCTTACAATAAAACTGGAAGAACTGATAATGTGAGAAGAAAAAAAAGTGGAATTGTCTACAACAGAATAAATCTAACACTATCATTAAATGATGACTTGCTCTTTTTTCCTCTCTTTGAAGTTTGAAAACAATTTTTCAATCGATATACAGTTTTCAGAAACTTGGAAAAGCAATAGCATGTTCTGATATCTCTAAACGTGTTATAAAAGTAACCTATTGGCTTCCTAGTGTGCCACATGGAAAACAAGGAAAACCTGAAGCATAAAAGGAGGATGAGGTGGCTGAATATTGATTGAGCATGTATTATTGAGCAGTAATTATGACCTAGGGCTTCCCTTGTGGCCCAGCTGGTAAAGAACCTGCCTGCAACGCGGGAGACCTGGGTTTGATCTCTGGGTTGGGAAGATCCCCCAGAGAAGGAAAAAGCTGCCCACTCCAGTATTCTGGCCCAGAGAATTTCATGGACTGTATAGTCCATGGGGTTACAAAGAGTCAGACATGACTGAGCGACTTTCGCAGTCACTTATGAGCCAGGCCTTCCACGGAATGGGCTTCTCAGGTGGCACTGGTGGTAAAGAATCCTCCTGCCAATGCAGGAGATGCATGAGATGCAGATTCAATCTCTGGGTCAGGAAGATCCCCTGGAGTAGGAAATGGCAACCTGCTCTGGTATTCTTGCCTGGAAAATTCCATGGACAGAGGAGCCTGGTCAGCTACAGTCCATGAGTCCATGAGTCCATGGGGCAGCAAAGAGTTGGACACAACTGAGTGACTGAGCACACTTCTACTGAACAGATCAAACACACGCATGTGTGCTAAGTCACTTCAGTCTCATCTGACTCTCTGCGACCCCATAGACTGTAGCCCACCAGGCTCCTCTGTCCATGGGATTCTCCAGGCAAGAATACTGGACTGGGTTGCCGTGCCCTCCTCCAGAGGATTTTCCCCACCCAGTGATTGAACCTGTGTCTCCTTACCACTAGTGCCACCTGGAAAGACCATGGAATACGAATTAGTAAATAAAGGTGTGCTCCTGCCTTCTCTGAGCTGGGATCCTACACTCATCCATCTTTACCCAGATTACAGTGAGGATTATCTGGAACATCTTTGCAACAATACCAATGCCTGGACCCAGGGTAAGAAATTATAGGGTTGCAACTCAGGAACAAGTATTTCTCAAAACTCCCCAGATGATTCTAAGAGAAGCCAGAGTTGAAAACCACCAGCCTACATAACCTAGAGGTAGCTACAAAACCACAAAATATTTTGAAGAGGAAGTGGTCGTGGAAATTTTCTATGATGCAATATGAACTACATAGCGTTAACTTTGAAGCATTCTTGCCATGTTTATCTTAATAAAGCTTAAAGCCTCTCAATCCATTTTTTGAATAACTTAGAGGATAGAAGGTAACGTTAAATGGCATCTCAAGGAAAAATATCAAACAGTTCGAGAATGGCACTTTCTCCAAGACAAATAAATTGGTTTCTTCACAAAGAAAGCAATATCAAGAAAAGCAGAAAGGGGTTAGGAGTAGAGTGGGGACTGGTACATGTTAAAAGAGAAGGAACAACAGAGTTTCAAGGACTTCAATCCCTGAGTCAAGAAGATCCCCTGCAGTAGGAAATGACAACCCACTCCCTGGATCAGGAAGATCCCTGGAGAAGGAAATGGCAAACCCCTCCAGTATTCTTCCCTGGGAAATTCCATGGACAGGAGCCTTGTGGGATATAGTCCACAGGGTTGCAAAGAGTCAGACATGACTGAACACAGACACAAAGAAACGACCACCAAATAAAACACTTTAATCATGTCCTGGTTCACAAAATTCTTGGGGATAATTTTGAGGGACAATTTAGGAAATTTAAATTATATACTAGAAATTCGATGATATTAGTTAACATTGTCAATTTTTCTTAGGTGTTTAGAAATCTCAATATCACTGTCCAAGAATGTCCTTACTTTAAGAAGATGCATGTTGAAGTATTTAAGTGTGTCAGCAACTTTCAAATTGTTCTTCAGCAGCCCAAAAGGAAATCACACATATAGACAAGCAAATATAGTCATATTTTTTAAGACGTTCGAAAGAGGCTGAAGTGTTAAAAATGAAAGAGTCTGCTGAAGAGTGATGATAATTATATTTAATTAACTACCATTTATTGAGTTCTGTGTTCCAGATACTGTACTAATGACTTTATATGTTGGTATTACTTCATTTTTAAAGCAAACTTTATCATTTTAATTTCACAAATGAGAAAACTGAAGCATTATTATTTTAATTTCACGAATGAGACAACCGAAGCTTGTAAAGAATAAACAATTTTTTAAGCTCGCACTGAACCAGATTTTGAACCAAGTGCTTCCTGTTTCCATTGTGGGTGAGCTTGAGTACTACGTATGCAACATTGCTCTGCCCCCAAAAGTACACACGCTTCGTATTTACTTCCATTACAGCGCTTATTACCAAGCAAGTCCGGCTAGTGTTTGTGTGTCTGCTCTATAGATTGTGTCGTCCTTGTCACAGGAGGACTATGATCTTTGGAGTCCTGCCCACCTGGATTCAGGTCTTGGCTCTGTTGCTTATTTGATGTTGTTCTTTGGCAATTTTTACAAACTTCCCACAGTTTCAGCTTCCTCTTTTGCGAAGATGGATATAATATAAAGTGCTTTATAGGACTGAAAGCACTTAGTGCAGCTCTGGCATATAGTGAATGCCCACTAAATGTTTCCTCTCTCCTTACCTTTTACAAAATTTAATTTGGATGACCACAAGTGACTTCTGCTCATACTGAGAAATCCCCAGCGCTCAGTGATTGCTCAGCGCTGAATCCTGCAATTGTGTCCATTCACTGCCAACTTGGCATCAGGGACCATGGCTTTGAATGCCTAAAGCCTACAACAGGAGAATTCAACCAGTCTTTAAAAATATATATGTTTGTTAGTATTAAATCATTGGTATCCCTGGGGCAGGAAATGGCAACCCACTCCAGTATTCTTGCCTGGAAAATCCCATGAACAGAGGAACATGGTGTGCTATAGTCCATGGGGTCACAAAAGAATCAGACATGACTGAGCTACTAAACAGCAGCAATAGAGTGCAGTGAGAATCTATATTTATTTTCTAAGAAAGAAAAAACACATACTTTTTAAATAGGAGAGAGGCTGATATTGCTGGAGAAAACTTAGTAAACGTGTTTTGCTTTGAAAAAAATAAAAATAAAATTAATGATCAGTATGATAGTCATTGAGACTTCATTTATTAAGCTTGTGCCGGGTATTAAAAGTTCCCTCTAGGAAAAAAAAAAAAAAAAAAAAGTTCCCTCTAGGAACTTAAAATGATGATATTTTCAATGGGTTTCTAAAATTCAGGCAGGAATAGTTATTTGTAATATATTTTGGAACTAAGAAATGACATTCCAGGTAAATGGAATAGTCTGAGTAAAGTCATAGACATGGGAAGAAGTAAAAAAAGTTTTTCCAGAGACAGGTAGTAAACACAGTTGTATTACTATACATGTAAAAGCATAAATAAGAAGTAAGATTGGAAAGTTTGGTTGAAAACCTTCAGGCTTCAGTATGAAAAACTACTCTCAGTTTTGGAGCAACTGAACAATTCAGGTTTCTGAGATCTCACATATCAGACCTCGTCTAATCTAGAAGTGTGTATCTGTATGTGTCCTATTGGGCAGATGCAGGGGTGGCAGTTGGGTAGGTGGTCATTTCTCTATTCTCTGAATGCAATGGGACTAGAATGGTGAGGGAAAGTAAGGGAGATTTGGGGGATAGAAAAGTTAGAGGATATAGCTACTGACTGGATGTAGCAATCAGCCTGGATAAAGAGGCCAAGTTGGCTTTGAGGTCTGTAGCCTGAGTAACTGAGAAAATAAAGGTACCATCATCAGAAGTGAGAAAGTCAAACTCCCCTCCCATCCAGGCTGCCGCATAACATTGAGCAGAGTTCCCTGTGCTATACACTAGGACCTTGTTGATTATCCATTTTAAATCGACCAGTGTGTACATGTCGATCCCAAACTCCCTAACTATCCCTTCCTCCTATCCTTCCTCCCTGGCAACCGAAAGTTCATTCTCTAAATCTGTGAGTCTGTTTCTGTTTTGTACATAAGCTCATTTGTTAGATTTCTCATATAAGGGATGTCATACTACATTTCTCCTTTTCTGTCTGACTTACTTCACTCAGTATGACAATCTCTAGGTCTATCCATGTTGCTGCAAATGGTATTATTTCATTTTTAATGGTTGAGTAATATTCCATTGTATATATTGGTGCACATCTTTGGACTTCTCTGGTAACTCAGCTGGTAAAGAATCTGCCTGCAACGCAGGAGACCCTGGGTTGATCCCTGGGTCAGGAAGTTCCCCTGGAGAAAGGATAGGATACCCACTCCAGTATTGTTGGGCTTCCCTGGTGGCTTAGATGATAAAGAATCCATCTGCAATGTGGGAGACCTGGGTTTGATCCCTGGGTTAAAAAGATTCCCTGGAGAAGGAAATGGCAGCCCAGTCCACTATTCTTGCCTGAAGAATCTCATGGACAGAGGAGCCTGGCAGGCTACAGTCCATGGGGTGGCAAAGAGTCAGATATGACTCAGTGACTAAGCACAGCACAGCACATCTTTATCCATTCCTGTGTCTTGGCTATTGTAAACAATGCTGCAATGAACACTGGGCTGCATGTATTCATTCTTTCAGGTTTGGGAGAATGGATGCATGTATTTGTATGTCTGAGTCCCTTTGCTCTCTACCTGAAACTATCACAACATAACTGTTAATCAGTTTTTCTCCAATATAAAATAAAAAGTTTAAAAAAAAAATAAGTGAGAAAGTAATAATAATGAGCCGTTTCAAGGAACTTGAGACATTTCCTGATGGAAAAGGTAAATTAGTTCATTTGTTAGATTCTGCTAGAATCTAGCTAGAGTTTGCTAGACTTGTACCTTCTTTTAATTAGTAACACCACAGTCCACCAATAGAGGCACCAATAAAGCTGAAGTCTTAAAGATCTGTCTTTCCTCAACTTGGGTAGCACCTAACATCCTGTGAGCTGATGCCTAGGCACAGAGCAAAGGAAAGAGCTTGCAGCAGCAGGCAGACTGGCTTAGGAGAGCCCTCGCCTGGAGCTTCATGGCTGTTCCATGGTCCAAAGGACCTATAATTCTGTCTGCCTCATGGATAGTCTGGTTGAGAAAAAAGATATAATATGGGGAAAGTAAGTTTAGGGTAGCTACGTAGTATTAATAAATCAAAATATTATTCGTCCTTATTTATTCAATAGGTATTGAACACCTAATAAATACCAAGTATTGTGGGTACTGTTGGCATTATAGATTAGGTCTTTGTGTGAGTGCATTTTTATTCTAATTACTCTATGAGCATTTTATTCTGCATCTGATTCTAACAGTAAGCACATAAATGGATAAACAGTTTTGGAGAGTGATAATATTCTCCTAAGATTTTCTTGAAATATCTCTTAATTTTTAGAAATGATCTAAAACTTACCTGTCTTGGCAATACTCATGACTGACTTCATATCCTTCAGGTCTAATTTAAGAGAAATCTTTTTGACCCCCTCTAAGCAGATCCCAACAGCTATTTCCCGCCCAGAAATGACCACCATCTGTAATGGTTGTTTATTATTTATTCCTTTGTTTAATGTCTGTCTTGCCCACGTGGATGGTAGCCTCATGACAGCAAGAATCTTGTCCCTTTGTTCTCATGGGGTTTCCTTTTTCTAGGGACAGACCCATAGAAGGCTCTTGGTAAACTCTGTGAAAGTAAGGTGACCAACTGTGCCAGTTTGCCAGGAGCTAAGGGTTTGCCCAAGACATAGGATTTTGGGGGCTACAACCAGGATGAAGTGAAAAAAGTATGAAGTGAAAGTGTTAGTTGCTCATTTGTGTTTGACCCTTTGCAACCCCATGGACTGTAGCCTGCCAGGCTTCCCTATCCATGGAATTCTCTAGGCAAGAATACAGGGGGAGGGGGTAGCCATTCCCTTCTCCAGGAGATCTTCCCCACCCACAGATCAAACCCAGGTCTACTGTATTGCAGGCAGCTTCTTTACCATCTGATTTGGTTCATGGAATTCTTCAGGGAAGAATACTGGAGTGGGTAGCCATTCCCTTCTCCAGGGGATCTTCCTGACCCAGGGATTGAGACTGAGTCTCCTTCATTGCAGGTGGATTCTTTACCACTGAGCCACCAGGGAAGCCCAGAACCAGGATAGTCCTGAGCAGACTGAGACGCTTGGTCACCCTATATGAAATGCACATCGTTAGAATAAGAAATTAGCCCCAGACCTTCAATCATTGAAACTGAATGTCAAAGCTTATGAAACCAGACGCAGAACAGAGGTATCACTATGCCGTGGGACGGTGGACTGCAGCCACTGCCTCTAGTGTTAGGCCAAGCCTTAGGGAAAGTGACAACAGATCCCTGGGGCCTCTTTGAAGCATCCTCATCACTATAATCATGCAGACAATGAGCTTTGGGGAAAGATATAGCCAGGACTATAGTCATAACCAAGTCTGTGGAGTTGGGTCAAGTCCATCACTTCTGGGCCTCCTAAGGCCTATTGGCTGGCTGCTGAGGTATCCAGATGGAATCAGTCTAAAAACTGACAGTTAAAAACAGTATTAATATGAAGTAGTATTTGCCAGCTAGAAAACACCTCTGAAATCGAATCTCCAATCCCCTCATTTTACAGTTGAGGAAACTAAGAACCTGAGGTGTTAACTTCTCCAACAGAGAGCCGAGTTCTATAGGATCCCTGTTATCAATACTTATTCCTATACTGTCCAGGGTCCCTTTCAAAGAATGTTCACTGCTTTCACTTTACAGGTGAGAAAATGAGTCCCTTCTGTTATCTGCTCTCAACAGGCTGTCCTGTTTTACATTTTCTTCCTCATTTTGTATGCTCTGGAACAAGTTCAGCTAGCCTTTTTTGCAAATGGCTTATTTCAATATACTGGTTGGTTCTCCCTAAAATAACTGTCTAACAGATTCAAACATTACTTCTTCCTGGTTTAATTACTCGGAGATTTAGAGTAAAAAACTTCCCTGCTATGTAAATCACAGAGAAAGAAAGAAAGGGAAATTTCTGAAAAAAGAAGATAAAAGAAAAATAAAAGGAAAGAAAGCCTAAAAACTCCTGCAATTGTGAAACCTAGTATAGGCACCTTATCAAGCTAGATGTTCCTAGAGTTATATCACTGTGATATACTTTAAAGGCTAGGTTTTTTCCTCACTGGTGGAAAAACACAGGCCAAAATTCACATTCATTTTTATTTTGTTGTATGTTTTAAATCAAAAGCTGACAATTGTCAACTATTAGCCTTAGTGCAAGAGTGGGGGCAGGGCTAGCCAAAATTGCATCTATTTAGAGATATTTTCAAAACAGTATGTCCCAGTTCAGCTATTTTGGGGGGAAAAGTACAGCTTGTTAGTATTTTGGAAGTTAGAAAGTTTGGGCTCACAACTGCCTTTTGTAACAGCTGGTGTTTGACTTTTAACTTAGGAAAGCAGGGTATTTCAAAAAGAGTTTGTTATGAGTTCTTAAGAAACAAAAGAGAACTTAAGACAAATGTTTTATATATTAGGGGGATTTTATCCAGGCTAAGAGATTTTATTTGACCTTCTGTTGTGGATTTCTTGTTGTGAGAGGTGTTAAATTCATCCTTTCACAGAGAAGGCCTTGGTCTTTCTTAGGCTTATTTCCTTACATGCTTTTTCTTGGGAGATAATCTCTTTAAAATCACTGAGAAATAGTTTCTGGACTAGAAAATTCCTATTTATTCCATGTCTTTCCAAATTTCACCTCTGCTGGCAACAGGCATGTCCTTCCACCCCATTTACTCATCAAACACATCTTGAAAACATATACTCTGACTCTCTCAACAGACCTGAAATGAGTGGACTATTCTACTAATAGACATTTCCATGTATTCAACCTCCATTTTCCTTTCATTCTTGACCACTCTTCAGAGACAGCTAATTGGAGTTAATTATGTGGGTAACTGTAGATTCTAAGGTTATCACTAGTTAATTCCAAGCCCTAGGAACATTAGTCATATGCTAGTGGTGTTAATGTGTATGAGGTTTGACCTTAAAGAAGATTTCTATCCAGACTCAAGCTCTTTTGTGGGTTTAATACTCATAATAAACATCACAGTCTGAGAGAATATACCCACAGTCACAATACAGCAAGAGAAAGCTAATCTTGATAAACTCTGTGAGATGCATGACATTTTCTAACAAACTTTTCACATATATAATTGTGTGTGTGTGTTTATATGCATGTGTGTGCGCTCAGTCGTGTCTGACTCTGCGACTTCGTGAACTATAGACCACCAGGCTCCTCTGTCCATGGGATTTCTCAGGCAAAAGTACTGGAGTGGATTGCCATTTCCTTCTCGAGGGGATCTTGAAGACCCAGGGATCAAACCTATGGTCTCTTGTGTCTCCTGCATTGGCAAGTGAGTTCTTTACCAGCTGAGCCACAAATGCTCTGGACTTTTTATTAAGTTATACTTTATAAATGTGATTAACCAGTGAGCAGGAAAAGGTAAAACAATAACTTTACCAGTATATATTGCTTTAAAATGAAAACTTTAAATACAGACATTTAGGGAGTTCCGGGCCTAGTGGTTAGGATTCTGAGATTTACTGCCGTGATCTGGGTTCAGACTCTGGTCAGGGAACTGATCTCCTGTAAGCTGCATCAGTTCAGTTCAGTCACTCAGTCGTGTCTGACTCCTTGCGACCCCATGAGCTGCAGCACGCCAGGCCTCCCTGTCTATCAGTAACTCCTGGAGTTCACCAAAACTCATGTCCATTGAGTCGGTGATGCCATCCAACCATCTCATCCTCTGTCATCCCCTTCTCCTCCTGCCCTCAATCTTTTCCACCATCAGGGTCTTTTCAAATGGAAAAGACCTCTTCCCATCAGGTGGCCAAAGGATTGGAGTTTCAGCTTCAACATCAGTCCTTCCAATGAACACCCAGGACTGATCTCCTTTAGGATGGACTGGTTGGTTCTCCTTGTAGTCCAAGGGACTCTCAAGGATCTTCTCCAACACCACAGTTCAAAAGCATCAATTCTTTGGCACTCAGCTCTCTTTATAGTCCAACTCTCACATCCATACATGACCACTGGAAAAAACATAGCCTTGACTAGACAGACCTTTGTTGACAAAGTAATGTCTCTGCTTTTTAATATGCTATCTAGGTTGGTCATAACTTTCCTTCCAAGGAGTAAGCGTCTTTTAATTTCATGGCTGCAATCACCATCTGCAGTGATTTTGCAGCCTCCCAAAATAAAGTCAGCCACTGTTTCCACTGTTTCCCCATCTATTTGCCATGAAGTGATGGGATCAGATGCCATGATCTTTGTTTTCTGAATGTTGAGCTTTAAGCCATTTTTTTTTTACTCTCCTCTTTCACTTTCATCAAGAGGCTCTTTAGTTCTTCACTTTCTGCCATAAGGGTGGTGTCATCTGCATATCTGAGGTTATTGATATTTCTCCCGGCAATCTTGATTCCGGCTTGTGCTTCTTCCAGCCCAGTGTTGCATGGCGCAGCACGAGAAAGGAAGAAAGAAAAAAAGAAGAAAAGAAATAATTTTAAGGTTATGTACATAGATATATGAAAGCATCCAATTTTCACCATAAAAATCTTTTGTGTTTCTGGAAGAAATTTACAACATTTAAAAAAGAAAAGGTATTGACACCTGTGTATTCATCACCCACAAATGATAATATCAAACATCTTGTCATGTCTGCTTTATATCTTCTTTATGAAAGAAATAAATACTATATTGGAAAAGACCCTGATGCAGGGGAAGATTGAGGACAAGAGAAGAAGGGAGTGACAGAGGATGAGATGGTTAAATGGCATCGCTGACTCAATGGACATGAGTTTGAGCAAACTCAGGCAGATAATAAAGGACAGGGAAGCCTGGCGTGCTGCAGCTCATGAGGTCACAAAGAGTCAGACATGACTTAGTGACTGAACAACAACAGCAAAAACACTTCACATAAAGCTGGATCCACTTTGTCTTCCATATCCAGTCCCACCCCTACCCCTTCCCAGGGACAGCCATTCTAATTCAGTGACATAATTAAATTATATGATCTGTCCCATTTGTTTTTGTGCATAAAAATATACTTAGTATTACATTTTTCACAGCAATATTTAAATATAGTGAACAGAAATGCTGCTGTTACTATGAAAATAATGGCTGTCCATGAGTCAAAACGTCTGGACATTTTACAAAATTAAACTTCACAAAATTATTTGGAAATCACAACAATGCTATAATATTTATGAAAGGGACACAGTCTTATGAAAATTATTTTATTGAATTAAATAAAAAATACCTTCTAGGAATATATTTTCATGATGACAATAGCAAATACTTACTAAAGAAGGTTTTTGATTTCTTTTTTGGGAGAAGGGCACGCTCCACAACTTGTGGGATCTTAGTTCCACAACCAGGGGTTGAACCCAGACCCATAGCAGTGAAAGCTCAGAGTCCTAACCACTGGACTCCCAGGGAATTTCATAATGTCTTGAATACAGTTTATAAAGTCTGACTAATAGTCTAAACTATGGTTATGTTAATGATAAAGCAACCGAGAGTTTACTATATTACTATCTTGAATATTAAATAGATAAATGATATTAGCAATATTTAGAGAAATCTAATAAAAAGTATTAACAACATCTAAAGAATTCTTCTTTATCATTTCATCAAGAAGTATTTAGTAGAAAGAATTTTTCATCAATATTTGAAAACAAATTATACTTCCATAACCTCAAAGCTCATTACCAGATGGTCAACACTGAAATCAGTTTGATTATATTCTTTGCAGCCAAAGATGGAAAAGCTCTATATAGTCACCAAAAACAAGACCAGGAGCTGACTGTGGCTCAGATCATGAATTCCTTATTGCCAAATTCAGACTTAAATTGAAGAAAGTAGGGAAAACCACTAGACCATTCAGGTATAACCTAAATCAAATCCCTAACGATTATACAGTGGAAGTCAGAAATAGATTTAAGGGACTAGATCTGATAGACAGAGTGCCTGATGAACTATGGATGGAGGTTCGTGACATTGTACAGGAGACAGGGAGCAAGACTATCCCCAAGAAAAAGAAGTGCAAAAAAGCAAAATGGCTGTCTGAGGAGGCCATACAAATAGCTGTGAAAAGAAACGAAGCAAAAAGTAAAGGAGAAAAGGAAAGATATACCCATTTGAATGCAGAGTTCTAAAGAACAGCAAGGAGAGATAAGAAAACCTTCCTTAGTGATCAATGCAAAGAAATAGAGGAAAACAATAGAATGAGAAAGACTAGAGATCTCTTCAAGAAAATTAGAGATACCAAGGGAATGTTTCATGCAAAGATGGGCTCGATAAAGGGCAGAAATGCTATGAACCTAACAGAAGCAGAAGATACTAAGAAGTGCCAAGGACAAACAGAAAAACTGTACAAAAAGATCTTCATGACCAAGATAATCACAATGGTGTGATCACTCACCTAGACCCAGATATCCTGGGATGTGAAGTCAAGTGGGCCTTAGGAAGCATCACTACGAACAAAGCTAGTGGAGGTGATCGAATTCCAGTTGAACTATTTCAAATCCTAAATGATGATGCTGTGAAAGTGCTGCACTCAATATGCCAGCAAATTTGGAAAACTCAGCAGTGGCCACAGGACTGGAAAAGGTCAGTTTTCATCCCAATCCCAAAGAAAGGCACTGCCAAAAAATGCTCAAACTACTGCACAATTCCACTTATCTCACATTCTAGCAAAGTAATGCNGCAGAAATGCTATGAACCTAACAGAAGCAGAAGATACTAAAAAGTGCCAAGGACAAACAGAAAAACTGTACAAAAAGATCTTCATGACCAAGATAATCACAATGGTGTGATCACTCACCTAGACCCAGATATCCTGGAATGTGAAGTCAAGTGGGCCTTAGGAAGCATCACTACGAACAAAGCTAGTGGAGGTGATCGAATTCCAGTTGAGCTATTTCAAATCCTAAATGATGATGCTGTGAAAGTGCTGCACTCAATATGCCAGCAAATTTAGAAAACTCAGCAGTGGCCACAGGACTGGAAAAGGTCAGTTTTCATCCCAAACCCAAAGAAAGGCACTGCCAAAAAATGCTCAAACTACTGTACAATTCCACTTATCTCACATTCTAGCAAAGTAATGCTCAAAATTCTCCAAGCCAGGCTTCAGCAATACATGAATCATGAACTTCCAGATGTTCAAGCTGGTTTAGGAAAAGGCAGAGGAACCAGAGATCAAATTGCCAACATCTGGTGGATCATTGAGAAAGCAAGAGAGTTCCAGAAAAACATCTGCTTCTGCTTTATTGACTATGCCAAAGCCTTTGACTGTGTGGATCACAATAAACTGTGGAAAATTCTGAAAGAGATGGGAATACCAGACCACTTGACCTGCCTCTTNTAAACTGTGGAAAATTCTGAAAGAGATGGGAATACCAGACCACTTGACCTGCCTCTTAAGAAACCTGTATGCAGGTCAGGAAGCAACAGTTAGAACTGGACATGGAACAACAGACTGGTTCCGAATAGGAAAAGGAGTATGTTAAGGCTGTATATTGTCACCCTGCTTATTTAACTTATATTCCGAGTACATCATGAGAAATGCTGGGCTGGATGAAGCACAAGCCAGAATCAAAACTGCTGGGAGAAATATCAATAACCTCAGATATGCAGATGACACCACCCTTATGGCAGAAAGTGAAGAAGAACTAAAGAGCCTCTTTTTGAAAGTGAAAGAGGAGAGTGAAAAAATTGGCTTAAAGCTCAACATTCAGAAAACAAAGATCATGGCATCTGATCCCATCACTTCATGGGAAATAGACAGGGAAACAGTGGAAACAGTGGCTGACTTTATTTTGGGGAGCTCCAAAATCACTGCAGATGGTGATTGCAGCCATGAAATTAAAAGACGCTTACTCCTTGGAAGGAAAGTTATGACCAAGCTAAATAGCATATTAAAAAGCAGAGACATTACTTTGCCAACAAATGTCCATCTAGTCAAAGCTATTGTTTTTCCCGTAGTCACGTATGGATGTGAGAGTTGGACTGTGAAGAAAGCCGAGTGCCAAAGAATTGATGCTTTTGAACTGTGGTGTTGGAGAAGACTCTCGAGAGTCCCTTGGACTACAAAGATATCCAACCAGTCCATCCTAAAGGAAATCAGTCCTGAGTGTTCACTGGAAGGACTGATGTTGAAGCTGAAACTCCAATCCTTTGGCCACCTGATGGGAAGAGCTGACTCATTTGAAGACCCTGATGCTGGAAAAGATTGAAGGCTAGAGGAGAAGGGGATGACAGAGAATGAGATGGTTGGATGGCATCACCAACTCATATGAGTTTGAATAAGCTCTGGGAGTTGGTGATGGACAGGGAGGCCTGGCGTCTTGTAGTCCATGGGGTCACAAAGAGTTGGACATGACTGAGTGACTGAGTGACTGAACTGAACTGAACTGAACTGAACCTCAAAGTAGCTCTGCAAATTTCAGCCCTGAAGGAATACTTAGGAAGTCAAATCAGGTAGGTTCTGAAGTCTTGGACTTACCCTCCAGGCTCTTTGCCTTGTATAACCTTGGCTCTTACCTTATTGGATGGCCTTTGAGAGATCATCTAATCTCTTAGTATTCAATTTCCTCAATTAGTAAATGCCTTGGTTGGTGGCACTGAGGTGGAGAAAGATGAACAGAGATGATCGTTAATTTTTCTCAGCTCTAAGATTTTATTATTCTATTATTCATTTTCTCCCTTCCCTACAACACTCAATGTTCTAGGACATAGACCGGTAATTAGTCAAAACTGAGGGGATTATCTAGCAAAATAATCAGACAATATTAAAGGATATAAGAATATGAAACATAAAACTTTTTCATTCATTATAAGATCAACTCCTCCACAAGAAACCAGACCAAACCACTATAAAGAGAAATTTGAACTAGAGAAATAGTGTTTACCATTCACTATAAAGATTTTACAAGATGAAGAATATTTATCTAAATAAATTCATGTTAAATATAGTTGAATCTCCTCTCAAAAGAATGATTTATTGTTTAGTTGCTCAGCCGTGTCCGTCTCTTTGTGACCCCATGGACTGCAGCACACCAGTCTTCCCTGTCCTTCACCATCTCCTGGAGTTTGCTCAAACTGATACATTATATTAAAATAGTATTTAAGGTTATGAAATATTTCTTTCTCTGTGTAAAAAAAATCACTATGCATTATATAATCAATGATGATGAAACTGTCTCATAACCACGCCAAGCAATATTGTTTCTCAATATCAATATCCCTTCTGAGGGTATTGCAAAAATTACTTTGTATGAATAAGTAAGAATTGGCAAATGAGCAAAATAATGATGCTTATAAAGGAAAAATAATATATTTGCTTTTCTGTAGTTCTTGTCTGGTATAAATGAAAATATGGTAACTTATACATCTTCTTAGGGCACTTTGAAAACCTACTATGAAAACCTACCTACTTTGTGGAATTTTCCATGCAGTTGTGACATTCTTCTCTACAACTTTAAAGTCCAGTAGACAAACAGTGACAATTTGTCACCTAGAGGATCACCTAGATGTGTGGAAGGGACTTCCCTGAAGTTACCTTTTCTAGCCAACTCCCTTTTACTTAGTGGTAACTTAGCAAATCTAAATGAATGTCTCTCTATAATATTTTTAGTGATCCCAGGAAAGGAAAATATACGCCTCTGTAATAACCACCATTAGAACTGAGGGACCTTCATGAACTCAGTATTCTCCCTAAATGAGACAGTGCTGTGAAAGAACATTGTAAATGATAACAATTGTTAGGAATTATTATTGAGGAGACCATTCCAAGGCTGACCCAGTCATGTGTTTCACTGCAAAAATTCCTCCCAAGTGGCAGGGTTCATTTTATAGTTATAAAGGGCCAGGGACTCAGAATCTTGAATATCTAAATTTTCAAGTCCTGTGCTCACCACCCTTTCTTCAGGTTCCAGGAAAAGGTAGGAATAGAGGTCAGTGTCAAATACATACACACTTCATTACTGTGAAATTCCAACATGGCCCCCTCATAGGCTAGGAGGGCCCATGGGCAGAATGCGTTTTACTCAGGCTAGAATGAGGAAGAGGCCACGAAACCCAAGCATACCAAGCAGCTTCCTTCCCTGTTTCACTCTAGGCTCTCAGATGAGGAAAGGGAAGTCAGGAGAAATCATGCTAAAAAGCAGGGGAATATAAGGGTTTTTTTGTAAGGTCTAGAGCCAGGCTGCTCTAATTGACCTGATCAACATCTCATCATTCTGTTATAGCCACATGAAAGGGAGAATCCAAAGAGGATCCCAATAAATCAGACCTCTGGTTCCAAAATATCTTCGTCTCTACTGAGCCACTGTAGTATTTCATCCTCCCTTTGTGAAAGTGTACAATACGGGGGCGAATCTTGTGGTTTTCTTTCCTCCCTCCTCCTTTAAATTGATTCTCATGCAAAAGCAATCGCTTTTCCCACCCTTTTATATAAGATAATGGTATCTGTGCAGTACCTAGGTATTATAGAGTTTGGTTTCTTTTTATCTGTTGATTTTGCGTATCCAGAGAAGCTGTGATTAGTTCAGACAAAGGACAAATTAACCAGCTACAAACTTATACTAACATATCTTGCTTAGGAACTGTTTAATGATTTTTCTCAAAATTGCATCTGGTCATTCTTCCTGTTTCTGCTTTCTGAAATGCTTGTAATCTTCTGTCAAAATATACGTGAGGCAGTATACATCATACTTATAAAACATAGGTTTGTCTTCCTTGGCTTTGAAAGTGAGAAGGCTGAGGATGTGGTCTAGACTGGCTGTTGATAAGCAGGGTGACCTATGCCTTTGTTTCCTGCCATTTAGAAACTGGGGCTAAGATTCCATATCCTTGGACTCTTCATCTTCATATTTCAGAGTGACACTAAGAAGCTAAATGAAAGAGAATATGTGGAAGTGTTCTGGAGAGTTACTTGGCCATTTCACAAGGCCCTTTAAGATCCAGAGAGAGGGAATTCAATACCAAAAAAGGCTGCTGTTCTATTGGGAGCATTGTTGTTCAATCACTAAATCACGTCCAACTCTTTGTGACCCATGAACTGCAGCATGCCAGGCTTCCCTGTCCTTCAGCATCTCCTGGAGTTAGCTCAGACTCATGTCCATTGAGTTGGTGATGCCATCCAACCATCTCACCCTCTGTCATCCCCTTCTCCTCCTGCCTTCAATCTTTCCCAGCCTCAAGGTCTTTTCCAATGAATCAGCTCTTTACATCAGGTGGCCAAATTATTGGAGCTTCAGCTTTAGCATCAGTCCTTCCGATGAATATTCAGGACTGATTTCCTTTAGGATGGGCTGGTTGGATCTTCTTGCAGTCCAAGGGACTCTCAAGAGTCTTCTCTCCAGCACCACAATTCGAAAGCATCAATCCTTTGGCACTCAGACTTTTTTATGGTCCAACTCTCACATCCATACATGACTACTGGAAAAACTATAGCTTTGACTAGACAGACCTTTGTTACTGTTTTTCTTACGCTGAAGCCTTGGTCCATTCCTTTATACTTTTCCCTATTTAGTTCAATTTGGTGTTCTGGAGCCTTATTCCTCTTTGATATGATGTGCTTTAAGCATTTGAAGGCAGTTATTCCTTATGAGATTTTCATTTAAATTTCTTGTGTCTTAAGAAAATCATAAGCCACAAAAATGATATTTAACTTGTGTCTGAGACAAGTGATAAACGTTGCTTTGCAATGAAAGTAACTGGTCTCTGGTTTATCTACACATATCTACCAGTTTTAAGAGCAATGAAAAAGCCAGACTCTGGTTTTAATTTATATACACATAGCTACTAGTTTTAACAGAAATATCTTGGGTGTGAAATGACCAAGAAATAGAGGATTTTTTTCAGATATTATTTCAAAAATCTTAGAGTAATTATATCCATTCTGTAAAGTGGATTGGAACATTGGAATCAGAGAGATACAAGTTTCATTCATGGCTTCTCCATTTGAATGTTCTTGGCAGTTATTTACCTTCTTAAGCCTTAATTCCTTATCACATTAGTGGAGAAAACAGTACCTATATCCCAGAGTTTGGTGAGGACAAATGATAATGTAAACAAATATGAAAGTGAAAGTGTTAGTCGCTCAGTCCATAAAACGAATATGATGAAATACTCAACAGCGAGTAAATGAAATGAACATCATCAACTTATGTCAATATGGATGGATAGGTGTTCAAAACTTAGAAAAAACCGCAAGAAAGAAAATGAGATGGATCGCACAATAATGTTTAGGTTAATAAACTCTTGTGGTGCTCACATAAAATATACGTCATCGTTCATGAAAGGCAGATCAAAACATCCACACCACATCTGTGAGAAGGAGTAAGTGGCTTTGAGTGAGAAGTGGGGTCTTAGATGGGAAATGAAAGAGAGTGAAATAAAAGGAGGAATATGGGACATGAATCAGTCGTGACGACTGTTCTAATTTTGTGAGCTTCAGGTCCAAAGGGAAAGGAAAGAAAAATAATGTTCAGCACAGAGCTGGCAACATAGCAGAAGCTCAATACAAGTGGCTGTTTTTATTACCCAAGTGAGGTCCTACTCAGCAGGGGTTTATTTGCATCAATTTGACCAACATTACTGAGCTTACCAACATGTCAGAGACAAGAGCTGAGCCAATGGAGTCCAAAGACCAGAAAGAAACTATGACAAGTAGAGGATGGAGTAAATATCTTTTCATGATAAAAGGTAATTAAATACATACTCACAAAAGCTATCATTTACCATTTGCGAGGCATTCATTCATTCAACCAACATATAGATAGCGAGTGTTTATTATGTGTTAGATACTGTTCTAGACATTGGAAACAGCAGAAAGACCACAACTGCAACAAGAAACCACAAACTTGGCTCTTATGGAACTTATAATGAAGGGAGGGAAGCAAATACTAATAAGTAAAATAGACAGTATGTTAAATGGTAGAAAGTGCTATGGAAGAAACAAAACAGAGAAGGATGAGATGGATGGGGAGGGGATTACAGTTTTAAATAGGGAGATCAGGGGACTTCCCTGGTGGTGCCGTGGCTAAGACTCCACTCTCCCAATGCAAGGGGCCCGGATTTGATCCCTGGTCAGGGAATTTGATCCCACATGGTGCAAATAAGATCCCACATACTGCAGCTAAAGATCCTGCATGCCACAACTAAGACCTGGCATTGTGTGTATGTGTGCTCAGTTGGGTTCACTCTTTGCGACACCATGGTCTGTAGCCCACTAGGCTTCTCTGTCCGTAGGATTTTCCAGGCAAGAATACTGGAGTGGGTTGCGATTCCCTTCTCCAGGAGATCTTCCCCACCCAGAGATCAAACCCACGTCTCTAGTATCTCCTGCATCGGCAGGCGGATTCTTTACCACTAGCGCCACCTGGGAAGCATTAAATAAATACTAAAATGAATTTAAAAAATAATAAGGAGGTCAGAAAAGGCTTCTCCAAGGGACACTTTTCCAAGTTTATTTTATGTGTTATATCTTTTCATTTTGTTCCATGAAGAATTTGCTTTTATAAAGCATGACTGCTTTTTTTTTAGATGAAGCAACTGGGCCTCAAGAATTCTTCCTTGCCTTTTCTAAGGTTTGATCACTGGCTAAGAGACAGAGAATTAGAGTTTGAGCCACCTAACTCTGGAGCAGTCTCCTTATGTGTTACTCTCAGATAGAGAGCTGGAAGGGGCCCTGGGGGATGAGCCAGAATGGGGAGCAGGAATGTGGTTTGGAAAAGCACCGAATCAATAGTATCATAGTATCTATTATATATTTTTGAGAAATTAAAACAAATATCTTTTATTTGGATGGAAGAAAGAAAAACTGCAAAATATAAAACTGGGCAAATCTTTTGGGCTGGTGGGTATATCCAGAGGCTACTACAAAGGATGTCAAACATTTCCATTAAGAAATCGTGATTTACTCCAGCTCTTATTTATTGCTACAGGAGCAGGAACCTCAAGATTGGAAATGACTTGCCCAACCTCTTATGGCTTGTTTGCTGCAGAACCAGGGTGGAAAACTGAGCTTGAAAGACTAGCCAACCAGCACAGCCACAACAGGGCTGGGCCACCCAAGCCTGGTGCTTTACTCTGAATAGCTAGCTGGCCATGCCAAGCTGTCTTGGCCTTATGGCTACTTCTTTAAACTGTAGAGAAGCTCAGATAAGTGATAGTGTCTTCCTGAGTCATGGGGCGG